>CM055280.1:3603170-3663277 GCA_029237695.1 Conchocele bisecta | reverse complement strand
CTCATTTTCAATAGTACACTGACCACTAAGGGTAAAGCGATTGCTGGATCAGCTATTGTCTCGGTGACATTGGTGGTTAGTGTGGCAGACAGCTTGGATTCAATACATTCTCTCACTATCGGTACTAGCGGTACAGTGATGATTGGGGGGTGAACTGTTTTTTCATTGTCATTATTGTCATCAATTAGTCGTGGCGACGAAACATCTATGTTTCACTAGATTCTTGCTCGACAGGTACAGATATAATATGAGGATCTGGTGTTATGTCAGTATCATTGGCAGTTTCCGCGGCGAATACATCTCCATTTTGAATCAATTTTGAAATAACTCAGTTGGGTCGCTGATGTCAACAAAAGTACATTCCGCAGGTGGGATAGCCGGTTTCACTACATGGTGGTGCAGAATGAAGATCACTACTGCTGGGAGGTACTGCGGTCTTCTACAACTGGCCTGGCCGGTTAGTTAGGCTCACTTTAGGTCGGAATGCGGCGCCAGGAATAGCATTCCTGTTCAACGGAACAATTCGCATGCCCAGAATCACTCTTTATATTGACAGAAGTGACTGCTTTGTCCCAAGACTTTCTAAACAGAGACGGAAACGCCCATTTGTTTTACTTGATGGAGTGGGCTGTCACGGAGATATTCTGAACACGCTTCGTTATAGTAAACGATTCAGCGGTCCGAAAACTGCACGATCCAAAGGTTGTAGGTAATAAGGGTGGTATGGGGAGGTAGGGCCAATATATGGATGTTTCTCTTCAGCTGCTCGTTGGAGAATGGCGAGGGTCTCGTGGGACGAAGAATGACCGTCAGTACTAGGAGCTGTGGCCTGTCCGGGCCACAGAACTGATGAAAGCAGTCATTAAACCACTGTTTCCCCTATATTATCGTCCATACCATCCGTTTTTCTGGTAGAACCATAGCGATTCAATTGGTAGCTTCTTACCGTATTGAAACCATGCAATGATTTTGACGTTTTGCCCTTGACTACGAACATAGGGGGCATCCTCCTACCATAGGGCATTTACACAAGCCATTACTGTGATGTTTAGTTCGACCGACAGCCTTGTCTTTGACACACAATGTCCGTTCACCTTTAACTGTCACTATTGGCGGCCTGGGTCATGAATTCAAAGGACTTCCCGATTTTCGTCGCAGTTCCAAATGACCTTTGGTTTTGTCTTTGATTATTCAATTCATCCACTATGTGCCCTAAACTCATCGAAATATTTCTTAAGCACCTCTTGGTTCATCATTCTCGCCCTTACAGATGTAAGCCTCTCAGGAGTTTCGAATGGTTTATATCGGGGTGTCGATTTTTTCACTCGACCCACCAGTCTTTCTCCGCCGTAAAATTTGAATAACCGGACCTATCTTAGTGCGTTTTACAGAGGACAATTGTCCTCAGTAGAATCTGCTTACGCGTAAGCCCTATTACAACGTACGAGCAGCCGTTTTGACGGAATTAATATCTTGGTTCAATATCGATTGGTATGTGTGAATCGACCGCGTTTCACATTCATTTCGAACCTTCCGCTGACACAATCTCCGACAGTAGCGCGAGGAACGCCAAATTTGGTTGCTGCGCTCCTAATTGACCTGGTAGTGATGGTGGTGATGGTGATTGAACGGGACGGACGCATGAACGGACAGTGCAAACACTGTAGCCTATCAACACCACCACCAAATGTCCACACCCTCATATCAGATATGTAACCCCAGCCAACCCCTCATTTACAACATCTTTGTTTACCCTAGACTAGGGATTAAGGAAATATTCAAACATGCAGATGATTATAATAATGTTTTTTATTCACTGGTAGGCTAGATCTAGAAAGAATTTGGGCGTAATATTCCATGTCCGAAATTTTTTCCCGATGTGGAAAATTAGGTGGTTTAAATTCGGTACGATTCTTATTTTTTGCCACAAAGACGTTTTATTTAGTATAACAAACGTTAAAAATGATAGTCAAAACAGCTAAATTGGATGCTTTATATCCATTTATAAATTAGTTTTCAAGTATCTAAGTTGGAATAATTATTTTAACGAAACCGGTTTTCCCGAGGTTTTAAAATCGCCCGCGTTTGGAAGTCGTGTTGTTGTGGAAAGGATAATTCAAGGTCGCACCCAGAATGCATCTTGGCATGGGCATCGGTTTAATAACTACGTCATCTCTTATTATCAGATGTGACATGTCAGGGGAGGTAATGTGCCATCAACAAAGTGGCACACACCTATTGACTACACATGATTAGGCATAAACATCGACGTGTCCGATTTGATACCGTTTTACCGTCCGAAATTCCGAAATTACCCGGATTGCCCCTAAGTTCAAAATTAAAAAATGCCACCAAAATCCAGTGTTTTGGACCAAATACTGGTATGTTTTTGCCATTTATGTCATTTTGTTCACTAACCGTGATTTTCGTGATTTTATGCGTCCGCCATTAATTTGCTCTTTAATATTGTTAAAATCATAATCCAGTAATGTTTGGACCAAATACTGGTATGTTTTTGCCATTTATGTCATTTTGTTCACTAACCGTGATTTTCGTGATTTTATGCGTCCGCCATTAATCTGCTCTTTAATATTGTTAAGGTCATAATCAAGAGAAAAGTTTCAAGTTTTCCTTCACTGTGCCTCATTCATCTGCGTGATGACCTTATTGCCAATGAAAACTCGGGACGAATTAGCAAATTTATTGACACTCTCGGAACATACCCCGAAAACTCCAACCATAAGTCAATATTCAAGATGGCTGACTCATGTGTTGCTAAACGAGCTGACGCAAATTTTAATCTAACAACAATCTTATTGTGAAGGCAAGAAACATTGAAAGAAATGTTTATCATTCTATTATTGAACTAACAATTTAGACTCATATGTTTTTATATTATTGTTATTGTTTGTTATAAAAACCGCGGTAGTTGATGAATTTGTTAATACCCACCCGAAAACTAGACCCACCATCATACAGTAGTGTAACCATTTGTCGGGATAACCCCCCCCACCCCCGAGTCGGGAATTTTTTCTTAAACCGCAATTTGTCTCTAATACGGAAAAACTTTCACGGTCAGTTTCCCCGGACAATCTTTTGCAGAAGGACACCTATCTGTCAAAATGGAGAAAAATATTTCACATCACCCTTGGTCATGTAACGTTTTAATCAAAAAAAATTGTTAAAATACCTTCAAAATGTTGTATTTCAGCTATTCCATATTTGTCCACTCATAAACATCATTATTGAAAAGATTTACAAAGCATGGTTCTGTCCGTCTGCGTCACTGGATTTTGGGCCATAATATGCAGGGTTCGACACTAACTGTTTTCTTAGAGTCCAGCAGGAATCCCTACTTTTGAAAAGTGGGATCCCGCTCAGAGTTAGGGATCCCGCCTAAATTATATAAAATAAGACATTTTTGTTTCAGTACTTGTTTATTTTTCTTATTTATTTTACAATAATTTTTCCTCCAGCATATTCATATGCTTTGCTGCACATCATGTCGTAGGTCCTGGCAGCTCATCAGGGATCTGTTCTTGACCCTCCAGCTCCTCTGCCATAACAAAAACATCCTCGGGCTCAGACCATCTGAGAAATACATGGACAGTTCACACCTTAGTTTAATGCTTGCTTTTAGATCCATATGTTTATGCTGTTTTAGTTTCAATTATCAGGCACAACGGGCAATATTTTCACAGGTTGTCGGTTCAACTTTTTTGAGGTTGAGAGTCTCGCCCTATAGTTACAAAGTAGGCTTAAGCTGTCCATAATTCAACCCTGAACAGCCAGCTTACAAACTACACTGTAGCAGTTATATATGTTTAGTTATGATGTCTTAGCCTTAGGCCAACCTTAACGTTTCCCCTCCCATGACCCAGGCCTTCTAGGTGTGGGTAGGTAGCCTGGGTAGGCCAAAAAAAAAAACCATTTTTTTATAACATCGATAGCATTGTTTTGTGGAAGATAGCTGACATCTTGCAATAGTTTCTGGTTTGCCTTAATGATTTACATTATTTTATTTTTAGCCTTAATTAATATTACCTTTCAGTTTCTCTCATTAAAAAATGGCCGCCTTGGTCGGTCGCCACTGGTGTTCCAGTGGTGGATGGCAGCCTCCGGGTCATAGTCTAACACCGCTGGCACTTCGCGATCTATCAGCATCAGGTCAGTCAGGTTGTCCGTCGCCTAGTCTGGACCTCCAGTCATTTTTTTATCATTTTCATTCTGCAATCGTGAATAAAATTGCATTTCTAGATTAATCTGTTTTAACTAGGGCTGTTTTCTCTATGCATTACTTTTCTATGCTTATTGTTTCTTCTTCAGAGTATTTCAATCATTAAATTATTATGAGGAAACAAACAACTAATCTTTCTTACAGACTTAGAGACAGGTATGTCATCAATCATCACAAGCTCATTTGCATACACATGTACACTGTCTGCAGACATTGACTTTATGGTCTATGGTGCTGCTACTAATGACTGAATGATTAACAGCAGACTCATTCCTTCCAAAACCTTACCTTGAGAAACCCCTTTCTGCATCCACAGAGCTGGATGGTAGGCTCAGTAGGTAGTTCACCATTCTAAAGAGGTTTGGAAATCGGTCACTCATCGAGTCCCAGAGGGATGGCCACGTCAGGGTGTGGATGTTCTTCTTGCTGAAAATAACAAGTCACATAGACTGGTATGGTATGGTAATTATAATAGTTCTCGGATGTGGAACCAAATAAAATTTCAGACTGTCTGAATGATTCAATACACCACACAGGCTACATTTGGGCCTGCTTGATGTAGTTATCACCTAAACTCCATTGCACAACAGTGTAATAATACAAAATAATGATTCACATGTATCAGCAAATTTAATACCTGTTATACACCTCTGTTTTGAAAACGATGCCCACTCTGGCTCTATGTCATCTACAATCCACATCCTCGTTTGATGCCTGTAATGCTGGTGCACCAAATGGGAACCAGCTCTGCAATGTTGTCTTCAAAGTCAGCTGCTCCTGTTAACAAGTGGTAGAAGCACTGCCACATCATATGTTTTTTATATAGATCTGCAACAAGTGTAGTTCCAGCCAGATCTACAGGCTCATTATTGCTACTATATTCATAATTTATGTTATAGTGAAACAAAGTTGACACTGATCACTGATAAGAATGTAACGACAGGTACGTTACTCAACACTAGTTATATTTACAAGCCGTACTACTACGTTAGAGTAGGCACAAACGACAAGAACCCTCATAACATGCACTGGGAATCGGGGGTTCGAGAGTTTGGGAGTTACGATTATTAAATAATATAAATTAATAGATATTCGAATTGACTGAATTGTGACCAGTGGCAATATCTGACAGTGTTGACTGGTTTGGTTCCTGGCTACAAACAGTATAAGACTGGCCTATAATATTATACACTACTAAATAATTCATCATTAACAGTATTAAAGGTACATGCCCACTCAGTAGGCATAAATATTCTTTATATCAGAGACATCATCTGATACATTTTCTGGCAAAATAAACATTCATTCACCATTACGGTAATACCCCACGTATTGATTGATATTATTATACATTTTATATCAGACATAAATTACCCACACTGCTATCAGGGATGATAACCGTGTTTCATTAAAATGTTGACGGACATTACTATTTAGTCTCCGTATTTACTTTTTGATGTGCAATGCTCATACATGTACTTCATAATCTGTCGAAAATATTATTTTTTTCAAATGACGCATTTAATTAGTATAAATAATTAAAAAATACCATGCCTCATTTGCATATGGAAAGAGCCTGATACAACCGCGCATCACTATCAGTAAAATAAATATTACTAAATTCTTATAGCTGTATAACGGGCACTCGTAATATTTTTAGAACTGGTGGAATAGTGACGCAATTATACACTTATTTAATTCCCATAACGAACATTTGGTGCCTACTGAGTGGGCATGTACCTTTAACCTTATGACTTAGGCCTCAAACATTTAATATTATACCTCTTTCTTCAGGCCAGTTACTGAACTTGAGAAAGGTGCTGCCTCTAAACAAGTGCAGATCTCCTTCAAATCTAGCATTTAGGCAATCAATCAGATCAGAGAGAAAGCTCTGTCGGCTTTTGTCCATGGTGGCGACCACTGGTTCACTTTGATCGGGCTTGGCAAGTTTTCTCACATAAGGACCATCGCTACAATGTTAGTTTTAAGCATAGAAGAAAAGATTAGTAGAGATAATATTAAGCCTCTAGCACCATAGATACATACTAGCAGACAGGAGTGGACTAGACATCAAGCAGCAAAAGATTAGGAATATTATAAGCCACAGCAAACAAAACGTTCAGATGTTAATAAAAGCAAAGCATGGCTAATATGGGTAGCAGTATTCTCCACGACTACATGTATACATGTATGTAAGGACGTTCTGATCGCATTACTCTGCGGTCCAAGAAATATTTGGGAGAAAAATTTGAAGGTACTTTCAGATAGTTAATAAAGTTCAGTCACCGCCTTGTACTGTCCAGTAGTCCATGGAGCACACTGAGGTAGAATGAACATTACAACACTGCCCAACCAGATCTAGATATATGTGTTTTCCACTACCACCAATGAAATAGGATTATTGTATTTATTACATTAAACTATGTTAGTTATTAACCTTTACACCGCTATCTTAAAATTGTTGTCGTCTGCTGTTTATTTTCTATTTCCAATTCTTATCATCAAAACATGCTTTGACAGCACTTTAGAATAATTTACAGCATGCTTTGACAGCAATTCAGAATCATTTCCATTGGAAATGATTCTGAAGTGCTGTAAAACCATGTTTTTATTGAGAAATAAGGCAAGATATAAAAGCAACCGCAGACAACAATTGTTGTGTGTAGCGGTCTAAGGGTTAACTACATTGAATATACAGGGACAATACTAGGTCTAAGGAGTGATAGGGTTAAAGAAAGTAAATTGCTATGCCTACAATATTTATCTATTTGGACTAGCAAATACCTTTTTTTGTACTTTTCAAGTAATACTTTCGCAGACTGCAGCTCATTGTATTACAAATCTGCCAGCGTTGCATCATGATAACCTGAATCGCCTCGGATGCATTACTCAATGACACCACCACCTCACGAAGGAAATGTAGCCAAAACTTGACATCGGCATCTTTCAACACTGGAGGAAAATCTTCCCTTTCGCAGCAGAATCTTTGTGGTGAGCCGGATCTGATGGATTCTGAATTCTGAAATTTGTGTAGCACCACAATTTTGGAGACATTCGATTATTTCCCAATCTATAATATTTACAAAGGTTAGTGAATTGGAATATAAAACTAGAGCAAGTGAGCAGGGGTTCACGTATACCCATCGGCCGCCGCCTGAACCTAATAAACGAAAACTTAATACAAATGAGACGGACGGAATTGACGAAAACCCCGCCCTCGGGCACACTTGTATCATATGCCGAGGGTGGGTATAAATATAGTGCTTATTGTTTTATATTAATTTACCTGCTCAAGGTGCTGTACAATAGCGTCATATCCATGAAGCAGGTTCTTCAGTGCCAGTCTGGTGTGAGGCAGCCATCTGGTCCCACCTACTCTTGTTGGAACTTAGGTGTCATACCTAAACTTTTGTGATGAGTTTGTCAGGTTGGCTCTGTTCAAGGACTGTACCTGTAATTTGTGTAGCATCATGTTATTACTTATTTATTTTTAGACACACATTTTACAGATAGCATGTGATAATTAATTATATTATACGTAATTGATTGTCAATCTTCACATGGTTGTGGCATCATGAAATGAAAATATGAATGGATTGAATAAAAAGCATGTACATCAAGATAATAAGGGCCGATATAATAGAAGCTGATATTTTCTTTCTGAGTTATGATATCTTATTGTTTTTATGAATAGCTGTGCCAGACTAGAATGTTTTTACATCAATTCAGCACTTTTGGTTCTTACTACTTACTTGTAAAATAAGTACAAGTTGAGGAGCAATGCCTCACATCGCTTGTGGGTAGTTGTTGACAACCTCTTGACGGCGTCCTTGTTTGCTAGTTTCCAACCTGTCAATTTCAGAGTGGATGTGTATCAAACGGTTTGGTGTGCCACATGGTGTAAAATCCGTTTCGGACGGACAGGGGGAGATAACTCATCCGAAAATAGGCTTTCTTTTCTTTTCTCGTTTACAAAGCTGTGTACCAAATTTGATTACGATCGGCCATGTAGAACCTAAGTTATCGCAATTTTTGTGAACAAGGAATCCCAAAGATAAAATCTGTTTCGAATGCCAGGGGGAGATAACTCATCGGAAAATTAAACTAATTAAATTCCTCTTGTCGCAACAAAGCTAACCAAATTAAGATCGGCCTAGTAGAACGATTTGTATTATATGCAATGCACATACTTTTATTTCACATAAAGAAATTAAAGATTGTTATAATTTTATTTTTCTAATACCTGTGAGCGGAGCAATGTATGGCATAAATATACGGGCGGTCCAGTTCCTCTCTCATCTTTTGCACGGCACCTGACTTCTTCCCCATCATGACTGAAGCGCCATCACATCCCATGGCGACCAACTTGTTTTTCCATGCAGTCTGGTACCGCTCATTCATCAGGTCCGAAATTGCCTTGCATATGTGCTGGGCGTCTGCTTTAGGGACGTTCCTCAAACCCATCAAGAAGGTACTTGTCTGGTAAAATGAATAATAAAGCATAATTATTACACACAGACATGCAGGGTACATTGAAATCGAGATTAGAGGTGACCGTTTAATGAAATTTGATCACTAGTTTGGGACGATAATTAATGACCGCTGGCCGCGTTAGACGAGTGACCGTTGAATGAAAGCGTTTTATATAGCAAAAATGCGCGGGAGGAATTTGAAGTGGCCGCTTAACGGCGGTGACCGCTGATTAAAGGTGACCGCCCGAGCAGGTTCGACTGTACTTGTCTGGTAAAATGAATAATAAAGCATAATTATTACACACAGACATGCATTTTGAAACAAGCAAATTTAGAAAAGTTATATCCACCTAGGCCACAAACACATTTTGTTTTAATGTTGACCTCGTTTGAATGTGAGTTACCGTACCCGTACCCACAGTATTATGTGAAGACATGTTTCTTGTCCCAATAAAAAGGGGGTTATACCGGTTTTCCTTATTTAGCAGCTTTATAGTTGAGACTGGCTCTGCAACCACATACTCTGGGCATACACTGTTCACTATCAAACTGAATGAAATCGTCTCGTGCCAAATGTCAGACCCAGTTTCAAGCTACTAAGTAGAAGATTTAAATTGAACTTTGATCAGAATTTTTAGGGTACATGTATTTTAATAATAAATAAAATGGGATGCTAGTTGGTTACTCATTGACAAATATTTGTTATTTATATTTTAGCTTATGTAGTATTGTTGAATTACCTGTTATAACTACCACAGAAACTATCTGAGGACGCATATCACAAAAAACAACGGTGAAGAACCATATAGTGTTACCTGACATTTATAAGATGTCTTGCAAGAATAATTTCGGCACTCCTGTGATGAAGTATCAGGTGGATCGTCACTTATCAGGCGAAATAAAAGGAGGCCGAAGTCTAGTATATTGGTCTTGCTCAGTTTCTCGTAGGCTGCACTTGATGCAAAAACATTCACAATATTGGCTAGTCGGGTCTGTGTTGCACAACATCAAGGCCTTTTGGCATTGTCTAGTTCGCATATCTTTACATAGTCAGAGTCGGGTCTGCCATGAACTTAGCAATAAAATGGGCATTCGAGAGATATGTGAGTTTTTGATGGTGCCGGTTGATGCATGTAATGATTTTTCACTTTGGGAGGTTCCTGGGCACTGTTTTTGCTTTTAATTTCATAGCATTTGTTATAGGCTCTCAGACAGAGCATGTTTTTCACAGCTTTGTAGTTTCATATTACTCAACCTGTAACGAAAGTGCCTTCCTTTTCAACCGTTTGAAAGATGTCACAAGTCATTATCCTTTTTCTATATGTTATCTCAGCCCATCAAACTCAGACTTCCAGCTACTCTGGAACGAACGTGGTTCACTTGTTTTCTTCGTATGTCTTGGACATTCAAACGTTCTCGTGTAGTTTTTTTCCGGCGGTTGAGAAACGTTTTTTCCAAAATTTCACCATCGCGAAAACACAGTACAATGGACTTTGACATTTAATCTATCGAAACAAATACGCGCTTTACGGTAACACTCTTAAATAAGCATTATAGATTGTGAGCATACTTCGGAATGCTTCTATTTTGCGGTTTTCTGCGTTATGTTCGCAAATATACTTCGGAATTATGCTTCTATTTTCTACGTAATGTTCGCAAAGAAACGCTAGGTGGGCTCAGTACTAACTGGGAAATCGAATCGACGATCGATCTAATCGTTCGTACATTGACGCGCACTCACGTCAATCGGCCCTATTGTGAATTAACGACGAGATGGGGTGATTTTTTTTTACAAATCCTGAACGAAATATAGGAGGCCGGAAGCGGAATCCACAGCTTTTAGAAGTAGGATTCCTCCATGAAAAATCTGGTTCATCGGGATCGGGACACGTTAATGTCGAAACCTGATATGACTGGATTTTTGTAGCCATTTTTGAGCAGTTCAATGTCTGTAAACACAGACTGGTAGCTGTCGATCAATTACCAGAATAGAGCTTTCATTATACTGGGGGGGTCTTATATGAAAAAGTCCTAAAAAACTAACACAGCATTATATTGGATTACAGGGTCCTACTGATTATCGGACAAAATAGCAGTTTATATAAATATTTTTCTTAAATATAGCTGCTAGGCATACTATTTTCACAGAACAATCTGTCGGTTCTTGCTGTTCAATGCATGTAAACTATTTAGCAAAATATGCATATTTTCTCACTTAAAATTGGTGTCGATCATCAGTGGTAGATTGCCCCAAAAATTAAACATCGGACAATTCAGTTATTCGGACAAACGTATAGGGGAGCTAAATCGTCTTATAAAAATCTATTCTCATGTTGAAATCATATTGTATGCTGTGTAAAGCCAGTGTAAATTGTGTATTTTCCTGCAGAAAAATCAGTTACCTTCGTTTCTTGGGAAGGACACGTATTGTATAGAATGTTTATCTTTATAGACAATGACGTAAATTGGGTCGCACTCGATTGGAGCCCCCGCATGACTTTTGTCGTTGTAATCAAATTGTGGACGGGTGGAATGTGTTCAGCAAATTCTTTTCTATAATGTTTACCATGCCGACATTTTCTTCACACTGGCATGGAAACAGCTTGCACATGCGTGACTTCAAATGCATTCGTTGCAAAATAGTCAAAAGAATGTCTTAATTTAAAGGTAATTTTCATTTGGTGATAAACTGATTATCCGGGATTATTTGGGTTTATGACCCCTGTACACAGATGTAGATTAAACTCTGTGTTTTTATAGAATTTATTCGCTTCTGTTGATTATAAAAATGCTCAGAATAATAGCTCTACTGTTTGTAGATTGTTATAATCTTGTTGTGGTTAATCCCTGCCTGTAGTGTGCACCATAATGAATATGGTTAAAAATAGCATGTACCACAAATGAAAATATAAACTTATTCTGAAAAGAATCTTGATTTATGAGTATTAGCTTGTGATAATATTATTGGATTTATGACTGGCAAAGGAAGAAATGGTGGAAAATTGTTTACCTGTACACTCGTCTGATAATTTAGATAACATTTGTTTTTTTTTACTTGATTACGATGGTGCGCCACAATACAGGATGAGAATAACCCAACAACAAAAATCCAGTTGTTCTATGGTCACAGTCTATTTTTACAAGCGCATGGATGATATGTTACAAAATGGACGAACATGGAAACAAGCAGGGGACTTGTTTGATAAATATGGTTTCACAGCACTTTTACGATAACGTTTTATTGTTATAAAAAAACTTTGAATAATTGTTTTTGTATGGCTTATAGCTCTAATAACTGGCAACTAAGGCTAATTTATTCAGAACTAGTTTATCACTTCTGAGGAGTAACCATTTATTTTTCCTGAATGCATTTTTCCATATAGAACTAACAAATGCATATAGTTCATGATTAAAAGTATGCATAATTATTGTATGAATTTGGCTGTGATAATGTAATAAATTCAGTATACTAACAATTAATAAATTTATCCTAAATGAAATTTTCCCCAAGTCAAAGTATTTGCTGAAAAGCATTCTTGCAATGTTGGTTGAAAGGGCTATGGTCTGTGCCCCTACAATTTTTGACATTTGAGTGACATTCCATGATTTCAATCGTACAATAAAGACTGTGTTCGCTGCCTTAGATGATGCATAAATATAATTATGATTGAAGGTCAGAATCACCTAGAAATCAACTATATCACCATTGTATGCATCATTTGCGAACGGACCTCTTAGATTTTAAGGAATACTTGTATGTAGAAAAATCGTGGGATACAACTTAAAATACCTTTTTAATTATTTTCAATTAACATATTCTTAGAATATGCTTATTCATTTGTTTTTAGGGCATATATGGCAAGAAATCATGGGGCAGATTCCCTTGTAGGCGTATGTTGAAGACTAGTCTACATGGGGTACAAGGTTACAAATACTACATGCTATATAAGTTAAACAATATAACGTGTATATTAATGCAATTTTTCCCATTGAAATTCTTGGAAAAATTTCTCCAAAGGTGGCGATTTCGAGATACCACCTTTACAATAGTAACCTGTCATGATCTAACTGCACATATCCGCTTTATATGCAACAGGCGTAGTGCAATGTAATGAAATGTAATTCGAGTTATGCACTCGGAACACAGTCTTGACCTTGACTTCTCAAAATGGCTCCGTGATTCAGACTGGACAGAACCATGCTATTGCTATTATTTTTTATAATGATGTTAGTTATACTGATGTTTTATGACTGAGACAAAAGTGTGAAATAGCTGAATAGCTGAAATACAACAAGGGCGGATGTGAACATTTTTGTCTCCATTTGACAGTATGGGTGTCTTCTTTAAAAAAATGTTCCGGAAACTGACCGTGAAAATGTCTGATGATTTGTGACCATATGGGGTTTATGAATTTCCTGATGGCGGAGGTAATCCCGGACAAATGGTTACGCTACTGTATCTCTGATATTGTCCCACAGATATCACTCTTCCCAAAAATTGAGACAAATTTCTGCGGACAAATTCCAGTTTGGCGGGGGGAGTATGTCGACGGGTACGAATCTAGTAACTCAGAAAGGAAAAGATATGTGTCTGTGCCCGGTTAGATCAGTAGGTAGAGCAACGCCTTATAAGCGGGAGGTGCCAGGTTCGCGTCCCGGTTTTGTTGTCACAGGAATTCTCCCCTGGAAATCCCCCCCCCCCCCGGGGGAAGATTTCAGGGTCGAGCTGGAATATTCCCCTGGGAAGAATTTCCTAGGAAATATAAGAAAATCACCTCCATCACACTCACCCAATAACATATGCATAGTGTAAGGCCCTTGTTAGACAAGAACTATCACAAGATTGGGGGAAGATCTGATCAAGTGAAAATGTTTGTGCAGAACAGTTAGTATTGACGCATATTGGCGGAGGGAGAGAGGGGGGGGGGGGGAGATTTTCTAGGAATATCCCCCCCAACCATCTACCATAGCATAGCAGATGTGAATGCCTCTTTGATAGACAAGAAAAACTCCACTCCTCGATGATGGAAATAATAGTAGTTGTTGGTAGAAACAGATAGGCATTGGCATGTAATGAGGGGGGGGGGGGGGGGAGATTTTCCTAGGAATATTCCACCCGCCCCACCAACTTACCATATGCATAGCGGATGTGGATGTCTTTTGTAGGACAAGAAAAGCCACGATTGGGGAGTAGTATTTTGATGAAAAATAATGTATGTTGGTGTAGAACAGATAGCATGTGGCATGTATGGTGGGGGGGGGGAGATTTTCCTAGGAAATATTCCCCCCCCCCCCAACCATCTACATATGCATAGCGGATGTGTATGTCTCCTTTTGTAGACAAGAATAACCCCTCCTCCTCATGATGAAATAATGTATGTTGGTGTTCAGAATCAGATTGCATTTGGCATGTATGAGGGAGGGGGGGCGGGGGGGGAGAATTTTCTAGGAAGATTTACCTAGGAAATATTCCCCCCCCCCCCAACCAATACCATATGCATAGCAGATGTGGATGTCTCTTTGTAGACAAGAATAACACACGGATTGGGGGAGTATTTCTGATGAAACTAAGTTGTTGGTGTATAGAACAGTTAGCATTTTGGCAAGTATTGAGGGAGGGGGAGGGAGATTTTTAGGAAATATTCCCCCCCCCCCCAACAACTACCATATGCCATAGGGATGTGGATGGGTTCTATGTGAAAGAATAACCCACGATTGGGGGCGTATTTCTGATGAAATAATGTGATGTTTGTGTAGAACAGATAGTTGTGGCATTGTATTGGTCGGGGGGGGGGAGATTTTTCCTAGGAATATCCCCCCCCCAACCATTACATATGGCATAGCAGATGGAATGTCTCTTTGTAGATAAGAATACCTCCCTCCCTCATGATGAAATATGTATGTTGTGTAGAAACAGATAGCATTGGCATGTATTGAGGGAGGGGAGGGGGGATCTACCTAGGAAATGTTCCCCACCCCCCCCCAAACAATACCATATGCATAGGGATGTGTAATCTCTCTTTTTAGACAGAATAAACACACGATTCGGGGAGTATTTCTGATGTAATATGTCATGTTGGTGTATAGAACAGATAGGCATTTGGCATGTATTGAGGGATGGGGTGGGGGTGGGGTGGAGATTTTCCTAGGAAATATCCCCCCCCAACCAACTACCATATGCCATAGCGGATGTGGATGTTCTTTGTAGACAATAATAACCACGATTGGGGCGAGTATTTCTGATGAAATAAGTATGTTGGTTTGTAGAACAGAGAGCATTTGGATGTATTGGAGGGAGGGGGGGGGGAGATTTTCCTAGGAAATATGTCCCACCCACCTCAACAATCCATATGCATAGCGGAATGTGGATGTCTCTTTGTAGACAAGAAGAACACGATTGGGGGAGTATATCTGATGAAACTAATCGTATGTGGTGATATAGAACAGATAGCATTGTGGCATGTTTTGAGGGAGGGAGGGGTGGGGGGAGGATTTTCCTAGAAATATATTCCCCCCCCCCCTCCCGCAACCAACTACTGTATGCATAGCGGATGTGGATGTCTCTTTGTAGACCAGAATAACCACGATTGGGGGGTATTCTGATGAAATATGTATGTTGGTGTAGAAAAGATAGCATTTGGCATGTATTGAGGGAGGAGGGGGGGGTGTGGAATTTTTCTTAGAAATCTCCCCCCCCCCCCACCAATTCATGCCACATGCTGTCTGTTTACACGAACATACATTATTTTGTTTCTTGAGAATATACTCCCCAATATGCGCTATTCTTGTCTACAAAGATTATGCATATGGTGATGGTGGCGGGGGGGGAATATTTCCTAGGAAAATCTCCACCCCCCCTAAATATATGCCTGCCAAATGCTATCTGTTCTACACCAACATACATTTCCTTTATCAGAAATCTCCGCAATCACCTGTATTCTTCTCTACAAAGAGACATTAACATCCCACTTTGCTTAATGGTAGATGTGGGGGGATTATTTTCATAGGAAAAATTTCCCCCCCCCCCACACCAATACATGCCACATGCTATCTTTCACCAACTTCAGTTTACTTTCATCAGAATACTACCCAATCACATGCTATTTTCTCCTTCTCTAAAAGAGACATTCACATCCCACTCTTGCATATGGTACATTGTGGGGGGGGGGGGTTTTATTTTTAGGAAAATCCCCCCCCCCCCCCACCACCAATACATGGCACATGTGTCTTGGATCTACACCAACATACATTATGTCTTTTCATCCGAAAATACTCCCCCAATCGTGGGCTGTTTTGTCTACAAGAGAGTAATATCCACCTATGCATAAGGTAGATGGTGGCGGGGGGGTGGGGGGGGAATATTTCTAGGAAAATCTCCCCCCCACCATAACATGCCACATGCTTGCTGTTCTACACAGATATACTGTTTTATTCTCTAGACCACCCACACCATGTGCTATACTTTAAGCCAATCATAGTGCAGCTATGTAGAGTTTTAACCTAGAGAACTCTCACCAGCCAATTACATATAGTTATGGTACGGTAATGGGGAATTATTGCAGTATAACGGTAAATAGAATCTCTACGCCCCCCACCCACTATTTGTCTATGTATAGATATTATACTAAATTGGATAGATCGTTTATACAAAAATACTGCCTCGCCTATTAATACTTCTCAACAAGCAGACATTAAATTATGACTCTGTTAGTTGGGTACAATGTAGGGATATTACGTCCTCTGTACCAACAGACTGGTTCTAGCGTGAGCATTTTGTATGCTCTGAGCACAATATCAACTAATGTATATGAAACTTACATTAAGTTTGTGGACAGTGTTGTGAAGGGTGGTGAAGGGGGGGGGTGGAGAATTCTGGCGGGGGGGACTATTTCCTAGGGGGGAAGATTTCCAGGGGGGGAAGATTCCTGTTACACCGGTAAGAACCGTTAGGTGGCTTATTATTCTCTTCTGTTAAATAGTTTTGATTCCAATAAAGAATTCTGGAAAATGATTGTTGAAAATTGTACTCAATGGACGCAGCATAATGAGAACCTGAATTCAATTGAGGATATAACATTATTTTTTGCACTCGATTTATAGTCTTGAGTTAGTTAACTAATACTCCATACAACGTTGCTTGAAAAGAGTGTTAGCGAGACAACTCTGCAATCATCAATTTAAAGGCATCTGGTACGTACAGGTCCATGTTTTAGGGCTTTGGTCTGACGAAGAGCAGTTGCTCCTTCAATGTCATTGTTAGCTGATGGATAAAGGTGAACAGAGGGTTTCTTTTCCAAAAAAAAATTAATTATTTAATAAAACTGTATGTGTCATAGAACCGGATGCCCAACCTGATAGTTAAAAGGCATTGTTATTACGAAGCTAATCCCTTGACATACATTATGGGGCAAATATTTATTGAAATTGTAGAAGGAAGTTATTGAGAAAATATTAAAAAACTTAAAACGCATTTGCCTTACAAACAAGGGTGAACATAGCCCCCAGTTGGACCTTGGGTGTTCGGGCCATGCGGTCCGAATGCCCGACTCCTACAAAGCAGATCCCTAGACTACATTGTGGGCAAATATTATTGAAAATTGGTGAAGGAGTTATTGAAAATTAAATTGCCTTTGCCCTTACAGAATGCACACGGAGGCACTTGGGTAAAAAACATAATCCGCCCCCCCCCCCCCCAATTAATGGGATGGGGGGCATAATAACTGGAACAAAGCATGCAAAAAAGGCTCACGCCACCTGGACTGAAATACAAAAACTTTAATGCAAAATATTATGGACTTGACAAACGGATGGATAGACGGAAACAAAACTTATATACCCTCGAATTTATGTATGCGAGGGGTATAAAAAAAAATGAATGGAAACACAAAAATGTGCTAAAACAATAATATAATCGGAGGCGCAACTTTTACCATAAATGGAAGAAATAAATAATTTTTCCCCATATATGTTTATTACATGTAGTTGTGCCTTGGATAGTGTTATTATTGTTTTAGCAAATTTTGGTGTCTTTTAATTATTTATTTGACAAACGCCACGTTGTCGTTCATAGGCGCCCGGCAGGGGACGTAGAATTCTTTCTTTTAATAATTTATTTCACGAGAAAATAACAATTTGGTTCCCTCCAATTTTAACAATAGTTCCACGAATTAACAATTCGTTCCTTCAATTACAATTCATTCCACGAATAACAAATTTGTTCCAGAGGAATTGTTATTTCGTGGGGAACGAATTGTTAATTCGATGAGGGATCGATTTGTTAATTCGAGGAAGGAATTGTTAAATTGAGGGAACATATTGTTTGTTAAATTGAGGGGAACAAATTGGTTATTATTGTCGGGAAACGAATTAGTTAAAAAAGAAAATCCATGTCCCCTGCGGGGCTCCGTATGTTAACCTGTAGCTTGCTGCTGCAGTTGTAGACTCAAACTTGTCTGGATTGCCAAGCTGTTGGTCATCGTAAAAATTGACGACCATTGTTTTTCTTTTCAGATTGTTTCTTTTCCTGAAGGAAACTTTTTCAACCGAGACATCCTAGAAAAAGGGAGAAAGTTAAACTGTTGTAAAGGTACATGTTCATTTGCACACACCGCCTGTGTCTAATTTTGCAATATTTGTGGAATTTATTATTACAAAATACTTGTGAATATTTGCTTGAAAGCAATCAGGCTTGATTGGTCAGGCACCGCAATGAAACAGCTTGATTGCAAGTGATATTCCAATAGATGTTCAGAACGTTTGGTATCTGGGCTAAGATTAACGCAGGCGGGCGGTGTCTAGATGGTGTATAATTATTTATGACATATATATTCTTGAATAGGGTACTTCGTTATGGTTATATTAGATGGCCACGGCCCTGCACGTCACGCCCTCGATGATTTGATAGTACATGCTACTGAAAAACTTTAACCAAAAACATTAACCCGAGTGCAGTACGGAAAAACAATGTACCGATATTATCGCGTGTCTGCAAGCGGGTGCGACAAAAATGTGTTCTGTAATTCTACGCACATAAGGCTTTTAACACAAATTTTAAATGTCATTAGCAATACATGCCCATATTCGTTCAAATCCATGAACATTCATGGAAGTTCAAGAAGTTGTACAGGTTAATTGTCCATGTTCAGACATCAGTAAATGACGTAAATAATGGGTGATGTCACCACTTAGTGTTTGCAAATGCCTATTTTTATGACCCGCCAACGAATGGTGGGAGGGGTCTGGGGATATAGTGTTTTCCGGTGTAGTACGTACGTAACGTATGTACGTTACCTCCCGAAACCTTAAACTCGGTTAATGGGCTTATAATTTCTGTTTCTTGCTCGATCTGTTCACATTTACACACCACATTGCTCCAATGCTCCTCTACCACCCGTGACAAATCCACATTTTTCCTGCCCCCGTAAGCCCAGGGGTCAGGTCACAGATTGGGTGCGTTCGAAACTAAACGCTGGGTTAAATGCTTGTAATTTCTGTGTCCTTGCGCGGATCTGAGTCACATTTCTCACAAGCATTGCTCCAATGGTCCTCTACCCCTGTGACAAATCACATTCGTCCTACCCGCTAAGACCAGGGTCAAGGTCACAGACTTGGTGCTTTTGAAACCTTAACGCTCGGGTAAATGCTTATAATTTCTGTTTCCATGCTCGGATCTGCTTCAGATTTCACACACGCATTGCTCCAATGGTCCTCTACCGCCCTGTGACAAATCCACCATTCGTCACGCCCCCGCTAATAAGCCCGGGTCAATGGTCAAATCTTGGTGCCGTTCGAAACCTTACGCTCGGGTAAATGGCTTATTAATTTCTGTTTGTCTTTTCATTGTCCCAGCCACCGTAAGCCAGGGTCAAGTCACAGATTGGTTGATTGCGTTCGGGAAACCTTAAAACTTGGGTAAATGGCTTATAATTTCTGTGTCCTTGCTCGGATCTGCCTTCACATTTAACACACACATTGCTCCCAATGTCCTTACTGTCCTGTCACAAATCAAATTCGTCCCATCCCCGCTAAGCCGCATGGGCTTATAATCAAAATATGCCAGTGGGGGCATCGTTTGCCGAAGGCCACATTCCTAGTCTAATAATCTGCGCATTACCTAAAAATTCGTTGGGGGAGGTATAATCAATGTAAAGTGTTGAGTCATGGGTAGTACGTGTTATACAACGTAATGGAGGAGCAAAGGGAAATCGTTCGAAACGAAAATTCATGACGTCTGCAAAAAGCAGAGAGACGCGCAGTTAAAAAATTTTGAAAGTTGTTTCCCGATTTTTAAATTTAATATCAGAGTACAGATACGGTGCAATTTTACACACTTATTTTAGCAGAATACGCAATGATTATCAATGTGGGAGTACAAAATACTCACAGCCATGTGAAAATATGCATTATTTTCGATTGAGCGGTAAATACTGCAATAAAGTCGAAAATTTACTTTATATTAATTTTATTTTTTATTATTTGTAAAATATGCATTGAATTTGAAATATGGAGGTATAATACACTTTAGATACAACACTTATCTGGAACTCTGTTATATAATATCACTATCACCCTGATGACGAAAACGGCATTGGGAAAGACCATATTTCTAGGTGTAGTGTCGACAATAATGGTGACACAGAGTCGGCAACAAAAGGAAAGGTTAAAAAGAAGGCAGTCAAAGAAAAGGCCAAAGTACAAACATACCGGTATATATCTAAGTACAACATATATCTAAGGCTGAAAACATACAGTACAGGAAAAAGCTTCACATGAAAAAATCTGAACCAACTTCCGCGAGCCCTTACTACCTGAAAATGAAAATTAAAAAAACATATTGAAATGTTTCACAGACTTTAAATAAGACTAACAGTTTATTGAAGAAACTTCATGGAAATCCTTCATTTCTGACGTAAAATAAGAGAACATACAGAAAGAGCTTCACCCGTAAACAGTCATGCCACTGGCCTAAACTGTAATAAAAGGTACAGAAAAAATCTCTTGAAATGAATAGACAAGATTATATAGACTTAAACGATATGATGAAATTGTTCCTGAAAATCTTTGATATTGTATTCAGAAGAAGTGAAAACAAGTGAAGTCCAACTCGGGGAGCATATTTCAGAGGAAATACGGGTTCGGTTGAGAACCGGATTACCATTGGTTTCCGGTACCTTTTGAAGGAAACGCAATACTTAGTAAATTGCCAAGGGAGGAGGAGATGACACAGATATAAGCAACTTTCTCAAGTCATTTTCAAGGCAAACTAAAGCAATCATGAGGCAGTTGATTCCTGCAGTAGGTATATACAGAGCTCCAGATAAGTTTTGTATCTAGAGAGTATTATGCCCCCCTATTTGGAAATTCAGATGTGTATTTTACTTTTACGAATGTATTATTGATTTTATTTATTATTAAATAGGGAACAAATGATAAGAAATTAAACAAAATTGAAAAATTCACATATTTTGCACTCAATCTTTGTAAATTTTCAACTTTATTACAGTTTTTTCGACTACTCAATTTGAAAAACAAATGGTATTACGCATTGCAGTGAGTATTTTGTTCTCCCACTTTGGATAATAAATGCAGTGTTCTGCTAAAATCAATAAGATCACCAATACGCCAATACACACCTTTTATAGCGCTTGAGGTATATACACTGTATTTCCGACTTCTTTTGGACACCATTTATTGGGGTGAAACATATAAAGTATATGGTTTTCTAACAACAGTGAGCGTGGCCGCATTATTTAGGGGTTTGTATGGGGACTATTAATAGGGTTTCCCAAACAAATTTTTGTCAGAATATTTAAGGTAATTACGATAAGTGTTTGCGACTTGGTGATTGGTTTTGCTAACTCATGTCTGAACATCCGAAGTCAAGGTGGACTGAGACTTCTGTTCCATATTACATGTAATGTATGTCAAGCTGCACGACGGGTTTGCTTAATCGATAAACAGCCGTTTTTACACTAGTGCATATATTATTATGTATTTTATCAACGTTTTAAAAAAAACAGAACGTATTAGGTTTTACCGGGGGGGTGGCGGGGTTGGTGGGCGGCGGACAGAAATATGCATAGTTGTGTACACAACTCCTCGAAAAGATCAGTCAATTGATCTGAAACTTATAATACATACATCTTCTACACATGAACCTTGGTGTTTTTTCAGGTCAGGTTCCAAATGTCTTAGAAGTTTATTTTAAAGTTTTTGTCAAAATTTGCATTAATGTTTTCATATAATTGTACCTATCATTCTCTGTTAACGTAGTCGATTTGCTGGAAAACTTTGTAGATATGGTGTTGTGGCTGAGGGGTTAGAACAACTTGACTTCAATACGGAGGTTGGGGTTCAACCTAGCTATCGATACAAAATTACTATCATAGTATTTCCAATCCACTGGTATGTTGGATGTGACTATAAACTGTGCTGGTCCTGTCTTTATATTGATCTTAGTGTCTGGTGGGACGTTACACCCTTTCACTTTTATTAGCTCACTGAGCAAAGCTACTGTTACGCAATGGTCCGTCCGGCGTCCGTCCAATCCATGAACATTTTCCAAAACGTATTCTCGGTAAACCTTTGGGCCTATAGTCACAAACTTCATGATCATGGTCCTTAGGTGGGGGATTACAAAATGATTCGTCGTTACGTAATCAAGGATGGCCGCTGTCTTACAAATAGCACAAATCTTTCAAAAAATATTCTCAAAAACGCCACTGGATTTCGACCAAAAACTGGTAGGAATGATTGATGTACAATGCTCTTTCAAAGTTGTTAAAATGGTGACGCCAGGTCAAAAATGGGCGTGGACGCTGGGTCAAATTGGGGCAAATTTGATTTTGAGCCGAATATGGTAATGTTTTGTATGATATCGTAGGTATCAACGAGGCGATCACTCTGGTTGCATTTTTTGTCGTAATAGGAGTGGTTTATGTCATCCAGATGGCACCGAAATGTCAAAAGGTTCTTTTATATTAGTGATTTCAAAATTCTTCTTCACATGAACGCTTGGCCCATGGTAGCCAACTTAAAATTTATGGTCCAATGGGTGAAGCTTTTTCAGATTTGTTAAAATGGGTCATCGCTAATCAAGGACTGCCGCCATCTTAAAAATAGATAAAAATCCTAAAAATATCTTCTTCTCATGAACGCTAGCCGGATTTTGTCGAACTTGGTAAGGAATGTTTGAATGTACAATGCTCTTGAAAAGTTGTTAAAATGGTGACCACGGGAACGAAATAAGGGCGTGCCCCGTGGGGTCAAATTTGTGCAAATTTTATTTTTGACCGAATATGGTCATGTCTACATCAAAACTGAGGTATTAAAGAGGCGATCGCTCTGGTACATTTTTGGGTCGAAATTGGATGGTCATGTCATCCAAGATGGCCGCCAAAAGGTCAAAAGGTTGTTCTTTTATTACAGATTTCAAAAATTCTTCTTCATCACAGAACGCTTGGACCTTCACAGTTATGGTCCATGGGTGAAGCCTTTTTCAGTTGTTAAAACTGAGGTCGTCCCTGATCCAAGATGGCCGCCATCTAAAAATAGCAGAAATTCTTAAAAAATCTCTTCTCATGAACCGCCAGCCGGATTTCGACGAAACTTGGTTGCAATGATCGATGTAGAATGCTCTTTCAAATGTGTTAAAATGGTGACCCCGGGGTCAAAAATTGGCGTGGCCCATGGGGTCAAATTGGGGTCAAATTTTATTTTTGCTCATGTCGTATATCAAATTGAAGGTATCGATGAGGCGATTACTCTGGTGCAATATTTGTCGGAATGGGATGATTATGTCATCAATGATGGCCACCAAAAGGTCCATTTATTCGAGATTTTGAACGTCTTTTTCTCAGGAACCACATAGCCGATGCTGGCCAAACTTCATAGTAAGTTAAGATCCTTGGGTGAAGCATTTTCAGATTTGGTAAAATGAGAGTCATCGCTTAATCCAAGATGACCGCCATCTAACAATAGCACAATTTTTTTAAAACACATGAACTCGATGTCACATTCTCCTCTGGTGTTCATGGAGTCAGGTGAGCGAATTAGGGCCATCATGGCCCTCTTGTTTGAACTTTGTATGCTTATTGGGCATCATCCATATATTCATTCTGTGTCCCACTCATGCGGCCCCTGTGCCCCAAGGTCAATGCCAAATGACTTCGAAGTTTGGGTTATTATAAAATCTCCACAGCTCTTACTCCGATTTACTTCCAACATCCAATACTTCTTATTCATTCATCATCCACATTTTCATTATATAGCCTGCCCATGTGGTCCACATGCCCAAGGTCAAGGTCAAACGTCTTTGAAATTTGTGTTAAAGTTTTTACATACCTTATATCTCCACAACACTTACTCCGATTTACTTGCCCAAGATCAAGGTCAAATTTGCGTTAAAGCTTTTACATACCTTATATCTCCACAACCCTTAATTAAAACTTCAAATAAATACACTCCCAAGACCATCAAATGCCTCGGCGGGCTCGACATGCGGGCCGCGGCCATCTGGTAATGAACTAATGCACAAGTGATTTGGTCTTTCCGTTAAACAAGCGAGTGAGTGTAGCAAAACTTTTATTTAGCTGTAGCATCCAATCACGTGCACATTATTGCACACGATGATTGCCTCACCTGATTAAAACACATTTTTATACCCCGGCATACGAAGTATTTCGGGTGGTAATTAGTTTTCATAATTCCGTTTGTCCGTTCGTCTGCGTTAGTTTTTGGGTACCCATTATCTCTAACGGTAAGTCGGATTGACCTCAAACTACATAGATTTCCTTATCATCCATATTTTCATTCCATACCACACGTATGCGGCCTTCATGTTTAAGGTCAAGTTACTTAGAAATTTGCGTTAAAGTTTTCGGGTACCCATTATCTCTGCAACGGTAAGTCGGATGGACTTCAATCTTCATATACTTCCTTACCATCATCCATGTTTTCATTCCATACCACACCCATACGGCTTTCATGTCCATGGTCAAATCACTTACAAATTTGCATCTGTAACATTTGCGTTAAAGTTTTCTGGTACCCATTATCTCTGCAACGGTAAATCGGATTGACTTCAAACTCCATATACTTCCTTATCATCATCCATATTTTCATACCATACTGCACCCATGAGGCCTTCATGTCCAAGCTCAAGGTCAAATTAATTAGAAATGTTTGCGTTTAAGTTTTTATTTGTCGGTCCAGGCGGCAGCCGGGGGTATATGTGAGCCCCTGCTCACTTTCTCTAGTCTTTCATTTTACACGTTATTTTCTCAAATCAAAGAATCAAGTGTAAAACAATATGGGTGGTAATGATGCAACCAACCAGCAAACCAATCAATTATTCTATCACCCAATCAAACAACCAGCCAACCAATCAATTAGTCTATGACCCAATCAAACAACCAGCCAAACCATTCAATCAACCAACCACTCAACTGACCAACCAACCCACCAAACCAGTCAACTAACCAATGTACCAACCTATCAACCAACCACTCAACTGACCGACGAACCCACCAAATCAATCAACTAACCCAACATATCAACCAAGTCAATCAACTAACCAATCAAACAACCGGCCGACCCACCAACCAATCATCAACCAACCAATTTTACTACAAACCCACCATACAATCAACCAATCAATCAATCAGGAGGATGAACCATCTGACAGACCACGCATTGAACAAGTTTTGCAAGATCTTCCTCAGGCGATGCGAAGCTCGGACGTGAATATATTAATATGGCTGCTCAATCAGGTAACAATTCCAACTTCAAATGATTTACACGATTCTGAGCATTTTCATTGGTCGCAGACGTCCACAACCGGGCATATGGCTAGAGTTTATATGTGAATAAACCCCATCGAATCAAATTTCAAATGCGAAAAACATGAAACGCAACTTCCGGGTCATCATCGGCATTACAATCACCCCCACTAGTTCTTTATCAGGTAACGAGCTTTGTATTGGCCAAATACATACTGATTGATAACATATTGCTGTATCAGGCATTCACCTGATACCAATAGCCAGGTTACAACGAATTGAAAACTGACGTTTCATTGGTCAAAGGCGTCACATGACGTTACCGAATAACGTCAGTGGAGTGACCTCACAGAAACAAGTCCACGTTGTTTTCAACGAAAACAATGTCATAATTGCTCATTCTGTAGCCAAAAAACGTTACCTGATAAATAGAATAATCATGCTAGTGTCTTTTTATATCAAGTTTATCAGGCTCCGCTCGGAAACGGTAGCGGAATTCCTACGCGTTTCCTAGCCTCTCTGGTTATCTTTCATTAACTTGATCTGGAACTTTACACCGGATATTCAATACCAAATATGAGTGGATTGGCAAGTTGCTATTTTGCCATAGTGTAAAAGTTTTTAGCACACCGCTCGTATACCTTTAAATATTACAGGATTTAACTTTAAATATGTAATACCTAATTTTCGCATCCGTTTTACGTTTTTTATCGCGCCCTGGTGTTTATATTAGGATCAATACGGTATGCACGTTTCTGCACTCTGTTTTAGAACTGCTGAAGAAAATGGACACAACCGAGCGTAGTTTGACAACTGACTATTACAGTCAAATTAAAGGTAAGTCTGAAATTTAACAATGAGCCTTCTTTTTATTTCGTGAAATGTGTTCAAATATTGATTTTTATACAAAAAATTGATTTCTCTATGGGAATTTAACATGGGGGGGGGGGGGGGGGGGGGGGGGGGGGGGGGGGGGGAAGGAGATGGAGTAGCTGACGGAGCAGTAAAGAAACAGAAACATTTGGAAATTGCTTCCGAAACCTGGCTAGATAGCTTGGAAATGATTTAACTAAGAAAACAAGTTAAATTTTGAAAATCGGTCCACTATTTCTGAAATTAGAAAAATTTCCCCAAGTTAAGTCCCCATAGACTTGGGGAATTGTATTTTCGTAGTAAAATCAACATTGGACCAAATTTCATCAAATAAAAAGAAGGCTCATTCTTAACAATACTTTTTTTTAACTGTTTATATAGCCGTAAAATTTGGGCAGCTGTCGTGAGACAGACAGTAGTTTGACAAATGATGAGATCACACAATTAAGACGTAAGTCTGACATTTGTGGATACATTAATGTTCAGCTATTAATCTTTAGAGCTGTGGAAACGAAAAGTGTTGTCTGCTGTTGTTTAATATTTTGTCTTTATTCACAATAAAACATGGTTTGGCAGCACTTTAGAGTCATATCCATTGGAAATGATTCTCAAGTGGGCTATGCTTTGCATGCTGGGAAACTTGTGGGCTATGCGCTACATAGTAAATTGCCAAGGGAGGCGGAGATGCACAGATATAAGCCAACTTCCATGTCATTTCTCAAGGAGAAAGAAAAACTAAAGCCACTCTCTGAGGCTAGTGACATGCCAGTAAGTATATACAGAGCTCCAGATAAGTTTTGTATTTAAAGAGTATTATACCCCCATATTTGAAATTCAATGCGTATTTTACTTTTACAATTGTATTATTGATTTTCTTCATTACTAAATAGGGAAGAAATGATAAGAAATTAAATATACCGGTATTTAAAAATTCACTTATTTGAGCTGCAAACAGTGTTTTGCAGCTCAACTAAGTACATTTTCAACTGTATTACATTATTTTCACTACTCAATTTGAAAATCAATGCGTATTTTTGCATTGCAGTGAGTATTTTGTTCTACCCACTTTGGATAATCAATGCATATTCTGCTAAAATAAGTGCGTCAAATACGCCAATACGCACCTTATCTAGAGCTCTGAGTAGTTGTGAAAGGGAATGCCGACATTACATGAAAATCAGCGACTTCGAGCGATTGGAATGTTGGAATCTGGTCGGCGTCACATTGACGTCGCCGCTCAATTTGGAGCGTAACGCATTACAATAACGCGTCTGGCAGGACGATAAAAAACATGTGGATCAGTTGACGATCGCTCCCGTTCAGGCAGGCTACGCGTAACTACAAGTGCTCAAAACCGTCACATTAGGACATCCCACTTACGTAACCGTTTTCTATTCTCTCCATCAACTGCTGCTGTTACACCTGGTCGAACCAACAACCGGATTAGTGCGCAAACTGTCCGGCAAAGACTCGCTGAGCACGGTATTAAACCCGGACGTCCGTACAAAGGATCGAAACTTACGCCACGTCATCGACGTGATAGGGCACAATGGGCACGTCAACACATGCGATGGACTCAGAATCAATGGAATAAGGTGTTATTCAGTGACGAATCCAGATTTCGTTTGAAACGTACAGACGGACGTGACTGGGTCTACAG
The DNA here is from genome assembly GCA_029237695.1 of Conchocele bisecta. Classification (NCBI taxonomy): domain Eukaryota; kingdom Metazoa; phylum Mollusca; class Bivalvia; order Lucinida; family Thyasiridae; genus Conchocele; species Conchocele bisecta. The sequence continues at coordinate 3,635,257 of CM055280.1, read as the reverse complement.
TAGACGCGGAGAACGCTTCCCTGACGCATGCGTACGTCAAGTGGACCGGTATAGAGGCGACAGCATGAATTCTGTGTGACTTCGTATGGTGACCACTACGTGATTCGCAACGGTCTGACGTCAGCATCTGGTGGTTAACTGGACATTTTGTTAGTGAAATTAGCGTAATACATTTGAATTTCACGTTATATTTGAGAATAAAGTAAAATGTAATGCTTACAATACATTTATTCACAATTATATGTATGTATGTATCGTTTCTTTTGTGACTACGTATATATATTTTCCTGATAGTGACTCGGGTGGTATCAAGCTATTTTCATATGCAAATGAGGCATGGTATTTTTTAATTATTTATACTAATTAAATGCGTCATCAGAAAAAAATAATATTTTTGACAGAATTTAAAGTATGATCATTGCACATCAAAAAATAAATACAGAGAATAAATAGTAATGTCCATTAACATTTTAAGGAAACACGGAAGAACTGCGGACGGAGACAACCGAGCTTAGTAGGAAAAAAGGCAAGATCAAACAATTGAGAAGTAAGTCTGAACTTTAAGAATGAGCCTTCTTTTTATTTCGTCAAATTTGTTCAAATACTGATTTTATTACGAAAAATGTATTTCTCTATGGGAATTTAACATGGGGAAAAAGGAGGTGGAGTAGCTGACGGAGCAGTCAATAAACGAAAAAAATTGGAAATTGCTTCCGAAACCTGGCTAGATAGCTTGGAAATGATTTAACTAAGAAAACAAAACTTAAATTTTGAAAATTGATCTAGTATTTCTGAAATTAGAAAAATTTCCCATGTTAAATCCCCATAGACAACTTCACTCTGTGAAGATGTCTCTGGGGATTTAACATGCGGAAATTGTATTTTCGTAATAAAATCACTATTGGGGGATTTAACATGCGGAAATTGTATTTTCGTTATAAAATCACTATTGGACCAAATTTCACGAAATAAAAAGAAGGCTCATTCTTAACAATAATGTTTTTGCATTGTTTATGTAGCTGTAAAATTTGGGCAGCTGTCATGAAACAGACAGTAGTTTGACAAATGACGAGATGACACAATTAAGACGTAAGCCTGAAATTTGTGGATACAGTAAAGTTCTGCTATTAATCCTTAGAGTGCGGGATAACGAAAAGTGTCATCTGCTGTTGTTTAATATTTTGTCTTTATTCACAATAAAACATGGTTTGGTAGCACTTTAGAATCATATCCATTGGAAATGATTCTAAAGCATTGTCAAAACATGTTTTTATAAGAAAAATTGAATATAAATTGAGATGCACAGATACAAGCCAACTTCCAAGTCATTTCTCAAGGCGAAAGAAAAACTAAAGCCACTCTCTGAGGCTAGTGACATGCCAGTAAGTATATACAGAGCTCCAGATAAGTTTTGTATCTAAAGAGTATTATACCCCCATATTTGAAATTCAATGCGTATTTTACTTTTACAAATGTGTTATTGATTTTTAGTCAGGGCGCCTACGTATTCCCGTGGACATGGAATGATAAATTTTGGCAACTAGTTGGGCTGTCTTTTGTAATGTATTAGCATGTAAAAAATCGATGTTGCCATTTTTTCTGACAACTTTTGACATATTTTTGCACATTTTTGGAACATACCCCGTATTGCGTCAACAACAGAGAAAATGAGCACAGTCGCATTATGTTCCACATGAAGCCAAGCTGGAAAACTGAATAGAGAATGCTGAATCTCTCAGAAAATCTTCATGTTATTCAAGATGGCCGCCAACAATTAACAGAAATATATCGTCTACACTAATTACTATTGAGCGACATAAACAAAATGACTGGGGTTGGAGTTTGTAAAATCCATTGTATATTTCAAGTTTAAAAAATAGCCGGGTTAGGTAATTCAAGATGGCCACTTATAACTGAAAATCAATGATTTTGAACTATAATGATTATCATATGATGCATGCTTTATTTGCTCGAAGAAGTTCACCATCAGTGAACATTATTTAAGAAATCTGTACTGAGCGACACCATATCCATGAACGTGTAATACAAGATGGCCGCCAAATAGAGCATCGAGTAATAAAATACTAACGTTTAAGCTAATTGTCATCGAATGATATCTTCTATCCATTCACTTTTGTGGACTTTAAGATTGTAATTAAACACGATGTAACCTGCCCCCAATTTATTTTATCGATGATATTGTTACCACTTAGACAATTATACACTTCCCATTTATTTTCTGATTACTAATATGAACCTTGTTGATTGTTTTTAGTGTATGTTGTACATGTATATGATCAACTGGCACCTATTTGTACTTATTTGCTATGCTTCGCATCACAGTGAAGGATCATAGTCCTCCTCATCGTCACCGAGTCCCACAATATAATGACTAACATTGCTGCACAATTCGTCATCTGCTCCACACTGACATATTTCAGACAATTCATATTCTGTGACCTGCAGGAGCAGTGGGGCTGGCAATTCGTTTTCTTACAACCACACTTCATCAGATTGGATAGCACTGTCGGGGCCGGGGGTTCCATTGTTGGAATCGGTAGTAAAGAAGAACCGTCATTGTCCGTTTTCCAGTCATTCAGTTGGCGGTGGTAAATCTGGGTTTGGAACATCATCCCGATACCGCACCATTGCCTGGTAACAAGAGTACGAACAATCGGGGCTAACGGCTCTTGTTCCCAACTCCTGTGACAAAGTACGTGCCCTCACAAAGTTGGCTGTACCGACGAATGGCAAGCGCTAGGACATCGATGTCTGGTGATTGAATGTGAATCTCGGTAGCTCCTCGTTGAACGGCATGGCATCTATGCTATGCAAAATGATCTTTGTATCAGCCTCTTCTTGTGAGCTACGCAGGTGCTGTACATTTATACCGTTTGCAAAATCATCTTTTCTTGAAGTGACAACGAATGTCTTTTCACTGTTTTCAAAATGTTGCAGCGATTTCTGAGCCGGGTAAACAGTGAGCTCAGCTTTTGTTCTAGTGTCCGATAGGAACTGATTTGCTGTGACCTTTTCAAGCGGTGTGGTATATGTAACGTGAGACAATCCCTGGCTTGTTATTTTGTCGTCTCTCGCGTGTGACTTCTTTCAGGGAACTGTCGTATCTATCGAAAACCAGATGTATTTCGTCAAAACCGTTAGCTTTGTGGTGCTTCAATATAGTAACAACGTGGTCAGACCAATCCGCACAAGTATTGACCCACTCTGGTTTTCCCATTGACTGAACTACAGCCATTCCGCCTATAACAGTAAGTAAACATTCTTGGACGGAACTGGGGCTTCATCGGCTTCCGTTTTGTGTGATGAGTCACACGATTCAGGTGCAATTGAAGCTTCCGTTTTGTACGATGATTCACAAGATTCGATCGCATGTGCCTTCCAATACAGTCGAACCTGCTCGGGCGGTCACCTGTAATCAGCGGTCACCGCCGTTAAGCGGCCACTTCAAATTCCCCCCGCGCATTTTTGCTATATAAAACGCTTTCATTCAACGGTCACTCGTCTAACGCGGCCAGCGGTCATTAATTATCGTCCCAAACTAGTGATCCAATTTCATTAAACGGTCGCCGCTAATCCATTACCCTGCGGCGGTCGTTACCGAAGTGCGAATTAACAATGATGTCGGCAGCCATTGCGGATAATTAAAACTCCAAACGTCGCCGCGTCGGCGATATTGAGAGGGTATGTTTCACAGGTGCAAATTTTAATAATGGTGTTTGTGACAATTAAATGTATTAATCAATTAGTTAATCTGTTTATTCTATTGGTCATTAGCTCACGTGATTAATTTTATTGGTCAATGTCACGAAATTGCTATTATAAAATTTAGCACGTTTCGTATTCACTTTCACTTATAAAGTTTTTCCTAGAGCCTATTAACTTCGGTTGGATTTATAGTGATTTATTAGAGCATATTAACTTCGGTCGGATTTATAGTTCCCGTGTCTAAAGTGTGAAAATGCCTCCAAAACGCAAGTGCTTAACTTTAGAAGAACGCGTGCGTGCTGTGAAACTGTTTGAATCGGGCAAGAGCACCCGGGTAGTTGCTGATCAGATGGGCGTCGGAAGAACGCAGATTCAGAACGCGGTGAAAAGAAAACGCGAAATTATGGAAGATTACGAGGCCAACGAAAACTGCGAGAGGAAACGACTTCGACGCGCCACCGAATATGACGACGTGAATGACTTAACTCACAAGTGGTTTTTAGACGCTACCGCCCGTAAAGTCAATGTCTCGGGGCCATTACTACAAGAGAAGGCTTTGAAATTCGCCAGCGAACTGAAACTGGGCAACTTCAAGGCGTCGAATGGATGGCTGGCAGCATTTCTAAAACGACACAACATCGTGTTCAAGACCATGAGTGGAGAACGTGGGACTGTCAACATGGACACGGTCAGCGACTGGAACCAGAAACTACCGAGTCTCTGTGAGGGATACCAGCCTTGTGACTTTTATTTTTAATATGGACGAGACTGGTCTTTCTTTCGCGATACAACAACAAATCAACGTACTACACCAAGGGAGAGACCTGTACTGGAGGCAAACGCTCGAAAGAACGCATCACAGTGGCTCTTTGTGCCTCAATGACTGGTATGTATAGATATCCGGTTTCCCTAATCACTGTCATTTTAATAATGACCATGTGAATACACATGTGGTCCGAGATGGTCTTGGCGCGAGTAGCTTGTGTTGTCCGTACTATCGGCGCATTATTGAAAGAACAGCCTATCGCATCCGGGTTCTTGCACCATTGTCTGTCGATTCGTATTTTTCTATAGGTTACCGACACAAATGTTGTAAAAAGGAACAGCCCAATGCAAATTTCCAAATTGACAAAATACGAATAGCTGATTATTATAATTGGTGTGTATTGCCCAGGACCGAATGTAACCGGCTCAAATATAATTTAAGCAAATGGCCTCATATGTCGCACTTATTCACTTCTTTTGCTGACATCGTAGATGCATTATTTACATACACAATTGGAAATTAATCCAAATTCGACTTGACCAATACCCGACAAAAAAAACATTTCGCATAGCTTATCCCACACCATTTCAGATTATACCACATTATGCCCTATTATCTAGTACAATAAGTTGTCTACAATATGAGTCTTGTATGCTAAGTTGATGCTACCTGTAACATGCGTAATGATTTTGCTCTAGTAAAAAATAAAATGCATTATGTTGCAGGGGAGAAGATTACCCCCCTCGTGATTGGAAAATCCCAGAATCCGCGCTGCTTCAGTAAGATTAAGAAGGAGCATCTCCCCGTACGCTACTACGCGAACAAAAAAGCATGGATGACTGGCGCACTTATGTTGGACTGGTTGAAGTGGTTGGACAGGAAGATGGAATTCCAGGGACGCAAGATTCTTCTGTTTGTGGACAATGCCCCATCCCACCCGCACTGTAATCTCCGTAACGTCAAGCTTCAGTTTCTCCCAGCCAACACAACATCAGTATGTCAGCCAATGGATCAGGGGATTATTCAGACCCTCAAACTTAAATACCGGAAGCGTCAACTCCAGCACGTGATCAACGAGATGGACAATCAGCCTACTAAGACCGGCATTGACCTGTTACGCGAAGTGAATGTGCTACAGGCCATCTATTGGATTGGTTCGGCATGGAAGGAGGTGTCCCCTGATACCATCGCGAAGTGTTTCGTCAATTCAGGGTTCATTGAGTTCAGTGTCAGTGCCAGTGTTGAGAATGAAGCAAGTGATTCGGTTAGTGTGTCTGTTTGTGATGAAGACGACTTCCCACTCGCTGTGCACAAAATGTCCAACGAGCTGTTCGGTGTCCAGTTTCAGGAGCTTCTCGACATTGATAACGACTTCCACACCTGCGATTTAAACATGGCTGATTGGGACAGGAATGCTGCCGACATCCTGAATGACTGTGGCGACACTGAGCCAGAGGAGCCAGAGGATGCTGAGGAGCCTGTAGTTGAGACTACCCCTGTAACGTTTGCTGCTGCTGCTGAGTGCATCCACATGCTCAAGGACTTTGCGGTACAGAAAGGCAAGTGCACAATGTTAGACCATGTGATGGAAATGCAGGACTTTCTGGCTCAGATGAGGATGGACAGCGACGTTCGCCAGACGACAATCAGTGATTTTTTTAAGTGATTGTTATTAGTCAATAACAGTGATTAGATCAGAATTTTTAGTCCAGTGTTTGTCAGAAAAAAACATCAACAGCTAATCCCAAGCACTAAATTGATGTGATAATCAAGCAATAATTATGTTTGAGTCTGAGTTTAAGGTTTGGCAGTTGATGTTTTTTTTCTGACAAACACTGGACTAAACATTCGAAAAGTTGGCTGTAAAACAACAACAACAGTGATTTTTTTAAGTGATTTTTATTAGTCAATAACGGTGATAAGATCAGCATTTTTAGTCCAGTGTTTGTCAGAAAAAAACATCAACAGCTAATCCCAAGCACTAAATTGATGTGATAATCAAGCAATCATTATGTTTGAGTCTGAGTTTAAGATTTGGCAGTTGATGTTTTTTTCTGACAAACACTGGACTAAAAATTCTAAAAATAACAACAAAAACATGAACATTGATGTTTTTATTTGTTGATAGATTTTTTATTTCATTAAATGATATAATCCAACTAAATATTTGTTACTTGTTAAGAAATCCACTCATTACATGTTCAGGTTCAATGTTGAAAATATTAAATAAATATAAAGATACACATTTATATTGCATTAGAAAATACATATACATATGTAATGATTAAATTTAGATTAAATTTAGATTACCATATTGATTGAATGTGATATTTAATCAATATGGTACTCTAAATGTAATCATTAATATTATTTATTACATTTGTAGTATTATTTAACCATTGTACATTACACAAGTCAACATACATGTCTATGCTATCTTTATCTTCATTTCAATTTTCAAAATTTACCTGAAAACACAACCCTCTATTAAGAGGTCACCTCTGTTAAGCAGCCACTTTTGTCACTTCCCTTGGGTGGCTGCTTAAGACAGGTTTGACTGTACTTCCATCAATCTGCTTTTGTCTGTATGCCGTAGTAGTTCCCCAGTCATTCCGAACAAGACACGTGGGACTAAGGTGAACTCATGATGTCCGATGGTTTCTTTCAAATCGATTTGTGGCCTTGATTGAGCAACAATCAGCGAAACAGTTCGATCATCTTTCATCTCGACAACTTGGCCAGACAACTTATGCTTTCTTGTCTTTCTGGCACTGCACTCTTCCACATCTTAAGTTGGACCTTTTTCATTTTGTTCCAGCTGTGTGATCTATCATGGATGATTCTTTCATCACCTGATGATGTGTACATTGTTTGGCATATCTCATCGCGATTGCATAAATCTTTACTTTTGAAATGACATTCACAATGTCTTTGGTCTCGCTAGTAAATGGATTGTTTGACTCTACGAAAGCAATTTTCAGCATAGCTATGTTATGCTCTTGTCCCTTCCAGACAACCTATTTGAGGTAATGGTGTTGTACTCTTTTTATTGATTCTAGCCCAGCCATCTGCTGTGCTTCTTCGGCTAGTCTACCAAGCTCTGATGCAACCAAGAAGAATCGCTTGCGTGCAATGGGGACGTCTGCACAACTTTTGTCAATCTGCTGTGCACATCAGGTCAGGATTTTCCTTGAAGAATACATCAAGATAAAGAGCATCGACTGTAGTAATATTAGCTTCGAGCGCGCTTTTCATGTGTCTAGCTTCAAAGATTTGACGTGTTGTGGCTGGACCATATATGTCTGCCTCAGTCGGTGCTTCATCCAAACCGCATCCTCAACATAGCTGCCAACTGATCTGAGGGTTACCATTACCGTATGCATTTCATCCAGTCTGAGCATCCATTTACCCAAGCAATCATCTCGGCCCATGTCCAACTTCTTGGCGCACTTATACAGAGCCACATCCTGAGTGAGTACTGTCTTCCGGTCAGCACCAGTGACTAAGCTGTGCATGTTTGAAAACTGTCGGGGTTTGCTATTCGTGAGCAGGTGCTGCTAACAAAGGCAGAGTAGCAACTTCAGTCAACGGTTTTGTTGATGCTAGAGAAGAATTGTATGCTATCTATGTTGGGATATTGTACTTTTCAGATTTGCTAGTTTTGCTGTGAGATGCATTTCATCTTCGACTGCTTTCGGTAGATGTTTGTCAGCTCGCTCGTTGGAGGCGTTATCCATGTATTCGGACTCACAAACATCGCTTGTGCGCATAATACTACGTGCATGTAATCATACTGTGTCATCTGGTGTTGTAAGGCTTGATGGTACTTTTACCAGAGCCAGGCATGAAACTTTGAAATGTAGATATTTTGCTAGTTTGCACTCTAGGTGCATAGCAAGGGACCAGATCGGTAACAGTTGAAGACTTCAGGGAACGCTCTCTGGCCAGACCAGGTGCAAAATAAGGAACCGTAAATGATTCATGAATCCCATCGTAATGTTTACTCTTCAAATTGCTCCCAACCAAAGCAAGTTGAAGTTGGTAATAAAATAATGACCTTTACGTGAACCACGGGTCAACATTTCAACAAATCTGAAAGAGCATCAGTGGTCGAACAATTTTGTAGTTTCGTTCAGATCAGCTTTTGGGATGGCGGCCATCTTGGATTGCGTGGCGCCGCATTTTGTTTTATTACATTTGAAAAAGCTTCAGCAAAGAATAATCCTGTAACATTTGACCAACATCTGCCACGCGGTTCCTGAGATATAGCATATAGAAGTTGGTAACTGAAGAATGATCATTTTACCTTTCAGCGGCCATCTTGGATGACCTAATTGTACGTAATAATGACATTAGCTTGGTACTTGACCATCCTATTTGATCAATTACACGCTCTATAAACGCGCTCGCCACATATTACAATTACCGTTACAGGGGTACCGGTCCCAGTTGGTACCGGTACCGGCTTATAGAGGTCGCCCAAAAATGGCGACCGACAGCCGTAGTTAATGCTTCTAAAAATAGATAAAAACTTGTTGATACCTAAAAATAGTAACATACATCGGACGTTGACATAACTGTATCTGATGATACAGTAAAAACGAAACGGAATGTAGCATTTTAAACGTCACAATGTCGCCATCGCATGGAAACGGAAGTATTACCGCGGGAATTGACCTTTGACCTTTGGCGCAAGATCAAGGTCATTGAAAGTCATCAGAAAAAATGGCAACATCGATTTTCTTGTTGTTTAGACTTTACAGAATACATTTATAATGGTTGCCAAAATTTATCAGAGCATGTGAACGGGAATGTAGAATGGTCACACTGGCGCCTGCACTATTTCTTCATTATTAAATTGGAACAAATGATAAGAAATTAAATAAATTTAAAAATTCACTTATTTGAGCTGCAAAAAGCAAACAGTGTTTTGCAGCTCCACTAAGTAAATTTTCAACTTTATTACAGTATTTTCACTGGCGACAGATCTGCGTATAATCCAGTTTTTTTTTAACATTCCTTTCGGAATACACATTTACGCCTACGGATATGAAATTTATTAAATATTTTATTTTTATTTTTGTTATTTCTAAATGAAAGTATATGTTGTGACCACTCATTTGAATCGTCTCGACGAGACGGTTTAAATGATGGTCGCGGCATATACTTCTGAGTGCATAGAAAATATTTATGATTTTCCGCAAACATAAGCATATCCTCAGCATGAAATGGGTTACCGATTGCCCCGATGATGCGAGCATGAAAGTCACACGTTCTCGACGTCTGCGGCACATCAAAAGGCATGTTGACCAATCAGAGCAATTTCAAAACATAGCCTAACGGTCACACAGTTTACAGCCTCGTGCTGAATGATGTCATACAACAAACACGCCTGGGTGTTATCGATTTTTTGCACAAAGCAACACACAAATTTCAACTGTGACACTGTGTAATATTTCAAAATCAGTCGCATCTTCCGTAAATGACGCTGAATGTTGACAGAAATTTCAGAGCAGTGCAGCCGAAATGACGCTGAAAGCAGCCTATAGCTATGACGAATTTGCATTGTCCGCCGATGTAATTATGATGTTTTTAATTAGAGATTGGCGAACATTGTAAACCATGTGCAGACTACGCGAATCCACCGCCTGGTCTGGCCGCTAATGCAATAAGCCGGGATTTGTCGGAGATAGAGAGCCAATTCACATAAACACGTTTGCCGTGCCATAGACTGGTTCCCGGTAGAATTGTTTCACTTGACATGCATCAGACAGGGTACCAGTCTAGTGACAAATTCGAAACTGACGTCAGCAGTGGGTGGCAGGTGGGAGCACGCGATGGGTAATTTAACGATCGGGGTTCATCCTTACAGGAATCCCGACTGGAGACCTGGTTTGGCCCTCACATACGTCTTTGGCATTTTGTATGTGACAGTTGAATCTGGTTATACCCCCTATGTGAGTATTACGATATTCGTAATCCTATTTTAGAGGAAGGGGCCAAGTGATTTGGTGTGGTTATGGACTTGGCACCAGGTCAGGTTATTCTAATTTCAGGGCTGAATATATTTGTTCTCGTGTAAATATTCCGTTCTGATTTTAGGATTTTCCCCCCAATGCAGCAGGTTAAAATGGGATCGAACCCGTTTCCCCGGCCTTACATGACCTTAGCTGTTGATAGGCCGTTAAACACTAATAAACAAAGAAACAAACAAACTGATGTCAGCAGCCGCGTGTATTGATATTTAATATGGCTTTGTGTTATAAATCTTGACATGCAGCATCGTGTAAACACACAGTTTCGAAACTAATGATGGAGTTTTATAACTTGCGTGGAATTGCATTATGCATATTGGGATTTACCGTTAATGGTGTCATGTAATATTTTTCATGGCAAAATGACACCCGACCGATATGGGCCAGGTAAATGTTTTCAAAATGAAATTCAAATGATAGAGGCCAGATTGTGATTCGGCAGAGAAAATGTCGACCGAATGTGATACAGCGTCGAAACCACAGGCATTCGGCGTGTTTCGGTTTTCGTAGTTATAACTCTATACATATATATATATATGCATATGCAGTTATACCGATGAAAGCCGAAACACGCCGAAGGCCTGTGGTCGAAACGAGTAAGGCGCGAACTGTTTAGAATACGAATCTGAGGCTACTTTTCCAATTTCAAGCGGATGTTAGCGCAAAGACTAACAACAACAACAACAACAAATATCAAAACAAATCTTTATTTTATGAATGTTTGGTCATTTTTAGCTCGCCTGCACGAAGTGCAGAAGAGCTTATGGCATACCCCCGGCATCGTCGGCGTCGTCCACGAACTTAACGTTGGGGTAAATGTCATAACTTCTGTTTCCTTTATTGGAACACCTTGTTATTTCATACATGCATTCCTCAAATGACCCTCTATCATGCTGTAGCAAATCCATGACCCACCACCCAACCCTTACCCCAAGGTCAAGGTCACAAACTTAGCACATTCATAAACTTAACGTTGGGGTAAATTTCTTATAACATCTGTTTTCTTTCATGGAACGCCTTGATATTTCATTCATGCATTCCTTAGATGACCCTCTATCATGCTGTAGCTAATCCACGACTCACCACGACTCACCACCCAACCCTTACCCCAAGGTTGGGGTAATTGTTGTGTAGCTTCTGTTTATTTACGGGGAATACCTTCATATTTCATACATGCACTCATCTGATGATCCATGACCCACCTCCTACCCCTTTCCCCAAGGTCAATGTCACAAACTTAGCACATTCATAAACTTCACGTTGGGGTAAATGTCTTATAACATCTGTTTCCTTTCATGGAACGCCTTGTTTTTTCATACATGCATTCTTCTGATGATACTCTATTGTGCTATAGCAAATCCATGACCCACGCCTTACCCCAAGGTCAAGGTGACAAACTTAGCAAATTCATAAACTTAATGTTGGGGTAAATATCTTGTAACATCTGTTTCCTTTCTTAAAATGCCTTGATATTTCATACATGCATTCCTCAGATGACCCTCTATCGTGATGTAGCAAATCCATGACCCACCACCCAACCTTTACCCCAAGGTCAAGGTCAGAAATTTAGCATGTTCATAAACTTAACGTTGGGGTTAATGTCTTATAACATCTGTTTCCTTTCATGGAACGCCTTGATATTTCATACATGCATTCCTCAGATGATCCTCTATCATGCTGTAGCAAATCCACAAATCACCACCCAACCCTTACCCCAAGGTCAAGGTCACAAACTTAGCATGTTCATCAACTTAACGTTGGGGTAAATGTTGTGTAACTTCTGTTTCTTTACAGGGAACGCTTTGATATTTCATACATGCATTCATCTGATGATCCTCTATTGTGCTACAGGAAATCCATGACCCACCCCCCACCCCTTTTCCCAAGGTCAAGGTCACAAACTTAGCACATTCATACATGCATTCCTCATGTGAATAGCTATCATGCTGTAGAAAATCACCAACTTAGTGCGTTCATAAACTTAACGTTGGGTTAAATTTTGTTTTACTTCTCTTTTCAGGGAGCGCATTGATATTTCATACATGCATTCATCTTAATATACTATATTATGCTATAGAAAACCTACGACCCACCTTGTACCACTGACCCCAATGTCAAGGTCCACCGTACGCCCCTTAACCCAAGGTCAAGTTATATAATATTCATGTTTTTTTATGCAACTGTGCCAAGTTTGAGTGAAGGCTGCCAGCAGACGAGCTTCGTTGTCTTCTGACAACTCTTGTTGACGATATTTCGGGGTGGAAAAAATATGCTCTCGTATCCAAACGTGGGTAAAAAAAGTGCGTCTAATACACAACAAAATACGGTATACCCCGTACATTGTATTTATTTTCTGTAAATATTTTGTTCTGATTTTGGGATTAACCTTCTATTCATACACATGTAATATGGGATTTGATTCTGTTAACCGACCTAAAATCACTAACTGATGATAAGCCATTAAAAATCATGTAAATAAATAATAAGTGTTAGTAATGTTGTGGTCCTAACCTAGTTTCAGTACTTTGATTACATGTTATCTCCTTTGAGATAGCATATTATGTCACGCAAATTTCTATGGGGGCAGCCATATTGTCGTGCTATGCCAAAACGGCGAGTACGACCAAGAAAATAGTTCCCTGTGCCAACTTATCCTATGGCGTTTTGGTCTGTTTTGCTTAGTATCTAAGACTCTACATATACTATTCTCTATAGTTATACCCCCACAAACAAAGTTTGTTGGGGGTATATAGGAGTCAGCTTGTCGGTCGGTCGGTCGGTCGGTCGGTCTGTCGGTCTGTTGGAAATTCCCTTCCGCTCTATATCTTCTACACCGATGCATGGATTATCAAATGGCTTGGCACAAATGTTTCTCATGATGAGAAGGTGTGTCGCGATCAATAACCACGCACCTACGTCCAAGGTCAAGGTCACAGTTGAAGGTCAAAGGTCAAACCTATCAAAATTCCCTTCCGCTCTATATCTTCTACACCGATGCATGGATTATCAAATGGCTTGGTACAAATGTTTCTCATGATGAGAAGGTGTGTCACGATCAATAACCACGCACCTACGTCCAAGGTCACAGTTGAAGGTCAAAGGTCAAACCTATTGAAATTCCCTTCTGCTCTATATCTTCTACACCGATGCATGGATTATCAAATGGCTTGGCACAAATGTTTCTCATGATGAGAAGGTGTGTCGCGATCAATAACCACACACCTACGTCCATGGTCAAGGTCACAGTTGAAGGTCAAAGGTCAAACCTATCGAAATTCCCTTCCGCTCTATATCTTCTACACCGATGCATGGATTATCAAATGGCTTGGCACAAATGTTTCTCATGATGAGATGGTGTGTCGCGATCAATAACCACGCACCTACGTCCAAGGTCACAGTTGAAGGTCAAAGGTCAAACCTATTGCAGGCGGCAGACAGATAAACTGCATAGTTTGAAGGTCAAACCTATTGCAGGCGGCAGACAGATAAACTGCATAGTTTGTGTACACAACTCCTCTGAAACTGTTCAGCGGATTGATCTGAAACTATACACAATTTTATGCCGAACAAATATTTTTTTTACAAAAATATCCTTTTAACTTAGCCATTTTTTCTATTTTTATTAAATTGATTCATTGCGTTCTTGACAAACTCGGCACAGAGTTTTTAATCAAAATCATATTAATCCATTACTCTTGTAAGATCCTCTATAACTGATGAATGAATTTTCAAATGTTTTCAAATTACACTGCAGCTCCATTATAACGCGGTCACGTATAGCGCGATCTCCATTATAACGCGGGTCTCTCGTGGATCCCAATTTTATTTTTTAAAAATCTAGAAAAATAAAAAAAAACAAAGAAAAAAAAAATTTAAAAAATCGTCGGACGTCGTAGTCATCGTGTAATTAGTTGATTCGTGATTTCTGCAAGTTTATTCAAACAACGAAGTTCAAAGTCCATGAAAGGATTATTATTAGTATGTTAGCAAATGTAATACATGTACCTTTAATCAGGTAATCATGTTAATATGCATATTTATTAATCAATTCAATTACACATAATTTTCGCTAATAAATGGTTGCGTGTTCGATCGCCTTACTTTTTCTTTACTCCCAGGTGTAATATTTAGCGTTCTATAAATAGACTGGTGTTTCAGCATTATCTGGCTATGGGATCACATGGTCTATTGTTTACACTGCAGCCCACGGCAATCTCGCTTAAATCGTAAATTTCATTCATCAATATGACTTGCAGCGTAAACAATAGATCACGTGACCCCACATCCTGAGATTATGCACGTATCAACCACATGAATAGGCAGGACACGTGACCATAGGCATTATTTATTATCAATTAATCCGTTTAAGCGTCTGTTGATCGCAAGTAGTATGCATTGTAATAAGCATCTGTCTATCGCGAGCACTATACAATGTAATAAGCATGATTTTATAAATAACTCACATGTTTAATACATTAATACATACAAGTTTGTATGTCATAGGCATTATTAATAATTACTTTAACTTCAGTTCAAATGACATGATTTTATATGGGTCCGTTGCTAATGGAATTCCCGCAATAGTTGGTAACCGAAATGCAAATGATACCAGTAACCCGTGCAGTACCAGTACCCGTGCATGTCCCGAAATTTTATAACGCGGTCTGATTCGATCGCGGTTTGAAATCTTGGACCCCGACCACCGCGTTATAATGGAGCTGCAGTGTATCTCATTTTCATTGACCACGTACGCAGGTAAAAGGTCAATGTCACATATCTCTAAGGCCAGCATTAAATAATGATCATGAAATTTTTATTCAAACCTATAAAACTCTTCTAATGTTAAGCTATTTGTAAGTCCAACTCTTTGTGGGGGTATTATGATCACTCCTGTGATAGTTCTAGTTTTCACAGTTTTGGGCTCAGTTTATCAGTTAAATTTTGGAAAATACGAATCAAAGACATTTTGTGCGTATGAATACAGCAGCTATTATCTTTAGTTTTCACAGTTAGGTAGCAGTGACCAGTTAGCCACCAATTTCGTACAATTTTTTCTGAGAGTTACAAACAGTAATTTATTCTAGATAAAACGTGTGGATGGGAATGGGTTTGCACCAGCACAGTACATTTGCCTCTTGATGATGATTGAGAAAATATGCAACTTTCAGTCTCTAGTTCCGCAAGTGATCAGTTTTTATGGAGATAACATAGTTCAGTACTTTCAGTACTTTGATTAATACACTGTGTTAAAGGTGCATGCCCACTCAGTAGGCACAAAATGTTATATATCGGAATTAAATAAGTGTGGTGAGGGGGCATATAGTGTTACCGGCGAAACCTTAACGCTCGAGTAAATGGCTTATAATTTTCCTTGCTCAGATCTGCTTCACATTTCACACACGCATTGCTCCGATGATCCTCTACCGCCCTGTGACAAATCCACGATCATCTCGCCCCCGCTAAGCCCAGGGTTAAGGTTACATACTTGGTGCATTTGAAACCTTAACGCTCAGGTAAATGTCTTATAATTTCTGTTTCCTTGCACGGATCTGCTTGATATTTCTCACATGCATTGCTGTAATGGTCTTCTAAGCCCAGGGTCGTCATATACTTGGTGCATTTGAAATGCTAACGCTTGGGTAAATGCCTTATATTTTCTGTTTCCTTTCATGGATCTGGTTGATATTTCACACACACATTGCTCTAATGGTCCTCTACCACCCTGTGACAAATCCACTATCGTCCCACCCCCGGTAAGCCCAGGGTCAATGTCACATACTTGGTGTGTTCGAAACTCGTGTAAGTATCGCGCCCTGGTGCTTATATTAGGATCAATACGGTATTCTGCACTCTGTTTTAGAACTGGGTGAGAAATTGGACACAACCGAGCTTAGTTTGACAAATGACTATATCGGTCAAATGAAAAGTAAGTCTGAAATTTAAGAATGTGCCTTCTTTTTATTTCTTGAAATTTGTTCAAATATTGATTTTATTACGAAAAATTGCTTCCAAAACCTGGCTAGATAGCTTGGAAATGATTTAACTAAGAAAACAAAAGTTCAATTTTGAAAATCGGTCCACTATTTCTGAAATTAGAAAAATGTCCCCATGTTAAATCCCCATAGACTCTGTGAAGATGTATATAGGGATTTAACATGGGGAAATTGTATTTTCGTAATAAAATCAATATTGGACCAAATTTCACGAAATAAAAAGAAGGTTCATTCTTAAATTTTCCTTAAATTTAATATTGTCGAAAACAATAATGTTTTTGCATTGTTTATATAGCCGTAAAATTTGGGCAGCTGTCGTGAAACAGACAATAGTTTGACAAATTATGAGATCACACAATTAAGACGCAAGTCTGAGATTTGTGGATACAGTAAAGTTCTGCTATTAATCTTTAGAGCGCGGGAAACAAAAAGTGTCATCTGCTGTTGTTAATATTTTGTCTTTATTCACAGTAAAACATGGTTTGGCAGCACTTGAAAATCAAATCCATTGGAAATGATTATAAAGCATTGTCAAAACATGTTTTTTATAAGAAAAATGGAATATAAAAAATAAGCCGCAGACGACTGCTTGTGGGTCTGAAGAAAAGTTGTCTTATTAGTTAGTCGGTCTTTATTACCGAAACTGAGTAGACCAAATCCTTAACTCTTTGCATGCTGGCAAACTTGTGGGCTATAAAGAATTCAATAGCATACACAAATTAATTACTTTTTATTTCTCCCTGTAAATATCTTGAATATGGAATTAATTCCATTAGAATTGAGTCCATCAGGATCTACACTGCAAACATTGCAAGAAGTCTGTAGTGTTGAAAGGGGTAAGCATTATTCAACAACATACCATATTACTGCAGAAATTCCTGGAGCGTAATATGTTAGAATGTTCTTATTTCAGAGATATTTATCTCCATGTCGACACTAGAAAAAAGAGAATTTTACGAGTGTGGAGATAAATTCCTCATCAGCCAGCAGGTGCCTTCATGGCAAGACACCGGACAGACAGCTGGTAAATATAAGGTTCGACAATGTCCAGCCGTTGGGTAAACTTTTGCCGTGACACAAGGGAACTGTTTGAACCCCAAGGCCGTAGGCCGCGGGTTCAAACAGTTCCCGAGTGCCATGGCAAACGTGCGGTTATATAATAAAGTTGATTATCTCATGCACTGGCTCAATTATGACGTAGCGAAACAAGGCCAGTTGTCACGTACACATTTGTGTACATGCGCCGGGGGCGTGGGCAGTGCTGTAACAATTTATTTAATCTGGGTTGAGTTAATCTGCGCGACTGATACGCGATCTCCGATTGGTCAGCCTTTACACCTAATTAATATTCCACCAATGGTGAGCGCGAATGCATGCCAGAAAAATGAAATTGAGCACATAACAATTAGCACTGCTTTGTTACTGGGACCAATAATTGATCTTATTCCCAGTTTGCTCGGATTAATTTATGCACATCAGTAATTAACAATACAATACCACTTTCGGCAGCAATATAATCGCAAATTTAACACGATTTCTGACAATAGTCGTGTTACAAATTTAACACGATTTTGATATACAAATAGGCAAAAAAATCGGGAGCCATTGCACAACCGTGTACTAACCGAAATCGTGTTATAGTGAAGCGTGTACTAACGGGGTCGCACTGTAATCGAATGACGGAGAACATAGAAAAAAAATGCGTTATATACCCACTCATAATTCATTGCTAATTATGCTATTATGGCGAACACAGATAAACACAGTGCATGGTTTCTTTATTTTATTTTAACATCATCAGAAATGGCGAGTCTAGGAACTCTTGTATCTTTACGCTGACGCCAGTCTATTTAAGTCACTAATCTGCTATACACCTGTCCCACACGGGTGTTAAGAAAAATCGATACTAGGAGAAACTGAATACACAGCGAGCTGCACACTGGTTTAACATGGATATGGCCCACGTATATGTGTCATAAAATGGACATTACTTGGTGGTCAAAACCGGTAAATTTACAAGGTTTATAGCGAAATAGCAGCCGACTGGCTGAGAGTTCAAAAATCGGTCCAGAACCGGAAAAGTGAAAATCTTAGAAGCCCTGATACGAAGTACTTTTCGGTACTTTGATAATCTGCTCAATTCAACATACACATACAATTTCCGGTGCCGCAGTACACGTCGTGTGATGCAGCCACATCAAAGTCAAAATTTCAGTGCGACCGTTGTGAACTGGTCTGGTGATGTAATGGAGCGTTCCAGTAATGTCATGAGACACATGCATTACGTACTACGTAGGTGTTAGCTTGGCTCCGGAATGAGTATTGTCTTCAGCCATGGTCAAACATCACCCGTTGTACGTTTGAACACGTAGCTGTGAGCGGTGTCAAAGAACATAATGTCTAGTTGTAACTTTTTATAGGTTTCGTCCTTTATGTCCATCCGTCTGTTGAATGTTTTTGTAATAGTTTCTCAAATAGGGGCCCTAAGTGTGTCGACAGACCACATTTTCTAGTTTTGTACCCAAGAAAATGTGCGGTTTTTAGCCGTTTCTTTTTTAATAAAAATCACGGCTATGTGATTGGCAAAAGCCGGGCGGTGGTGGGCGGGCGGAGAGCATCCACAATGTTAAGTTTTCGTGTTTAGGTCCATTTTTTACATTTACCTAATTAGCTTCAAATAAAGCCATTTTCAACTGTAATTTTTCGCTTATCCAATTGTCTATGCCTTGAAGAAAACCCGGCTTTGGTGGCTTTGCCTCGTCTATTGTTCATGAAATATATTTGCAGATACTGTGATATTTTCTATAAATGACGTCTAAAGTTGACAAAAGGACATTTTGTCCTCTCTTGACGCCATTTACGGAAAATATCGTAAATTTTGTAACATACTTTATCATTTGAAAAAGGACACATTCATCTTTAATATGAAATAATATTTTTAATATTACTTGAAAATTACATCATCATAAAAAATGTGAATGCCAGTAAAGAAACAATAATGGAATAAAGTACAAAAAAAATATTTTTAGCCAGGTTTTTTGAAAAAAAATCCAGGCTATTGGATTGGCGAAAGCCGGGCGGGCGGGCGGGCGGCGGGCGGCGGGCGGGCGGTGGGGGCGGCGGGCGGCGTCCACAATCAATGTTAAGTTTTCGTGTTTGAGTCCATTTCTTTGTTACTGTACCACCTAGGACCACCAAACTTTCACAGCTTCATAATCAAGGGGTGCCCACCACATATCACTATCCAACATGTTACTTATTTTTTTAACTTCACCCATTTTTTCCGCGTAATCGACTTAGCCATTTTCAATGTTAAGTTTTCGCGTTTACAATGTTAAGTTTTCGTGTTTCAGTCCATTTCTTTGGTACTGTACCACCTAGGACCACCAAACCTTCACAGCTTCATAATCAAGGGGTACCCACCACATATCACTATCCAACATGTTACTTTTTTTTTTAACTTCACCCATTTTTTCCGCGCAGTCGACTTAGCCATTTTCAATGTTAAGTTTTCGCGTTTACAATGTTAAGTTTTCGTGTTTAAGTCCATTTCTTTGGTACTGTACCACCTAGGACCACCAAACTTTCACAGCTTCATAACCAAGGGGTGCCTACCAGATACAACTATCCAACATGTGACCATTTTTTTACCTTCACCTATTATTTATTTCTACGTAATTGACTTAGCCATTTTCAACGTTAACTTTTTAACGTACGTCTGGTTAGAGTTTTTTGGTTAAAACTTTTTCGTTATACTATATCTCTGCAACTGCTTCGCCCATTACCTTGAAACTTCACATGGGTGTTTATCATCATCCATATTTTCATTCTAACCCCCAACCGTGCGGCCCCTGTGCCCAATGTCAAGGTCAAATTACTTTGAATTTTTTTGTTTGTTAAAGTTTTTTCGTGTACTATATCTCTGCAACTGCTTCACCCAATACCTTGATACTACACATGGGTGTTTATCATCATTGTCACACCTGCTTGCGGAAAGCGCGATCCTGTGCCCAATGTCAAGGTCAAATTACTTTGAATTTTTTTGTTAAAGTTTTTTCGTGTACTATATCTCTGCAACTGCTTCACCCAATACCTTGATACTTCACATGGGTGTTTATCATCATTGTCGCACCTGCTTGCGGAAAGCGCGATCCTGTGCCCAATGTCAAGGTCAAATTACTTTGAATTTTTTTGTTTTTTTGTTAAAGTTTTTTCGTGTACTATATCTCTGCAACTGCTTCACCCAATACCTTCATACTTCACATGGGTGCTTATCATCATTGTCGCACCTGCTTGCGGAAAGCGCGATCCTGTGCCCAATGTCAAGGTCAAATTACTTTGAATTTTTTTGTTAAATTTTTTTCTTGTACTATATCTCTGCAACTGCTTCACCCAATACCTTGATACTTCACATGGGTGTTTATCATCATTGTCGCACCTGCTTGCGGAAAGCGCGATCCTGTGCCCAATGTCAAGGTCAAATTTACTTTGAATTTTTTTGTTAAAGTTTTTTCGTGTACTATATCTCTGCAACTGCTTTCACCCAATACCTTGATACTTCACATGTCTTATCATCATTGTCGCACCTGCTTGCGGAAAGCGCGATCCTGTGCCCAATGTCAAGGTCAATTACTTTGAATTTTTTTGTTTAAAGTTTTTTTTCGTGTACTATATCTCTGCAACTGCTTCACCCAATACCTTGATACTTCACAGGGTGCTTATCATCATTGTCGCACCTGCTTGCGGAAAGCGCGATCCTGTGCCCAATGTCAAGGTCAAATTACTTTGAATTTTTTTTGTTTTTTTTGTTAAAGTTTTTTCGTGTACTATATCTCTGCAACTGCTTCACCAATACCTTGATACTTCACATGGGTGCTTATCATCATTGTCCGCACCTGCTTGCGGAAAGCGCGATCCTGTGCCAATGTCAAGGTCAAATTACTTTGAATTTTTTTTGTTAAAGTTTTTTCGTGTACTATATCTCTGCAACTGCTTCACCCAATACCCTTGATACTTCACATGGGTGTTTATCATCATTGTCGCACCTGCTTGCGGAAAGCGCGATTCTGTGCCCTATGTCAAGTTCAAATTACTTTGAATTTTTTGTTAAAGTTTTTTCGTGTACTATATCTCTGCAACTGCTTCACCCAATACCTTGATACTTCACATGGGTGTTTATCATCATTGTCACACCTGTTTGTGGAAAGCGCGATATCGTCAGCATTTTGGCATACGTCCGTCCGTTCGTCGCCGTCGTCCCTGTGTCCGGTTAAAGTTTTTTGGTTAAAGTTTTTCCATTTACTATATCTATTTTTTTAGTGTCCATGCCTCGCCCCAAGGCGCGACATGCAGGCCACGGCCATCTAGTCTACAAAAAGTGGGTATAATTATGTTATCCAAGTGTCTATGCTTGGAAAAAACCTGGCCTTCGTGGCTTTGCCTCGTTTCTTGTTTTACAATTGGCCAGCATAGTGCCCCAAAATCGGGCATGGCGAGGTAACATACTAAAATTGGCTCAGGGATATACATAGTGATACCAGTCTAGTGTCTTTTGATACAAAGTTTATCAGGCAAGGCTAGGAAATGCGTAGGAATTCCGAGGCTTGTCGACAAATTCCTACCGTTTCCGAGGTGAGCCTGATAAACTCGATATCAAAAGACACTAGCTTGGTATTCTATTTATCAGGTAATGTTTTAGGCTACAGAATGAGGAGTTATTACACTGACGTAATTCGGTAACATCATGTGACACCGTTCGACCAATGAAACGTCATTTTTCAATTGTTGTAACCCGGATATTTGTATCGGGTCAATGCCTGATACAGTAATATGATATTAGTAAGTACGTAGTCGGCCAGTGGGTGGTCGGTCGGACGAACGTGATGGCTTAAATTAACGGTATGGGTTCCTCCTTAGCATCACGATTTGCCTGGTTTGGCCCTCAGGTACGTTTTTAGCTCGACTATTCAAAGAATAAGTAGAGCTTATGTTGTCACCCCGGCGTCGGCGTCGGCGTCACGCCTTGGTTAAGGTTTTTAGTCAACCTTGTATATGGAATACTACTGGCCCTACACCCACCATACTTGGACAACTTAATCTCCTAGTGATGTACATCAATAACCCCTGATCTGTATTTGACCTTGACCTACATTTCCTCTTGAATTACTTAGTTAATTCCCCTTGGTTAAGGTTTTTAGTCAACCTTGGTTAAGGTTTTTAGTCAAGCTTGTACATGGAATACTATTGTGCATACAGACACCATACTTGGACAACCTTTTCTCATAGGGATGTACATCAATAACCCCTGATCTATATTTGACCTTGACCTACAATTACTCTTGAATTACTTAGTTAATTCCCCTTGGTTAAGGTTTTTAGTCAAGCTTGTATATGGAATACTCCTGGCCCTACACACACCATACTTGGACAACTTCATCTCCTAGGGATGTACATCAATAACCCCTGATCTATATTTGACCTTGACCTACATTTCGTCTTGAATTACTTAGTTAATTCTCTTTGGTTAAGGTTTTTAGTCAAGCTTGTAGATGGAATACTCCTGGCCCTACACCCACCATACTTGGACAACTTCATCTCCTAGTGATGTACATCAATAACCCCTGATCTATATTTCACCTTCACCTACATTTCCTCTTGAATTACTTAGTTAATTCCCCTTGGTTAAGGTTTTTATTCAACCTTGGTTAAGGTTTTTAATCAAGCTTGTACATGGAATACTATTGTGCATACAGACACCATACTTGGACAACCTTTTCTCATATGGATGTACATCAATAACCCCTGATCTATATTTGACCTTGACCTACATTTCCTCTTGAATTACTTAGTTAATTCCCCTTGGTTAAGGTTTTTAGTCAACCTTGGTTAAGGTTTTTAGTCAAGCTTTTACATGGAATACTATTGTGCATACAGACACCATACTTGGACAACCTTTTCTCATAGGGATATACATCAATAACCCCTGATCTATATTTGACCTTGACCTACATTTCCTCTTGAATTACTTAGTTAATTCCCCTTGGTTAGTCAACCTTGGTTAAGGTTTTTAGTCAAGCTTGTACATGGAATACTAGTGTGCATACAGACACCATACTTGGACAACCTTTTCTCATAGGGGTGTACATCAATAACCCCTGATCTATATTTGACCTTGACCTACATTTCCTCTCGAATTACTTAGTTACTTCCCCTTGGTTAAGGTTTTTAGTCAAGCTTGTATATGGAATACTACTGGCTCTACACCCACCATACTTGGACAACTTCATCTCCTAGTGATGTAGATCAACAACCCCAGATCTATATTTGACCTTCACCTACATTTCCTCTTGACTTACTTTAAGGTTTTTAGTCAAGCTTGTACATGGAATACTAGGGTGCATACAGACACCATACTTGGACAACCTTTTCTCATAGGGATGTACATCAATAACCCCTGATCTATATTTGACCTTCACCTACATTTCCTCTTCAATTACTTAGTTAATTCCCCTTGGTTAAGGTTTTTAGTCAAGCTTGTAGATGGAATACTCCTGGCCCTACACCAACCATACTTGCACAACTTCATCTCCTAGTGATGTACATCAACAACCCCTGACCTATATTTGACCTTGACCTACATTTAACCTTGAATTACTTACTTAATTTCCCTTGGTTAAGGTTTTTAGTCAACCTTGGTTACGGTTTTTGTCGCGCCTGCTTTAGCAGAGACGCGACTATAGTCGGCACTTTTTCCGTCGTCGTCCGCGTCCGAGTCGTCCGCGTCGTCCGGTTTTTTTGTAAGGCAAATGCGTTAAAGTTATTGTTTTTTCACAATATCTCTTTTAACCCCTTGCTAGACATTGATAATATTTCACATCAATGTTTGTCTAGGGATGATGCTTCATTACGCACACCCCCACATCCAAATTATCAAGGTCAAGGTCATTTATTTACTTGTAATGTTCATCGGTTTTGTAACAGAAATATGTTAAAGTTATTGTTTTTTCACAATATCTCTTTAACCCCTTGCCAGACTTTGATAATATTTCACATCAATGTTTGTCTAGGGATGATGCTTCATTACGCACACCCCCACATCCAAATGCTCAAGGTCAAGGTCATTTATTTACTTGTAATGTTCACCGGTTTTGTAACAGAAATGCGTTAAAGTTATTGTTTTTTTCACAATATCTCTTTAACCCCTTGCCAGACATTGATAATATTTCATATCAATGTTTGTCTAGGGATGATGCTTCATTACGCACACCCCCACATCCAAAGTCTGAAGGTCAAGGTCATTTATTTACTTGTAATGTTCACCGGTTTTGTAACAGAAATGTGTTAAAGTTATTGTTTTTTCACAATATCTCTTTAACCCCTTGCCAGACTTTGATAATATTTCACATCAATGTTTGTCTAGGAATGATACTTCATTACGCACACCCCCACATCCAAATTCTGAAGGTCAAGGTCATTTATTTACTTGTAATGTTCACCGGATTTGTAACAGAAATGTGTTAAAGTTATTGTTTTTATGCCATCGGGCATATAGTGTTTGGACCGTCCGTCTGTCCGTCTGTCTGTCCGTCTGTCCGTCTGTCCGTCTGTCCGTACATCCGTCACGCTTTTCGGTTAACCACTTTGTCACAGTTTCTCAAATATGCTGCAGGTGGCATCCGCGTTCGACAGACGCATTTCTTGTTTCACAATATCTCTAACCCCTTTCCAGACATTGATAATATTTCACATCAATGTTTGTCTACGGATGATGCTTCATTACGCACACCCCCACATCCAAATTTTGAAGGTCAAGGTCATTTATTTCCTTGTAATGTTCACCGGTTTTGTAACAGAAATGCGTTAAAGTTATTGTTTTTATGCCACCGGGCATATAGTGTTTGGACCGTCCGTCTGTCCGTCTGTCCGTCTGTCCGTCTGTCCGTCTGTCCATCCGTCACCCTTTTCGGTTAACCACTTTGTCACAGTTTCTCAAATATGCTGCAGGTGGCATCCGCGTTCGACAGACGCATTTCTTGTTTCACAATATCTCTAACCCCTTTCCAGACATTGATAATATTTCACATCAATGTTTGTCTACGGATGATGCTTCATTATGCACACCCCCACATCCAAATACTGAAGGTCAAGGTAATTTATTTACTTGTAATGTTCACGGTCAAATGCCTCGGCAGGCGCGACACCGCTTCCGTGGCGGAATTCTTGTTACTCAAGCTTGTACATGGAATACTATTGTGCATACAGACACCATACTTGGACAACCTTTTATCATAGTGATGTACATCAATAACCCCTGATCTATATTTGACCTTGACCTACATTTCCTCTTGAATTACTTAGTTAATTCTCCTTGGTTAGGGTTTTTAGTCAAGCTTGTATATGGAATACTCCTGGCCCTACACCAACCATACTTGGACAACTTCATCTCCTAGTGATGTACATCAACAACCTCTGACCTATATTTGACCTTGACCTACATTTAACCTTGAATTACTTAGTTAATTCCCCTTGGTTAAGGTTTTTAGTCAACCTTGGTTAAGGTTTTTAGTCAAGCTTATAGATGCAATACTATTGTGCATACAGACACCATACTTGGATAACTTTTTCTCATAGGGATGTACATCAATAACCCCTGACCTATATTTTACCTTCACCTACATTTAACCTTGAATTACTTACTTATTTCCCCTTGGTTAAGGTTTGTGCTCAAACTTGGTTAATGTTTATAGTCAAGCTTGTATATGGAATACTCCTGGGCCTACAGCAACCATACTTGGAAAACTTCATCTCCTAAGTGATGTACATCTATAACCCCTGACCTATATCTGACATTGACCTACATTTAACCTTGAATTACTTACTTAATTTCCCTTGGTTAAGGTTTTTAGTCAACCTTGGTTAAGGTTTTTATGCAGGCCGCGTTTGTCAAGCTATGTGTACATCGAAAACCCTCGTAGTCGAGCTATGCTGTTCTCCTCCAGCTCTTGTTTTTATTGTAAATATTCAATTCTGATTTTGGGATTTTCTCCCCATTTGTACATGTACTAGAAGTTGAACATGTAATATATGGGATTTAGTGTTGATAGGCCGTTTAACCCCAACAAACAAACAAACAAACACTTACTCCGATTTATTATCATCCATATTTTCATTCTAAGCTTTTACATACCTTATATCTCCACAGCCCTTAATTCAAACTTCAAATAAATACACTCTGAGACCATCAAATGCCTCGGCGGGCTCGACATGCGGGCCACGGCCATCTGGTTTATTGTAAATAATCAGTTCTGATTTTGGGATTTTTCCTCCACATGGACATGTACTTGTAATATATGGGATTTAATACTAAACCCGGCCTTAAATGACCTTAGCTGTTGATAGGCCATTAAGCATCAACAAACAAACAAACGTAGTCGGTCAATGCAAAGCTTGTTACCTGATAAATATAATAAGGCCATACCATATCTTTTCTATGTTAAGCGTCCACCCAGTTGACCGAAACCTACATACGTATCCGGTAAAAATAAACAAGGCCTTGAAAAAAACGAAGATAAATTTATGTTAAAAATTTCCTCAACCCTTTGCAGACTGCTTTTTAGCATAAATTTAAATTTCCGCCTGCTAACTTTAGAAAAAAATAAGACGAAAATTAGAGAAAAATACTTTTAATTAAACATATTATGTGTAAATTCATGAACGGATATAAAACGCGCCAAGTTCCCAATCAGTTTTCATATTACTTCACTAGTAAATAGCGTAAAATAGCATACATGTGCATAGTTTGTTTATTTTTTCACAGAACTACTCTCAAAACCTACCCGCATGCAGATGCTTAACAGAGAAAGAACTTGTCATGGTCTAATATTATATTACGATGTGGTTGTTTTCATCAATGAAATGATGTATTGCAGACATTCCGGTGGAGAATGAGAAGTTTGAAGCAACTGTTGAGCTCAATGAGAAGGTGGGACTGTGGTACGGTGATATCACGCTGCTTGAACTAGACGCCATTGTCTGTTCCGTTCCATCGGCAAGTACGTTTACCTCAATTTGCCCCCTATGCAAGGGGAGCATATTGCATTGCCACAAATATAGCATATTTTTCTTATTTTCCATGAAAACACATTTTGGTATTTCTAATGAAATGCCAAGACATGTTTTCATTTCGAAGCAAACTATTCAATAATTGTTGTCTGTTGATGTGTAAACAGTAGTGTGATTTTTGTCGCGCCTGCTTTAGCAGTTTTGTAACCGAAATGCGTTAAAGTTATTGTTTTTTCACAATATCTCTTTAACCCCTTGCCAGACTTTGATAATATTTCACATCAATGTTTGTCTAGGGATGATGCTTCATTACGCACACCCCCACATCCAAATTCTCAAGGTTAAGGTCATTAATTTACTTGTAATGTTCACCGGTTTTGTAACAGAAATGCGTTAAAGTTATTGTTTTTTCACAATATCTCTTTAACCCCTTGCCAGACTTTGATAATATTTCACATCAATGTTTGTCTATGGATGATGCTTCATTACACACACCCCCACATCCAAATTCTCAAGGTCAAGGTCATTTATTTACTTGTAATGTTCACGGTCAAATGCCTCGGCAGGCGCGACACCGCTTCCGTGGCGGAATTCTTGTATTTTACCCAATTTAAATTTTGAAATACCCAATTGCTTCAGAAATGATGGAATGACGATACTAATTTCTTATCTGGAGCCCTGGACCAGTATAGTCTTCAGCAGTGACCGTACATGTACACATACCAATATCCAAATTACAATATGTCCATGTATGTCCTGTTATTAAATGCAGTGTGTCCCATAAAACTACAAAATGTGTAGACCCTGATTGTGTAGTGCATGTATACCACATGTATACTACATTACAGCACAGTACAGGGTGTGACGTTTCTACACTGGATAATATCCCACCCAGTTTGGTTTGTCACGTTTATTCTTAAAGGTACATGTCCACTTAGTAGACACAAACTGTTCTTTATATCAGACACATCCTGAGACATTTTCTGGCAAAATAAACATTCATTCACCATTACCCCACATATTGATTGGTATTATTATACATTTTATATCAGACGTAAATGTCCACACTGATATCAGGGGCGATAACCGTGTTTCTTTAGAATGTTAACGGGAATTACTATTTATTCTCTGTATCTATTATTATACGACCGTTTTTAAAAAACTGTACGTATTATGTTTTACCGCGGGGCGGGCGGCGGCGGACAGAAAAAGTGCATAGTTTGTTTACACAACTACTCCGAAACCGTTCAGTCGATCGATCTGAAACTATACACACGTCTTCTATACATATTGAAGATGTGCACCTTGGTGTTTTTATGCCGAAAAAATATTTTTTAACAAAAATATCACCTTTTTAACTTAGCCATTTTTTCTATACAATTCTATATAGGATACAGAGTTTGTGTACACAACTCCTCCAAAACCGTTCAGTCGATCGATCTGAATCTATACACACGTCTTCTACACATATTGAAGATGTGCACCTTGGTGTTTTTATGCCGAAATAATATATTTTAACAAAAATATCACCTTTTTAACTTAGCCATTTGTTCTACATTTTTCTATACAATTCTATTGTGGGTACAGAGTTTGTGTACACAACTCCTCTGAAACCGTTCAGTCGATCAATCTGAAACTATACACATATTGAAGATGTGCACCTTGGTGTTTTTATGCCGAAAAAATATTTTTGTCGCGCCTGCTTTAGCAGAGGCGCGACTATAGTCGGCGCTTTTTCCGTCGTCCGCGTCGTCCGCGTCGTCCGCGTCGTCCGCGTCGTCCGCGTCGTCCGCGTCGTCCGCGTCGTCCGCGTCGTCCGCGTCGTCCGCGTCGTCCGCGTCGTCCGCGTCGTCCGCGTCGTCCGCGTCGTCGTTTTCGTCCGTTTTTTTTGTAAGGCAAATGCGTTAAAGTTATTGTTTTTTCACAATATCTCTTTAACCCCTTGCCAGACTTTGATAATATTTCACATCAATGTTTGTCTAGGGATGATGCTTCATTACGCACACCCCCACATCCAAATTATCAAGGTCAAGGTCATTTATTTACTTTTAATGTTCACCGGTTTTGTAACACAAATGCGTTAAAGTTATTGTTTTTCACAATATCTCACTAACCCCTAGCCAGACTTTGATAATATTTCACATCAATGTTTGTCTAGGGATGATGCTTCATTACGCACACCCCCACATCTAAATTCTCCAGGTCAAGGTCATTTATTGTCGCACCCGCTTGCGGAAAGCGCGATATAGTCGGCACTTTCGCTTGCGGAAAGCGCGATATAGTCGGCACTTTGGCGTACGTACGTACGTACGTACGTGTACGTGTGTCCTGTTAAAGTTTTTGGTTAAGTTGTTTGGTTAAGTTGTTTGGTTAAGTTGTTTGGTTAAGTTTTTTGGTTAAAGTTTTTGGTTAAGTTCTTTGGTTAAAGTTTTTGGTCAAGTCTTTTAGTTAAGTTTTTTGGTTAAAGTTTTTGGTTAAAGTTTATCGTTATACTATATCTCTGCAACTGCTTTGCCCATGACCTTGAAACTTCACATGGGTGTTTATCATCATCTATATTTTCATTCTACCCCGCTCCCGTGCGGCCCCTGTGCCCAATGTCAAGGTCAAATTCTTTTGAAGTTTTTGGTTAAGTTTTTTGGTTAAAGTTTTTGGTTAAGTGTTTTGGCTAAGTTTTTTGGTTAAAGTTTTTCGTTATACTACACTGCAGCTCCATTATAACGCGGTCGCGTATAGCGCGATCTCCATTATAACGCGGGTCTCCCGTGGATCCCAAAAAAAAATAAAAAAAATCGAGAAAAAAAAATAAAAAAAAATAAAAAATCGACGGACGTCGTAGTCATCCATCGTGTAATCAGTTGATTCGTGATTTCTGCAAGTTTATTCAAACAACGAAGTTCAAAGTCCATGAAAGGATTATTATTAGTATGTTAGCAAATGTAATACATGTACCTTTAATCAGGTAATCATGTTAATAGGCATATTTATTAATCAATTTAATTACACATAATTGTCGCTAATAAATGGTTGCGTATTCGATCGCCTTTCTTTTTCTTTACTCCCAGGTGTAATATTTAGCGTTCTATAAATATACTGGTGTTTCAGCATTATCTGGGTATGGGATCACATGGTCTATTGTTTACACTGCAGCCCACGGCAATCTCGCTTAAATCGTAAATTTCATTCATCAATATGACTTGCAGCGTAAACAATAGATCACGTGACCCCACATCCTGAGATTATGCACGTATCAACCGCATGAATAGGCAGGACACGTGACCATCGGCATTATTTATTATAAATTAATCCGTTTAAGCGTCTGTTGATCGCGAGTAGTATACATTGTAATAAGCGTCTGTCTATCGCGAGCACTATACAACGTAATAAGCATGATTTTATAAATAACTCGTATGTTTAATACATTAATACATACAAGTTTGTATGTCATAGACATTATTAATAATTACTTGAACTTCTGTTCAATTGACATGATTTTATATGGGTCCATTGCTAATGGAAATCCCGCAATAGTTGGTAACCGAAATGCGAATGATACCAGTAACCCGTGCAGTACCAGTACCCGTGCATGTCCCGAAATTTTATAACGCGGTCGGATTCGATCGCGGTTTGAAATCTTGGACCCCGACTACCGCGTTATAATGGAGCTGCAGTGTATATCTCTGCAACTGCTTTGCCCATTATCTTGAAACTTCACATGGGTGTTTATCATCATCTATATTTTCATTCTACCCCCCTCCCGTGCGGCCCTTGTGCCCAATGTCAAGGTCAAATTACTTTGAAGTTTTTGGTTAAGTTCTTTGGTTAAAGTTTTTATGCCCCCGCTACCGAAAGGTACGGGGGCATATAGTGTTACCAGCGTCCGTCCGTACGTCCGTCCCGTCCGTCCCGTCCGTACGTCCGGGCACACATTAGGGTACTTATGTGGCTAGCCCCACAGGGTTATGGACTTGTTAAAGGATAGGGTTGGTTACAATTAGCCACCTAAAAAATCGTTTTATGTGGCTAAAAATCGTTTTATGTGGCTAATATTTAACATGTGATAAGCCACATAAGTACCCTAATGTAAGAACGTCCGTCCCGTCCGTCCGTACGTCCCGATATTATATTCTTTAGTAACTTCTACATGGCTTCACATATTATGTCAATATTTATACACGTGATACATATGAACATCCCTTACACACTCCACCCCCAGTACTTCGACCTTGACCTTTGGCCTTGACCTTTTCCACTTTAAATGTTTGCTTGGCACTTTGGGACAAATCTACGTGCACGTTTCTCAATCCTACAATAACTTCTCAATACTTTTGCCAATCGCTTAAATATTTATACACATGATACATATGAACATGCCCTACACACTCCACCACCACCACTCCACCAGTTGGTTAAGTTTTTGACGCGCCCGCTTGTGGAAAGCGCGATATAGTCGGCACTTTGGCGTACGTACGTACATATGTACGTACGTGTGGTTAAAGTTTTTAT
>CM055280.1:3496880-3602670 GCA_029237695.1 Conchocele bisecta | reverse complement strand
TAATATTTGTCCACAATGTGTGTCTTTAGATGGTGCTTTGTTTTGCATACGACCCATATCCGACCGCCCAAGGGGCAAATTTGGTAGGCAAAAATGTTATTTTTAGCTCGACTATTCAGCTTATGTAGTCGCGTCGGTGTCAGGTTTTTAGTCCAGCTTGTGTATGCAATACTCCTGGC
Organism: Conchocele bisecta; assembly: GCA_029237695.1. Classification (NCBI taxonomy): domain Eukaryota; kingdom Metazoa; phylum Mollusca; class Bivalvia; order Lucinida; family Thyasiridae; genus Conchocele; species Conchocele bisecta. The sequence continues at coordinate 3,602,491 of CM055280.1, read as the reverse complement.
CCTATGCCCACCATACTTGGACAACTTCATCTCCTAATGATGTACATCAATAACCCCTGATCTATATTTTCACCTTGACCTACATTTCCTCTTGAATTACTTAGTTATTTCCCCTTGGTTAAAGTTTTAGTCCAGCTTGTATATCAATACTGGCCCTACACCCATACTTGGACAACTTCACTAGTGAGTACAGCTTAACCCCTGATCTATGAACCTGACCTACATTTCCTCTTGAATTACCTTAGTTATTTCCCCTGGTTATTTTTAGTCAACTTGTATATGGAATCTGGCCCTACACCCACCATACTTGGATAACTTCATCTCCTAGTGATGTACATCAATAACCCCTGATCTATATTTGACCTTGACCTATATTTCCTCTTGAATTACTTAGTTATTTCCCCTTGGTTAAGGTTTTTAGTCCAGCTTGTATATGGAATACTCCTGGCCATACACCCACCATACTTGGACAACTTCATCTCCTACTGATGTACATCAATAACCCCTGATCTATATTTGACCTTGACCTACATTTCCTCTTGAATTACTTAGTTATTTTCCCTTGGTTAAGGTTTTTAGTCCAGCTTGTATATGGAATACTCATGGCCCTACACCCACCATACTTGGACAACTTCATCTCCTAGTGATGTACATCAACAACCCCTGATCTATATTTGACCTTGACCTACATTTCCTCTTGAATTACTTAGTTATTTCCCCTTGGTTAAGGTTTTTAGTCCAGCTTGTATATGCAATACTCCTGGCCCTACACCCACCATACTTGGACAACTTCATCTCCTAGTGATGTACATCAATATCCCCTGATCTATATTTGACCTGGACCTACATTTCCTCTTGAATTACTTAGTTATTTCCCCTTGGTTAAGGTTTTTAGTCAAGCTTGTATATGGAATACTCCTGGCCCTACACCCACCATACTTGGACAACTTCATCTCCTAGTGATGTACATCAATAACCCCTGATCTATATTTGACCTTGACCTACATTTAACATATGTGTACATTGACAACCCTCGTAGTCGAGCTATGTTGTTCTCATACAGCTCTTGTTTATGCCCCCACCAATACCGGTAAGGCTGATGCGTTTAAGTTTTCAATAACTCTGTAACTCTTTCACCAATTTCAACAATATTTGCCCACATTGGCTGTTCTAGGTATGGTGCTTTGTTTCGCATACGAGCCACATCCGAACACTCGATGTCAAGATCATTTGAGACATATGTTCACCTTATTTGTAAGGCAAATGCGTTAAGTTTATAATGTTTTCTCAATATCTCATTTAACTCCTTCACCAATTTCAATAATATTTGTCCTCAATGTCTGTCCAGCGATGGCGCTTTGTTCAAGGTCAAGGTTACTGGGGACTTATGCTCATCTTGTTTGCAAGGCAATTGCGTTTAAGTTTTTAAGTTTTGTCGCGCCTGCTTTTGCAGAAGGCGTGACTATGCCGCTTTTTCTGTTGTCATCGTCCGAAATGTCAAAACGTTTGTACAAGCTTCGTCATCATGGTATAACTTTAATATACTAGATGGATTTCTTCAATATTTGGACACTTGATACATTTGAGCATTTGTAACAGACTCGTGCCGCCATTAACATGACCTTGACCTTTTTTTCCTTCACATTTTTGCGGAAACACTTTAAATAGCCATTCTTTGTGCCAAAAGGTTTGTACAAGTTTCTTCATCATGGTATAACTTTAATATTACCTAATGGATTTCTTCAATATTTGGACACTTGATACATGTAAGCATTTGGAACACATTCATGCCACCATTAACATGACTCACATGGTTGTGGAAACACTTAGTCATTGTTTTATGTCAAACAGTTTCTTCAACCTTGACCTTTTTTTGTGTCTGAACATGCACTTCTCTGATGGCTTTTGTGATGCTTACTTTAACACATGCCCATGATCATGTTACGGTCAAATGTCTCAGCAGGCGCGACCCTGTTTCCATGGCGGAATTCTTGTCAAGGCTGCAGGTAGGGGGCATCCATGTTCCATGAACATATTTTCTTGTTTTTATAGCCAAGGCTGTCAGTATGACCCACGTTCGACCGTCAACTGAGGACATGTTTGTGTGGTGTTTTTTTTACTTTATTATCAAGGTGGCCAGCGAGGTGATAAACTTCATTTAATGATGCCATTTCTTGTTTACGAGATGTATTCCACACGAAGGGCCCAATTACCAGTGGAAAGGATGAAGAGCAGGTCCTAGGAATGCGATACTTGAGCGCGCTGAAGGATATGAAAGATTTAGGACTGAAAACACTGGTAACGTACTACCATAATCGCCCTAAAGATTTGGGTCCATTTACATTCTCAGGGCTCCTAGATAAGGTGTGTATTGGCGTATTTTGTGCACTTATTTTAGCAGAATACGCATTGATTATCAAAAGTGGGAGTACAAAATACTCACAGCAGTGTGAAAATACGCATTGATTTTCAAGTTCAGTAATGAAAATACTGTAATAAAGTTGTAAGTTTACTTAGTTGAGCTTCAAAATGCTTTAGCAGCTCAAATAAGTGAATTTTTATGCCACCGGGTTTCGAAGAAACGGGTGGCATATAGTGTTTGGACCGTCCGTCTGTCCGTCCCTCTGTCCGGGCACACATTAGGGTACTTATGTGGCTAGCCCCACAGGGTTATGGACTTGTTAAAGGATAGGGTTGGTTACAATTAGCCACCTAAAAAATCGTTTTATGTGGCTAAAAATCGTTTTATGTGGCTAATATTTAACATGTGATAAGCCACATAAGTACCCTAATGTAAGAACGTCCATCTGTCTGTCCGTCCGTCACACTTTTCGGTTAACCACTTTGTCACAGTTTCTCAAATATGCTGCAGGTGGCATCCGCGTTCGACAGACGCATTTCTTGTTAAATTTGTTTTATTTTTTCATTTGTTCCCTATTTAATAAGGAAGAAAATCAATAATACATTTGTAAAAGTAAAATACGCATTAAGTTTATGATATAATAGATATGTTATAATACTTGATACAAACTTATCTGGAGCTCTGATTGTTATTATCCCCTCGCTGATAGGCCAGTAAACTCCATTAAATCAATCAATCTTTATTATCCCCTCACTGATAGGCCAGTAAACTCCATTAAATCAATCAGTCTTTATTATCCCCTCGCTGATAGGCCAGTAAACTCCATTAAATCAATCATTCTTTATTATCCCCTCACTGATAGGCCAGTAAACTCCATTAAATCAATCATTCTTTATTATCCCCTCGCCGATAGGCAAGAGGAGATATAGGGTTAGTCCATGTACGTGCATACGTTAGTAACACCTTTCATTTTTCAATAACTCATGAACAGCTTCACCGCTTTTGACAATATTTGGCCACACTTTGTGTCTAGGGATGGGGCTTTGTTTCGCATACGACCCACGTCCAATCATCCAAGGTCAAGGTCACTGAGGACTTACGTTCATCTTGTTTGTAAGGCAAAAATGTAAAAAATTATTTCTTTATTATTATTTAGCTCAACTGAGCGAAGCTCATGTGAGCTATTGTTACCGCAATGTGTCCGTCGTCCATCCTCTTGTTTTATTATCACGGCTGCCAGCGAGGGGATTAGCTTAGTGATAATGATGCCCTTGTTGTGATTGTGATGACAACCATTCTAACCATAAATATTTGTACATTCTTTGCTGCAAGAAACCACAGGTGGAAGACTCCGACCTGTGACACAAAAGAAATGCCCATTAAAAAAATACTATTACCAGGGCACGAAAATTCCACTGTCCGCTCGTCCCGACGAGTGGGAATGCCTGCAGGACGAATTGAAATTTCAAATGTTTGTATGTAAATTACTTATTTTTACCATTTCCATCAATGTTAGGACGAGTGAAAATTTTACGAATTTTCGTGCCCTGATTACCCCACCCACTTGGTCTCGTACATTACTATCTTTTATATATGGCATTTTTTTGTGTCACAGGTCCGAGTCTCCCACCTATGAGAAACCATAGATTAAAGGTACATGCCCACTCAGTAGGCACATCTTCTTTAAGTAGTAAGTAGGCACAACATGTTCTTTATATCAGAGACATCATCTGAGACATTTTCTGGCAAAATAAACATTCATTCACCATTACCCCACATAGTAATTGGCATTATTATACATTTTATTCTATGTATTTATTTTTATGCCCCACCACGATAGTGGAGGGGGCATTTAGTGTTACCCTTGTCCGTCCGTCCCGTCCCGTCCGTCCGGGCACACATTAGGGTACTTATGTGGCTAGCCCCACAGGGTTATGGACTTTGTAAAGGATAGGGTTGGTTACAATTAGCCACCTAAAAAATCCTTTTATGTGGCTAAAAATCGTTTTATGCTCGGGTAAATGTCTCATAATTTCTTCATCCTTCGACCGATCTGCTTCATATTTCATATACACATTGCTCTAATGGTCCTCTACCGCCCTGTGCCAAATCCACGTGCGTACTACCCCCGCCAAGCCCAGGGTCAAGGTCACATACTTAGTGCTTCAAAAACTTTAACGCTCCGGTAAATATCTTATAATTTCTGTTTTCTTTCACGGATCAGCTTCATATTTTATATACGCATTGCTCTAAGGGTCCTCTACCGCCCTGTGCCAAATTCACGTTCGTCCTGCCCCCGCCAAGCCCAGGGTCAAGGTCACATACTTAGTGCTTCAAAAACTTTAACGCTCAGGTAAATATCTTATACTTTCTGTTTTCTTTCACGGATCAGCTTCATATTTCATATACACATTGCTCTAATGCTCCTATACTGCCCTGTGCCAAATCCACGTTCGTCCTGCCCCCGCCAAGTTCAGGGTCAAGGTCACATACTTAGTGCTTCAAAAACTTTAACGCTCCGGTAAATATCTTATAATTTCTGTTTTCTTTCACGGATCAGCTTCATATTTTATATACGCATTGCTCTAAGGGTCCTCTACCGCCCTGTGCCAAATTCACGTTCGTCCTGCCCCCGCCAAGCCCAGGGTCAAGGTCACATACTTAGTGCTTCAAAAACTTTAACGCTCAGGTAAATATCTTATACTTTCTGTTTTCTTTCACGGATCAGCTTCATATTTCATATACACATTGCTCTAATGCTCCTATACTGCCCTGTGCCAAATCCACGTTCGTCCTGCCCCCGCCAAGTTCAGGGTCAAGGTCACATACTTGGTGCTTCAAAAACTTTAACGCTCGGGTAAATATCTTATAATTTCTGTTTCCTTTCACGGATCAGCTGCATACTTCATATACGCATTGCTCTAATGGTCCTCTACTGCCCTGTGCCAAATCCACGTTCGTCCTGCCCCCGCAAAGCCCAGGGTCAAGGTCACATACTTAGTGCTTCAAAAACTTTAATGCTTGGGTAAATATCTTATAATTTCTGTTTCCTTTCACGAATCAGCTTTATACTTCATATACGCATTGCTCTAATGGTCCTCTACTGTCCTGTGTCAAATCCACGTTCGTCCTGCCCCCGCCAAGCCCAGGGTCAAGGTCACATACTTGACTTGTAATTTGGCCTCATTTATTATCAAAGCGATATGTGGGGCATCCGTGTTCTATGAACACATTTTCTAGTTTGATATGCAATGATCATACTTTATAATCTGTCGAAAATATTATACCCCCCCGCAACGAGTTGGGGGGGGGGGTATACTGGAGCAGGGCTTCTAACATTTTCAGTTTATCGGTTCTGAGATTTGCTGCTATTTCCGTATCAACCGTGTAAATGTAACGATGTTGACACCAAGTAATGTCAATTGTATGACACATATCCGGGCCATATCCATGTTAACAAACATCGTTGTGTGTTTGGTCACAGGCAATCGGCGTGTTTCGGCTTTCACCGATATAGTTATACCGATGAAAGCCGAAACACGCCGAATGCCTGTCAGTTTGGTCGCCTTTCAACACATTTCTCCGCGTATCGATTTTTCATAACACACGCGTGGTTACAGGTGAAGGTCTCGATAGCTGTAGAGCGGTTTATCAATAGACTGGCTTTAGCGTATTTAAGACTCGCCGTTTCTGATGATTTTAAAATAAAATAAAGAACCCATGCACTGTGGTTATCTGTGTTTGTAATATTTATATTACACATTTCATCCCCAAGTGACAAGTAACTGACACGGACTATTCCATATTAAGTGTGGAACTGTTACATTGCGCTGTATTAGGTGTAATTTTTGGTATATATAAAGTACGTACGAATGGCGTAGATCCTGATGAGACGGCTCGTAAATAGCAGGCTCATCAGGATCTACAGTTTGCAAACAGTTTGATAAAGGACAAGGGTATGTCTGTCATTTTAAAAGCGTTCATATGCAATCTAAAATAAAACAATCAGTATTGTGATTCGTCTAGAGCTGTCGTTTCGCAATTATTCCGTCTTGCGAAAACATGCGAATCGTCTCGCGTTTTTTTCCATCTCGCCTTCCGCATTTGGAAATATATTTTGCTGTAACCCGAATTATAAAACGCAGGTAACGCAGGGCAACTTACCCTGTGTTACAGACAGAAAATTCGGGTTAGTTTTGCTCATGCGCGTTGAAGCAGATAGTGAAACAAAAATGCGCGATCTTCCATCTGTGAGCGAAGTTGCGAAAAAGCAAGATTGAATAATATAGAACCGCGTATTTTCGTCTCGCAAGCTCGCGATCATACTTCGCATTTGTGTGATCAACCTATGCTCGATATCGCTAGAACGCGAGATTGTAAAATGTCCCCAACAGGACACGTAAAAATAGTCTTAGGAGACGATTCTCATGTGCTGCTGAAACATAATTTTATGAAGAAGTAGAATACTTCTTGACAAAAAACAAGATAATTTGACAAAACATGATAATCGTCGATTCTTATGTGCTAACAATACATGTTTATTGGGGGAAAACATATTTTGATATGTCTTATTGGTTACTGCATCACATCGCCGGTTTTTGCCTTACCTTTTTTTCGGGGATTCTGCACCTCCGACTTTTAAATTTCGATGTCATAAAGTTATGGAATAACTATGTGCGAAACTCCGAAAGATATTCCAGAGCCAAATCTTACTAAATAAAGTACTATTTTATTCCATGCCTAATAGTGTCCCGAAATGGATAAATATGTGTCGAGTATTTGGTCGTAAATGTGTGTCTCTGTTGACATCATGTCGGCGTGTATCAAAGGTCGGATCGGCACGACTTTGTAACTTTTGATGTCTCACCCTCCACCACGTCACAGCCAATAATGATTACAACCGCATGTGCATATTATGTACGACGTGATCTGACAAAACCGGACTTATTGTATATTATGGGACTTGCGAAGACCAAAACATGTTCACCATCAGTAATAAAAAAAACGCGAGATTATCGTAACACTCTTCTTAGGAGACGATTCTCATATGCTGCCAAAACATGTTTATAGAAAAAAATAATATTTTGACAAAACATGAGAGGCTTGGCGGGGTGGGGGGGGGGGGGTTAGGGGGAAGAGGCGGTAGCACTTATATCGTACCGGCTCCTTCGGGCAGACAATTACGGTCCAGACCGATTGGCATTCTGAAATTTTAGAAGCCCCCGCTAAGGTCAAGGTCAAATACTTGGTCTGTTTACAAAACTTAACATCAGAGAAGTATGTTATAGCTTCTATTTCCTTCGTCTAAAATGCTTAATATTTCACACATGCATTCCTGTAAGGCTCTACTACTATGCTGTGCCAAATCCACGACTGTCCAACCCCCGCTGATCCCAAGGTCAAGGTCAAATACTTAGTCTCTTTACAAAACTTAACATCAGAGAAATATGTTATAACTTCTATTTCCTTCATCTAAGATGCTTAATATTTCACACATGCATTCCTGTAAGGCTCTACTACCATGCTGTGCCAAATCCACGACATCCAACCCCCGCTGATCCCAAGGTCAAGGTCAAATACTTGGTCTCTTTACAAAACTTAACATCAGAGAAATAAGTTATAACTTCTATTTCCTTCATTGAAAATTCTTAATAGTTCACTTGTGCATTCCTCTAAGGTTGTACTATCATGCTGTGGCATATCTATGACCGTCCAACCCCCGCTGATCCCAAGGTCAAGGTCACATACTTAGTCTCTTTACAAAACATAACATCAGGGAAATATGTTATAACTTCTATTCTTTCATCAAAAATTCTTAATATTTCATGCATGCATTCCTCTAAGGCTCTACTATCATGCTGTGACAAATCCCCGCTGATATCGAGGTCAAGGTCACATACTTAGTCTCTTTACAAAACTTAACATGAGAGAAATTGGTTATAATTTCTATTTCCTTGCTCGGATCTGCTTCACATTTCACACACACATTGCTCCAATGGACCTGTACCACTCTGTGACAAATTCACATTTATGCCGCCCCTGCTAAGCTCAGAGTCAAGGTCACAAGCCCACACACTTGGAAATTATTTTACATATTTAGGGGTACCTGGGCCCACGCAAGGGGTATTCCGTAAGCCTCGCTTACTGACCAGTCTAGTTTTTTCAAGTGACGCATTTAATTACATGTAGTATAAATAATTAAAAAATATCATGCCTCATTTGCATATGAAAATAGCCTTATACCACCACGCGTCACTATCAGTAAAATAAATGTTACTACATGATTATATCTGCATAGCAGGCACTCGTAATTTTTAGAACTGGTGGAATAGTGACACAATTATACACTTATTTAATTCCTATAAAGAACAGTTTGTGCCTACTGAGTGGGTATGTACCTTTAAAGTGTGTTTCCCAGAACAAACTGTATCCGAATATTTAGGCCTATTACTTAACTTATGGCTGTGGAGAAATAGGGCTTATGGGTTTTGTGACCAGTGTAGATCCAGATCCGTACAGTCTGTCTGGATCTACACTGTTTGCTATTCCATCAGTGAAATCCCCGTCATGTTTCTTACAAGAAATATTGATCATTATCACAGCCCTGGATGAAAGTGCAAGAAAATAAAAAAAGCTGAATTTTTTTTTCATGATAATAGTGAGTACCGAAGGTACTATTGCGAACGCTGAAGGCGTTCGCTATGCTAGGGGGGGTCCAGGGACCCCCCCCCCCCCCCCCCCCCCCCCCCCCCCCCGGAATGAAATCTGAGAGGCAATATAGTGCAATCTGGTGTATTTTATGGTCATTTTCTTTGAACATTTTGATCAATTTTAAGTAGTTTTTTCAAGAAGGCATTTTCAAAAAGTTCATGGATGTCCAAGAATGTAACATGAGCCATGAAACTAGTGAGATATATACAATCTAACATCCAAAAACAGCATTCAACATGATCATGATGATTTGGAAGTAACTTGAAACAGTAAAAAAATGGATGTTCTAGTTTTAACTATTTGTCTGTGTTTTCTACTCTCGATGTGGCTTTCCAAAGCCTTGACACCGCGTGATGCATAGCTCACAGTAAAACCCATCAATTTTAACACACTTTACTGTCTTGTTTCACGGAGCCTGCCCAAATTTTACGGCTATGCAAAAACAATATTTTTTTAGCCTTTTTATTTCGTGAAAATTTGTCAAATATTGATTTTATTACGAAAAACGAGTTCACTATGGGAATTTAACATGGGGAAAAAGAGGTGGAGGTGAACAAAATTTGGAAATTGATTCTGAAATCTAGCTAGATAGCTTGGAAATGATCTAAGAAAACAAAAGTTAGATTTTGAAAATCAGTCCACTATTTCTGAAATTAGCAAAATTTTCCCATGTTAAATTTAACATGTGGAAAAAAAAAAATTCACAATAAAATCAGTATTGGACCAACTTTCACGAATTAAAAAGTTGACTCATTCTTAAAGTTTGCTATAATTTTATATTATTGAAAAAAATATATTCTTTTTGTATTATTTATATAGCCGTAAAATTGTTTTTGTTCTATTTTCATTTAAAGAATAAACCCATGGGCTGTTGCGTTTAGTAAGGTGTATAATACATTTGGTCTGTTTGAAATGTGTGGAGTCCATAGGACTTCTCACAAGCTTTAAACCAACCAAATGTATTATTCACCCCAGTAAATGCAACAGCCCATGGTTTTATTACTTATGTTTACACTGCATTTTCTGATAGTTTCAAAAATATAAATAACCAAATATGGCGGTAAAATATTTTTGTCAATTCCTGGAACAGCGACGTCACCGGGTCAATAGCGTGCAGTTATTGAGAACCTCATGGATATTAATGAAGTCAAACAAACTTTAACCAATCAACAACATGGCGCGATGTCACATTGGTCTAGTGTATTGTACTGGAATATAAACGCATTACGTGAATTTATGGACAGTGTAAATATTTTGAAATACAAGATTTGTTTCCTTGAAAATACAATATGCTAATCCTAGCCCCTCACTAATACTAGCCATGCTTCTATATTTTCAGTCAAATTCATTTATTTTCACATAGTAAACTCATCTCGATATTCAAATTTCTTTGTTTTTACGCTATTATAGTGCCAAAAATAATTCCTATAATTTTATAGCCTAACACCATTCATTTTTAGCTCGCCTGCACAAAGTGTAGAAGAGCTTATGGCATACCCCCGGTGTCGTCGGCGTTGGCGTCCACAAACTTAACGTTGGGTAAATGTCTTATAACTTCTGTTTCCTTTCATGGAACACCTTGTTATTTCATGCATGCATTCCTCAGCTGACCCTCTATCATGCTGTAGCAAATGCATGACCCACCACCGAGCCCTTACCCAAGGTCAAGGTCACAAACTTGGCACATTCATAAACTTAACGTTGGGTAAATGTCTTATAACTTCTGTTTCCTTTAATGGAACACCTTGTTATTTCATATATGCATTCCTCAGATGACCCTCTATCATGCTGTAGCAAATCCATGACCCACCACCGAACCCTTACCCCAAGGTTAAGGTCACAAACTTGGCACATTCATAAACTTAACGTTGGGTAAATGTCTTATAACTTCTGTTTCCTTTCATGGAACACCTTGTTATTTCATACATGCATTCCTCAGATGACCCTCTATCATGCTGTAGCAAATCGATGACCCACCAACCAGCCCTTACCCCAAGGTCAAGGTCACAAACTTAGCACCTTCATAAACTTAACGTTGGGGTAAATGTCTTTCATGGAATGCCCCGTGCAGGCACCGGGGCGGGATCAACTGATCCTGAGAATAGTGCTGCAGTAGCCATTGCTTGTCGTAAAAGGCGACTAAACTGGCTTAACGATTGGGTTCATACTTTCCGGAACCCACTATACCGGATTTGGCCCTCATGTACATTTTTGGCTTTCTTGTATGTGAGAGTTGAGTCAGGCTATGCCCCATATATAAAAGTAAGATTAGCGCTAATCCTATTACTTTTAGGGGATGGGATAAATGATGCTGGTGTGGCGAGGGCCTGGCACCAGATCAGGTTGTTCTAATTTCAGGACTGAATATATATTTTGATTGTAAATATTGAGTTCTGAAGTTGGGATTTACCCCCCTCGGACAGGTGGATACGGGACTCGACCCCGTTGACCCGTCTGCGTGTAGACTCCCTGAGGCTTGTACCTCTATGTCAGAAAAGCGGACGTTAAACCCTATTCACTCACTCACTCACTTTCATGGAACGCCTTGATATTTCATACATACATTCATCTGATGATACTCTATCTAATCCATGATCCACCGCCCATCCCTTATCCCAAGGTCAAGGTGACAAACCCAGCACATTCATTAACTTAACGTTGGGGTAAATGTCTTATAACTTCTGTTTCCTTTCATGGAACACCTTGATATTTCATACATGCATTCCTCAGATGACCACGACCCAACACCCAATCGTTACCCCAAGGTCAAGGTCATAAACTTAGCACATTCATAAGCTTAACGTTGGGGTAAATGTTGTGTAACTTCTGTTTATTTACAGGGAACACCTTCATATTTCATACATGCATTCATCTGATGATACTCTATCGTGCTATAGCAAATCCATGACCCACCGCACAACCCTTTCCCCAAGGTCAAGGTCACAATCTTAGCACATTCATAAACTTAACGTTGGGGTAAATGTATTATAACATCTGTTTCCTTTCATGGAACGCCTTGATATTTCATACATGCATTCCTCAGCTGACCCACTATCATGCTGTAGCAAATCCACAACCCACCACCCAACCCTTACCCCAAGGTCAAGGTCACAAACTTAGCATGTTTATAAACTTAACGTTGGTGTAAATGTTGTGTAACTTCTGTATTATTTACAGGGAATGCCTTGATATTTCATACATGCATTCACCTGATGATAGTGTATCGTGCTATAACAAATCCATGACCCACCCCCACCCCCCTTACCCGTCAAGGTCAAGGTCACAAACTTAGCACATTCATAAACTTAATGTTTGGGTACATGTCGTCTTATAACATCTGTTTCCTTTCATGGAACGCCATGAAATTTCATACACGCATTCATCTGATGATACTCTATCATGCTATAGCAAATCCATGTCCCACCGCCCACCCCTTACCCCAAGGTCAAGGTCAAGGTCACAAACTTGGCACATTCATAAACTTAACGTTGTGGTAAATGTCTGATAACATCTGTTTCCTTTCATGGAACGCCTTGATATTTCATACATACATTCCCTCAGATGATTATATCATCGTTGTAGCAAATCCACAACCCACCACCCAACCCTTACCCCAAGGTCAAGGTCACAAACTTAGCATGTTCATAATGCTACATTGGGGTAAATGTTGTGTAACTTTTTATAACTTCTGTTTCTTTACAGGGAACACCTTCATATTTCATACATGCATTCATCTGATGATACTCTATTGTGCTACAGCAAATCCATGACCCACCCCCACCCCTTTCCCCAAGGTCAAGGTCACAAACTTAGCACATGTATACATGTATTCCTCATGTGAATAGCTATCATGCTGTAGAAAATCACCAACTTAGTGTGTTCATGAACTTAAATTTTGTTTTCCTTCTCTTTTCAGGGAGCGCATTGATATTTCATACATGCATTCATCTTAATATGCTATATCATGCTATAGCAAATCCACGACCCACCTTCCACCACTGACCTCAATGTCAAGGTCCACCGCACACCCGTTATCCCAAGGTCAAGTTATATAATATAATATATATACAACTCTTGTTCAATAACTCATAAACTGCTTCACTGATTTTTGTCCCGCCTGCTTTAGCAGAAGTGGGACATAGGCATAGCTTTTCCATCGGCGGCGGCGGGGTCAACTTTTCACGTTAAGTTTTTGCGTTTAGCTCAGTTTCCAGAAAACTATAACTCCTACGACCTCCATACTTGGAATACATCAACACTGTGGTGTAACCATCTCACACAGAGGGAGCCCATGTGACCTTGACCTACTTTTCATGGTTCATTGACCTACTTTTCACATGCATTCAACGTTAAGTTTTTGCGTTTAGCTCTGTTTCTAAAACTTAACGCTCAGGTTAATTCATTGTAACTTCTGTTTCCCTCAATGAAATGCTTTAATATTCCATACATGCATTTGTAACAACATCCCGCATCATTCTACAGAAAGCCCATGGTGCCCGCTAACCGCAAAGGTCAAGGACACTGAATTAGAAATGTTTGTGTTTGGAAAAGTTAATGCTCAGTTTATGCTTTAATATTCCATACATGCATTTGTAACAACATCCCGCATCATTCTACAGAAAGCCCATGGTGCCTGCTAACCCCGAAGGTCAAGGTCACTGACTTAGAAATTTCTGTGTTTGGAAAAGTTAATACTCAGTTTATGCTTTATGTGAGCTCATGTGAGCTATAGTTACCGCAATGTGTCCGTCGTCCGTCGTCGTCGTCGTCGTCGTCGTCGTCGTCGTCCATGAACATTTTCAAACGTCTTCTCCTCGGTAACCATTAGGCCTATAGTCACCAAACTTCATGGTCATGGTCCTTAGGTAGGGGATTACAAAATTGTTAAAATTACATCATTACGTAATCCAAGATGGCCGCCGTCTAAAAATAGCACAAATTCTTCAAAAATCTTCTTCTCAAGAACCGCTAACCGGATTTCGACAAAACTTGGTAGGACTGATCGATGTACAATGCTCTTTCAAAGTTGTTAAAATGGTGACCCTGGGGTCAAAAATGGGCGTGGCCCGTGGGGTCAAATTTTATTTTTGACAGCATATGGTCATGTCATATATCAAATTGAAGGTATCAACGAGGCGATCACTCTGGTGCATTTTTTGTCGAAATCGGATGGTTAGGTCATCCACGATGGCCGCCGAAAGGTCAAAAGGTCGTTCTTTTGTTAGAGATTTCAAAATTCTTCTTCACATGAACCGCTTGGCCCATGGTAGCCAAACTTAAGAGTTATGGTCCATGGGTGAAGCCTTTTCAGATTTGTTAAAATGGAGGTCATCGCTAATCCAAGATGGCCGTCGTCTAAAAATAGCATAAATTCTTAAAAAATCTTCTTATCATGAACCGCTAGCCGGATTTCGACGAAACTTGCTAGGAATGATCGATGTACAATGTTCTTTCAAAGTTGTTAAAATGGTGACCCCGGGGTCAAAAATGGGCGTGGCCCGTGGGGGTCAAATTGGGTGTCAAATTTTATTTTTGAACGAATATGGTCATGTCATATATCAAATTGAAGGTATCAACGAGGCGATCACTCTGGTGCATTTTTTGTCGAAATCGGATGGTTAGGTCATCCAAGATGGCCGCCGAAAGGTCAAAAGGTCCTTCTTTTATTAAAGATTTCAAAATTCTTCTTCACATGAACCGCTTGGCCCATGGTAGCCAAACGTAAGAGTTATGGTCCATGGGTGAAGCCTTTTCAGATTTGTTAAAATGGAGGTCATTGCTAATCCAAGATGGCCGCCGTCTAAAAATAACATAAATTCTTAAAAAATCTTCTTCTCATGAACCGCTAGCTGGATTTCGACGAAACTTGGTAGGAGGAATGATCGATGTACAATGCTCTTTCAAAGTTGTTAAAATGGTTACCCCGGGGGCCGGGGTCAAAAATGGGCGTGGCCCGTTGGTCAAATTTTATTTTTGACCGAATATGGTCATGTTATATATCAAATCGAATGTATCAATGAGGCGATCACTCTGGTGCATTTTTTGTCGAAATCGGATGGCTATGTCATCCAAGATGGGCCGCCGAAAGGTCAAAAGGTTGTTCTTTTATTAGAGATTTCAAAATTCTTCTTCACATGAACCGCTGGCCCATGGTGGCCAAACTTAAAAGTTATGGTCCATGGGTGAAGCCTTTTCAGATTTGTTAAAATGGAGGTCGTCGCTAATCCAAGATGGCCGCCGTCTAAAAATAGCACAAATTCTTAAATCTTCTTCTCATGAACCGCTGGCCGGATTTCGATGAAACTTGGTAGGAATGATTGATATACAATGCTCTTTCAAATTTGTGAAAATGGTGACCCCAGGGTCAAAAATGGGCGTGGCCCGTGGGGTCAAATTTTATTTTTGACAGAATATGCTAATGTCATATATCAAATTGAAGGTATCGATGAGGCGATTGCTCTGGTGCAATATTTGTCGGATATTTTTCTCAGAAACCACATGGCCGATGATGGCCAAACTTCATAGTAAAGTTAAGATCCTTGGGTGAAGCATTTTCAGATTTGGTAAAATGAGAGTCATTGCTTAATCCAAGATGACCGCCATCTAAAAATAGCACAATTTTTTTAAAACACATGAACTCAATGTCACATTCTCCTCTGGTGTTCATGGAGTCAGGTGAGCGAATTAGGGCCATCATGGCCCTCTTGTTATTCCATACATGCATTTGACTGACTGAGAAATTTACGTGTTTGGAAAAGTTAACGCTCAGTTTATGCTTTAATATTCCATACATGCATTTGTAACAACATCCCGCATCATTCTACAGAAAGCACATGGTGCTCACTAACCGCAAGGTTATTAAAAGCTCCTTATGTACTATCAAACTGCGCCAGGCGGGACATATTGCTCCGCGGAGCTCTTGTGATAATATGTGGTCACAATGTGTGTCTAGGGATGGTGCTTTGTTTTACACACCACCCACGTCCGATCGCCCAAGGTCAATGTCACTGGGGACTTGTGTTCACCTTATTTGTAAGGCAATTTTTTTTATTATTATTATCAAGGCAGCTAGCGAGGTGATTAGACTCATAATAATGATACTTTTGTTATGCCCCCGCCACCGAATGGTGAGGGGGGCATATAGTGTTACCGGCGTCCGTACGTACGTCCCGAAACCTTAACGCTGGGTAAATGGCTTATAATTTCTGTTTTCTTGCTCGGATCTGCTTCACATTTCACACACGCATAGCTCCAATGGTCCTCTACCGCCCTGTGCCAAATCCACATTTGTCCCGCCCCCGCTAAGCCCAGGGTCAAGGTCACAGACTTGGTGCGTTCGAAACCTTAACGCTGGGTAAATTGCTTATAATTTCTGTTTCCTTGCTCGGATCTGCTTCATATTGCACACACGCATTGCTCCAATGGTCCTCTACCGCCCTGTGACAAATCCACATTCGTCCCGCCCCCGCTAAGCCCAGGGTCAAGGTCACAGACTTGGTGCGTTCGAAACCTTAACGCTGGGTAAATGGCTTATACTTTCTGTTTCCTCGCTCGGATCTGCTTCACATTGCACACACGCATTGCTCCAATGGTCCCCTACCGCCCTGTGACAAATCCACATTCGTCCCGCCCCCGCTAAGCCCAGGGTCAAGGTCACAGACTTGGTGGGTTCGAAACCTTAACGCTGGGTAAATGGCTTATAATTTCTGTTTCCTTGCTCGGATCTGCTTCACATTGCACACACGCATTGCTCCAATGGTCCTCTACCGCTCTGTGACAAATCCACATTCGTCCCGCCCCCACTAAGCCCAGGGTCAAGGTCACAGACTTGGTGCGTTCGAAACCTTAACGCTCGGGTAAATGGCTTATAATTTCTGTTTCCTTGCTCGGATCGGCTTCACATTGCACACACGCATTGCTCCAATCGTCCTCTACTGCCCTGTGACAAATCCACATTCGTCCCGGCCCCGCTAAGCCCAGGGTCAAGGTCACAGACTTGGTGCGTTCGAAACCTTAACGCTGGGTAAATGGCTTATAATTTGTGTTTCCTTGCTCGGATCTGCTTCACATTGCACACACGCATTGCTCCAATGGTCCTCTACCGCCCTGTGACAAATCAACATTCGTCACGCCCCCGCTAAGCTCAGGGTCAATGTCACAGACTTGGTGCGTTCGAAACCTTAACGCTCGGGTAAATGGCTTATAATTTCTGTTTCCTTGCTCGGATCTACTTCACATTGCACACACGCATTGCTCCAATGGTCCTCTACCGCCCTGTGACAAATCCACATTCGTCACGCCCCCGCTAAGCCCAGGGTCAAGGTCACAGACTTGGTGCGTTCGAAACCTTAACGCTCGGGTAAATGGCTTATAATTTCTGTTTCCTTGCTCGGATCTGCTTCACATTTCACACACGCATTGCTCCAATGGTGAGGGGGGGCATATAGTGTTACGTAACGTACGTACGTACGTACGTCCCGAAACCTTAACGCTCGGGTAAATGGCTTATAATTTCCTTGCTCGGATCTGCTTCGCATTTCACACACGCATTGCTCCAATGGTCCTCTGCCACCCTATGACAAATCCACATTCAAATATGCCTTGTTTTCTTTGGCTGCCAGCGGGGGCATTCGTGTGCCGATAGGCCACATTTCTAGTTATAATAATTATGGTACAGTGGAACGTCTCTAAATGGGACACACAGGCAGTCTCTGTATATTTGATTTGTATGGGTTTCATTGCCATCTATCGCTGATGATTATGCCTGTTCCAGTTCGCAATACACATCCGCTTGCCTTGGTGTGGTTATGTCTGATTTACAGCGGAACCTCTCTAAACCTGACACCCTGGGAAAATCCCAGGATGTCCAGTTTAGGGAGGTTCCACTGTATTTGTAAATCTGCTAAAAAACAAGAAAATTTCAACCAAGAATTAAATTTGCAATGTGTTAAACGGCAGTTAGTGAACATTTCATTTCTTGTTCCATATTAATCCTATTTTAGGGGAAGGGGCCAAGTGACTTTGGTGTGGTATGGACCGGGCATCAGGTCAGGTTATTCTTCTTTTAGGGCTGAATATATTTTTTCTCAATGTAAATATTCCGTTCTGATTTTGGGATTTTCCCCTCATAGCAGCAAGTTAAAACGGGATCGAACCCGTTTGCCCGGCCTTACATGACCTTAGCTGTTGATAGGCCGTTAAACACCAATAAAGAAAGAAACAAACAAACATACTGAGATGAAAGTACATTAATCTCTTATAATATTTTTCTTATTCTGCATAGAAGTATATGTTTTTACCACTCATTTGAGATGGTTCAGATGAGTGGGCATAACATGTACTTTCATGGAGAAATGAAGAAGATAGAAAAAAGATTTGTGGAAATATACCGCAGGAAGCTGGTTAACTTAAAAATATTATCCGTTGTGGCCTAGGGGTTAGAACACCTGACTTCCAATTTGGAGGTTGTTGGTCCAAACCTCGCCTGAGGCATCATAAATACTTTCATAGCATTTCAATCCCACTGGTCTGTCGGATGAGACTTTAAACCCGTCTCTATATGACCTTAGTTGTTGCTGGGACATTAAACCCTTTCACTTTTTCTGTTTCAGGCATTTCCCTGTATCTCTATGGGTGTCGAGGGTAAGTTGTAACCAAAATTTTCTGGATGTCACATATGAAGACTGCCAACTAGAACTTATATAGATATAGTAATTTCCAATAACCTCCGAAGAGAAGCACATTTAATACACATTATTTTAAAGTCACTCTTTTTATTAAATTTTTCACCACATGGATATACAGTTGAGCACCAGTATCTTGAAGTCGAAGGGAGATCGTCCATTTAGTTGAGATAAGAGTAGGTTCGAGATAACGATGAAGTGACATGGTTGAATAGTTTTGCAAAAATATGAATTGATGTTACCCAATACACCACGAGTGAACAATAAAGGAATAGTGAAACAAAACATGTGTTGCTTTTATATCTACATGTATTTTTTTTTTACATGTACCAATTAATTGACAACCAACATTATGAACATTACATGCATTGTACATTCAGTAGAAAATAGTTAATAATGTACATATAGGCCTACTCACCAACAAGGAAGTAAAATTGTATTTACATGAATGAGTAACATTATAATAATAGCAACAGAATTGTACACGTTTTAAACGAAACAAAATTTACACCGTCACTCGAAGTCGGGTTTTAATATGGAGGGGACAGAATGAACAGTCCAGATAGAGAACATATACGAGATAGGGCCTGGTCGAGATAGCCGAGGAAATTTATATTAAACATATAAGGCTATAATTAGGGACTTTAGTGAATCATCGAGATAGGGGATATCATCGAGATACTGATATTCAAGATATTGGCCTCGTCTGTATATAGTTATACATAGATATATTTTGCAAAAACCAGGAACCCAATTTTCCGACGTTCAGCACAAGGCCTTTATCAAAGAATTAGTTTTCAAAACATCTGTCACACATCTAAAATGGATGCCACTTAGCATTTAGTAGAAACTAATTCCTTGATAATGGCTTTGTGTTGGAAAAATGGGTTCCTTGTTTTTGCAGAATTGTTCAACATATCGTATTATTGAGGAAAGCTTACTATATACGGTAGATATAGTTTTTGTATTTTCATGTGTGCGTATGTCTGTCTGTCCATAAGAGACATGTGAGACAGAGACTGTATACCTGTGGACAAATGCCACACATCCGTGTTGCCCTTAATATGACCTTTTGACCTTCACAACTTTGAACTTTTTCCCACATTAAGTTCACCGTAGTTTCTCAATTCTCTCGTAACTTCTATATTATTTGAAGGATTACTTAAATATTTAAACTCAGCATACATGTGAACAAATGTCACACATCCATGATATGACATTGACCTTTTGACCTTGACAACTTTTAACTTTTTCACATTTTAAGAAGTTTACCGGAATTTCTCAATTCTGTCATAACTTCTATATCCCTTGATGGATTACTTTAATCGTTCAATACATCATACTTGTGAACAAATGCCACACGTCCATGCTGCCCTTAATATGACCTTCACCATTTGACCATCACAACTGTGCTTATGAATACTTATCACTATTGGTTAGTTAACTTTGCCACAGTTTCTCCAAATCTGCCACTGGGGGCATTCGTGTGCCGACAGGCCACATTTTCTCGTGTTTTTTTTTCATTAATATAATATTTAACAATATACATGTAATATATATATAAAAAAAATAATATTTTTCCTTTTTAGGTCACCCATAGGCTCATATCTGTTCTGTAAGCCGATACAAATCGACTGTTAAATGCTCTTTTACCAAATGTTTGGCACACATTTTGTTCACATCTGAGGCTCAGGGGCCCATTTCAGCAAGACTAAGAAGTTTGTTTGTGCCCAATTTAATAACATTTACACTGACAGCCACTGTTGGAAAATCTTGAGTGGATGTGTTCACATGTAATGATGTTTACATGTAGATGCAAACATTAAAGTTTGCTAACCATGTCAATATGTGAAGCAAACAAATACAAATATATTGTACAACATTTTTATCGTAAGAAGTGAAACGGGCCCCTGGACTAAGCTGGGGTCCCACATGCCAGGTTATAATAATATAGGGAGACAGATAGCTTTGTATATTCTGTAGATATGACATTTTCTAACAAAATTAACATTCATTCACCATTACAAAACGTATTGATTGGCATTATTATACATTTTATATCAGACGTAAATTTCCACACTTATATCAGGGCCGGTGTTTCCTTAAAATGTTCAACATACATTACTATTTATTCTCTGTATTTATTTTTTGATGTGCAATGATCTTAGGGCTTTTCCAGTAAAATTTCCCGGGGGGGGGGGGGGGGGGGGGGGGGGGGGGGGGAATGGGGGGGGGGGGGGGGGGGAATGGCTTTTTTTAGCTCACCTGAGCGAAGCTCATTAGCTCACTTGAGCAAAGCTCATGTGAGCTATTGTTACCACAATGTGTCCGTCGTCGTCCGTCGTCCGTGAACATTTTCAAACGTCTTCTCAGTAACCATTGGGCCTATAGTCACCAAACTTCATGGTCATGGTCCTTAGGTAGGGGGATTACAAAATTGTTAAAATGACGTCATCACGTATACCAAGATGGCCGCCGTCTAAAAATAGCACAAATTCTTAAAAATCTTCTTCTCAAGAACCGCCAACCGGATTTCGACAAAACTTGGTAGGAATGATCGATGTACAATGCTCTTTCAATGTTGTTAAAATGGTGACCCCGGAGTCAAAAATGGGCGTGGCCCGTGGGGTCAAATTGGGGTCAAATTTTATTTTTGACCGAATATGGTCATGTCATATATCAAATCGAAGGTATCAACGAGGCGATCACTCTGGTGCATTTTTTGTCGAAATCGGATGGTTATGTCATCCAAGATGGCCGCCGAAAGGTCAAAAGGTCGTTCTTTTATTAGAGATTTCAAAATTCTTCTTCACATAAACCGCTTGGCCCATGGTAGCCAAACTTAAAAGTTATGGTTCCATGGGTGAAGTATTTTCAGATTTGTTAAAACGGAGGTCGTCGCTAATCCAAGATGGCCGCCGTCTAAAAATAGCACAAATTCTTAAAAAATCTTCTCATGAACCGCCAGCCGGATTTCGACGAAACTTGGTAGGAATGATCGATGTACAATCCTCTTTCAAAGTTGTTAAAATGACCCCGGGGTCAAAAATGGGCATGGCCTGTGGGGTCAAATTTGATTTTTGACCGAATATGGTCATGTCTATATCAAATCGAAGGTATCAAAGAGGCGATCGCTCTGGTACATTATTTTATCGAAATTGGATGGTCATGTCATCCAAGATGGCCGCCGAATGGTCAAATGGTCGTTCTTTAAATATTAGAGATTTCAAAATTCTTCTTCACACGAACCGCTTGGCCCATGGTTGCCAAACTTCACAGTTATGGTCCATGGGTGAAACCTTTTCAAATTTGTTAAAACGGAGGTCGTCGCTAATCCAAGATGGCGCCATCTAAAAATAGCACAAATTCTTAACAAATCTTCTTCTCATGAACTGCCAGCCGGATTTCGACGAAACTTGGTAGGAATGATCGACGTAGAATGCTCTTTCAAAGGTGTTAAAATGGTGACCCCGGGGTCAAAAATGGGCGTGGCCCGTGGGGTCAAATTTTATTTTTGACCAAATATGCTCAGGTCATATATCAAATTGAAGGTATCGATGAGACGATTGCTCTGGTGCAATATTTGTCGGAATCGGATGATTATGTCATCCATAATGGCCTCCAAAAGGTCCATTTATTCAAGATTTTGAACATCTTTTTCTCAGGAACCACATGGCCGATGCTGGCCACACATGGCCGATGCTGGCCAAACTTCATAGTAAGTTAAGATCCTTGGGTGAAGCATTTTCAGATTTGGTAAAATGAGAGTCATCGCTTAATCCAAGATGACCGCCATCTAAAAATAGCACAATTTTTTCAAAACACATGAACTGGTGTTCATGGAGTCAGGTGAGCGAATTAGGGCCATCAAGGCCCTCTTGTTTTAGGGGTACCACCACCGCAATTTACATAAAATTATACCCCCCACCACCAGAATTTATTTGTTGCGTAACCCCCCACCACTGGAATTGATTTTTGTCTCGCCCGCAAAGCGGAAAGCTTGACATAGGTTTTGCTTTTCCGGAGTCGTCGTCGGCGTCGTCGTCGTCATCATTCAATGTTAAGTTTTCGTGTTATGGTCATTACTTCAACACCTTATCAGCTACAGTCATGAAACTTTATACATACCTTTACTATGATATCTAGATGAATATAGGACTATTAAAAAAAATTCCGGGCTCCATGGTCAAGGTCAAACTCTATTTTTTTCTATGCTACAAACTGAACATTAATGCATGAAGACACCGTTTTCTCGTGCGCTCTGTACACCTTACCTGTAGAGAGAACAATAGCCTTCTCCAGTTGAACACTTCTGCATGTGCAAGCATGTGCAAATTTCCAGCTTGACCACTAAATGTCCAGCTAAATTATTACAGGTAATTTATACAGGTAAATTATTATACCTGGGTATTACATTTCCGTAAACTGTGTTGACAATATTGTGGCAATATGTGGACCTGTGCACATATATGTAGATAAATATAGGACTATTATAAAAATTCTGGGCTCCAGTAGCGAGCATTATTTTTTTGTTAATTTTTAAACTTTTTTTTTTTTAACTTTTTTTCCATTTTTAGCCAGGTTTTTTTGGGAAAAAAAATCATTTTAAACTTTTTTTTTTTTTAAACTTTTTTTTCATTTTTTAGCCAGGTTTTTTTGGGAAAAAAATCCACGCTATTGGATTGGCGAAAGCCAGGCGGGCGGGCGGCGTCCACAATCAATGTTAAGTTTTCGTGTTTCAGTCCATTTCTTTGTTACTGTAACACATAGGACCAACAAACTTTCACAGCTTCATAACCAAGGGTGCCCACCACATATCACTATCCAACATGTTACCTTTTTGAACTTGACCCATTTTTTCCGTGCAGTCAATGTTAACTTTTCGCGTTTACAATGTTAAGTTTTTCGTGTTTAAGTCCATTTCTTTGATACTGTACCACCTAGGACCACCAAACTTTCACAGCTTCATAACCAAGGGGTGCCCACCACATACAACTATCCAACATGTGACCATTTTTTTTACCTTCACCTATTATTTCTACGTAATTGACTTAGCCATTTTCAACGTTAACTTTTTAACGTACGTCTGGTTAAAGTTTTTTGGTTAAAGTTTTTCGTTATACTATATCTCTGCAACTGCTTCGCCCATTACCTTGAAACTTTACATGGGTGTTTATCATCATCCATATTTTCATTCTACCCCCCAACCGTGCGGCCCCTGTGCCCAATGTCAAGGTCAAATTACTTTGATTTTTTTGGGTGTTTATCATCGTCGCGCCCGCTTGCGGAAAGCGTGATATAGTCCGCATTTTGGCATACGTCCGTCCGTCCGTCCGTCCGTCCGTCCGTCCGTCCGTGTGTCCGGTTAAAGTTTTTCCATCTACTATATCTCTTTTTTTAGTGTCCATGCCTCGCCCCAAGGCGCGACATGCAGGCCACGGCCATCTAGTCTACAAAAAGTGGCCTCGTTTCTTGTTTTTTTCTTCAAATCCTTTTTCCATTTTTAGCCAGGTTTTTTTAAAAAAAATCCAGGCTATTGGATTGGCGAAAGCCGGGCGGGCGGGCGGCGGGCGGGCGGGCGGGCGGGCGGGCGGCGGGCGGCGTCCACAATCAATGTTAAGTTTTCGAGTTTGAGTCCATTTCTTTGTTACTGTACACTAGACACCAAACTTTCGCCAATCTTGTTTAACTTTGTACCACCTAGGGACCACCAAACTTTCACAGCTTCATAATCAAGGGGTGCCCACCACATATCACTATCCAACATGTTACTTTTTTTTAACTTGACCCATTTTTTCCGCGTAGTCGACTTAGCCATTTTCAATGTTAAGTTTTCGCGTTTACAATGTTAAGTTTTCGTGTTTAAGTCCATTTCTTTCGTACTGTACCACCTAGGACCACCAAACTTTCACAGCTTCATAATCAAGGGGTACCCACCACATATCACTATCCAACATGTTACTTTTTTTTTAACTTCACCCATTTTTTCCGCGCAGTCGACTTAGCCATTTTCAATGTTAAGTTTTCGCGTTTACAATGTTAAGTTTTCATGTTTAAGTCCATTTCTTTGGTACTGTACCACCTAGGACCACCAAACTTTCACAGCTTCATAACCAAGGGGTGCCTACCACATACAACTATCCAACATGTGACCATTTTTAGCCAGGTTTTTTGAAAAAAAATCCAGGCTATTGGATTGGCGAAAGCCGGGCGGGCGGGCGGGCGCGGGCGGGCGGGCGGCGGGCGGGCGGCGTCCACAATCAATGTTAAGTTTGAGTCCATTTCTTTGTTACTGTACCACCTAGGACCACCAAACTTTCACAGCTTCATAATCAAGGGGTGCCCACCACATATCACTATCCAACATGTTACTTTTTTTTTAACTTCACCCATTTTTTCCACGTAATCGACTTAGCCAT
The DNA here is from genome assembly GCA_029237695.1 of Conchocele bisecta. NCBI lineage: Eukaryota > Metazoa > Mollusca > Bivalvia > Lucinida > Thyasiridae > Conchocele > Conchocele bisecta. Next base: position 3,577,316 of record CM055280.1, on the reverse strand, counting down.
TTTCAATGTTAAGTTTTCGCGTTTACAATGTTAAGTTTTCGTGTTTAAGTCAATTTCTTTCGTACTGTACCACCTTTTTTACCTTCACCTATTATTTCTACGTAATTGACTTTTCAACGTTAACTTTTTAACGTACGTCTGGTTAGAGTTTTTTGGTTAAAACTTTTTCGTTATACTATATCTCTGCAACTGCTTCGCCCATTACCTTGAAACTTCACATGGGTGTTTATCATCATCCATATTTTCATTCTAACCCCCAACCGTGCGGCCCCTGTGCCCAATGTCAAGGTCAAATTACTTTGATTTTTTTTTGTTAAAGTTTTTCGTGTACTATATCTCTGCAACTGCTTCACATATCCTTGATACTTCACATGGGTGTTTATCATCATTGTCGCACCTGCTTGCTGAAAGCGCGATCCTGTGCCCAATGTCAAGGTCAAATTACTTTGAATCTTTTTCTTAAAGTTTTTTCGTGTACTATATCTCTGCAACTGCTTCACCCAATACCTTGATACTTCACATGGGTGTTTATCATCATTGTCGCACCTGCTTGCGGAAAGCGCGATCCTGTGCCCAATGTCAAGGTCAAATTACTTTGAATTTTTTTGTTAAAGTTTTTTCGTGTACATATCTCTGCAACTGCTTCACCAATACCTTGATACTTCACATGGGTGTTTATCATCATTGTCGCACCTGCTTGCGGAAAGCGCGATCCTGTGCCCAATGTCAAGGTCAAATTACTTTGAATTTTTTTGTTAAAGTTTTTTCGTGTACTATATCTCTGCAACTGCTTCACCCTATACCTTGATACTTCACATGGGTGTTTATCATCATTGTTGCACCTGCTTGCGGAAAGCGCGATCCTGTGCCCAATGTCAAGGTCAAATTACTTTGAATTTTTTTTGTTAAAGTTTTTTCGTGTACTATATCTCTGCAACTGCTTCACCCAATACCTTGATACTTCACATGGGTGTTTATCATCATTGTTGCACCTGCTTGCGGAAAGCGCGATCCTGTGCCCTATGTCAAGTTCAAATTACTTTGAATTTATTTGTTAAAGTTTTTTCGTGTACTATATCTCTGCAACTGCTTCACCCAATACCTTGATACTTCACATGGGTGTTTATCATCATTGTCACACCTGCTTGCGGAAAGCGCGATATCGTCAGCATTTTGGCATACGTCCGTCCGTTCGTCCGTACGTCCGGTTAAAGTTTTTTGGTTAAAGTTTTTCCATCTACTATATCTATTTTTTTAGTGTCCATGCCTCGCCCCAAGGCGCGACATGCAGGCCACGGCCATCTAGTCTACAAAAAGTGGGTATAATTATGTTATCCAAGTGTCTATGCTTGGAAAAAACCTGGCCTTCGTGGCTTTGCCTCGTTTCTTGTTTTACCTTCACCCATTATTTCTACGTAATTGACTTAGTCATTTTCAACGTTAACTTTTTAACGTACGTCTGGTTAGAGTTTTTTGGTTAAAACTTTTTCGTTATACTATATCTCTGCAACTGCTTCGCCCATTACCTTGAAACTTCACATGGGTGTTTATCATCATCCATATTTTCATTCTAACCCCCAACCGTGTGGCCCCTGTGCCCAATGTCAAGGTCAAATTACTTTGAATTTTTTTGTTAAAGTTTTTTCGTGTACTATATCTCTGCAACTGCTTCACCCAATACCTTGATACTTCACATGGGTGTTTATCATCATTGTCGCACCTGCTTGCGGAAAGCGCGATCCTGTGCCCAATGTCAAGGTCAAATTACTTTAATTGAATTTTTGTTAAAGTTTTTTCGTGTACTATATCTCTGCAACTGCTTCACCCAATACCTTGATACTTCACATGGGTGTTTATCATCATTGTCGCACCTGCTTGCGGAAAGCGCGATCCTGTGCCCAATGTCAAGGTCAAATTACTTTGAATTTTTTTGTTAAAAGTTTTTTCGTGTACTATATCTCTGCAACTGCTTCACCCAATACCTTGATACTTCACATGGGTGTTTATCATCATTGTCGCACCTGCTTGCGGAAAGCGCGATCCTGTGCCCAATGTCAAGGTCAAATTACTTTGAATTTTTTTGTTAAAGTTTTTTCTGTGTACTATATCTCTGCAACTGCTTCACCCAATACCTTGATACTTCACATGTGTGTTTATCATCATTGTCGCACCTGCTTGCGGAAAGCGCGATCCTGTGCCCAATGTCAAGGTCAAATTAATTTGAATTTTTTTTGTTAAAGTTTTTTCGTGTACTATGTCTCTGCAAACTGCTTCACCCAATACCTTGATACTTCACATGGGTGTTTATCATCATTGTCGCACCTGCTTGCGGAAAGCGCGATCCTGTGCCCAATGTCAAGGTCAAATTACTTTGAATTTTTTTGTTAAAGTTTTTTCGTGTACTATATCTCTGCAACTGCTTCACCCAATACCTTGATACTTCACATGTGTGTTTATCATCATTGTCGCACCTGCTTGCGGAAAGCGCGATCCTGTGCCCAATGTCAAGGTCAAATTAATTTGAATTTTTTTTGTTAAAGTTTTTTCGTGTACTATGTCTCTGCAACTGCTTCACCCAATACCTTGATACTTCACATGGGTGTTTATCATCATTGTCGCACCTGCTTGCGGAAAGCGCGATCCTGTGCCCAATGTCAAGGTCAAATTACTTTGAATTTTTTTGTTAAAGTTTTTTCGTGTACTATATCTCTGCAACTGCTTCACCCAATACCTTGATACTTCACATGGGTGTTTATCATCATTGTCGCACCTGCTTGCGGAAAGCGCGATCCTGTGCCCAATGTCAAGGTCAAATTACTTTGAATTTTTTTGTTAAAGTTTTTTCGTGTACTATATCTCTGCAACTGCTTCACCCAATACCTTGATACTTCACATGGGTGTTTATCATCATTGTCGCACCTGCTTGCAGAAAGCGCGATCCGTGCCCTATGTCAAGTTCAAATTACTTTTAATTTTTTTGTTAAAGTTTTTTCGTGTACTATATCTCTGCAACTGCTTCACCCAATACATGTACCTTGATACTTCACATGGGTGTTTATCATCATTGTCACACCTGCTTGCGGAAAGCGCTATATCGTCGGCATGGCATACGTCCGTCCGTTCGTCCGTGTGTCCGGTTAAAGTTTTTTGGTTAAAGTTTTTCCATCTATATCTATTTTTTTAGTGTCCATGCCTCGCCCCAAGGCGCGACATGCAGGCCACGGCCATCTAGTCTACAAAAAGTGGGTATAATTATGTTATCCAAGTGTCTATGCTTGGAAAAAACCTGGCCTTCGTGGCTTTGCCTCGTTTCTTGTTGTCTAGTAGCATAAGGTCGTTAGTGCTATATACCGACTATTATCATATACTAAAACAATTATTGACTAGTGAGCCATAGAATATAATAGAATATAATCTGATATTCTATGGCTCACTAGTCAATAATTGTACAATTTGTTCGGGCCAGTGAAAATTGCTTTCTGGCCCAGGCTCGAGGTCAAGGCGGCGGGACAAGGCGAGACATTTGATTCCGCGGAATTCTTGTTTGCATAAAACACCCCCCACCACCAGAATTTATTTCTCCTGTAACCCCCAGCATCAGAAAATGTTATTCTTAGGGAAAAATATGTGAAATCGTTTGATTATTACCACTGCCGGAAGCTGAGGTCAAATAATATTGCTAAAGTCGTGTCATAAATAACGTTGACGTGTGTCGACATTCGGAAACTGACGAGTACTGGTTTGTTATTGGCAGACGTTGTGAATGCATATCTGTGAAAGAATATATCAAGCTGCTCTTTGTTCTATATTAATAAAACACATTATTATAAATACCGTAAAGATTCTAATAGACGCCCATGCTCTAATAGACGCCCACCCCCCACTTTTTACGTTGAAAATGTCACATTTTTCGCTGATTTTCACAAATTAGTGCCTCTAATAAACGCCCAGTACCGACTTGAAACAAAAGCGGAGCTAATTGTCAAATTAGATTTTTTTTCTTTCCATTATTTCGAAAGCACCTTCCTTTAAAATCGGGGGAAAAAACATAATTGCTACTTTCACTTTCAAAAGCGGAAGCGAAATTCGACTGTTTCCGGTGTCACAGTAAATTCCTCATCAGCAGTAGCTATTTGCACGGACACAGGGTGATCAGAATTTACACGGTTACGGAGACGCCATTTTCAAAGCATCTCAAACCCGACAGATCCGAAACTCTTACGCTGACGAAACGTCCGTAGGCGTAAATCTGATCAGCATTAATGATTGACGCTGTCTTGATATACATTACCATTAAATTTAACATTTCTACCGACTGTACCATAATGACCAGAGTGGGCCAAACCGAAATTGTCAAATGGCCCAAATATAAACTGACAGACAGTACAATCAAGTCTGGCATTTGAGAGTAACGTCCCTTAGTTATGTTTTTGTTCAGATAGCAGAACATCGTATATTTTTTTATTATTTTGCCTTTGATGAATAACACTTGCCTCTATTAAACGCCCACCCTGGACTTCGGAGCCAGTGGTGATTCTAATAGATGCCCGGGCATCTATTAGAATCTTTACGGTACTAATAATTATACATGTAATACCATCGACTTGGTACTTACCCTATACGTGTATGCCATAAATATTAAAATCCACTGAAGTCCATTAGACAGAAAGGCGCCATTTTTTATGAATCCAAAATTGTTATGAATGAGTGACGTCAACACGTAGTAAATAAGACACGCCCATAAACATTCATATGCACATGACAGTTTCTTCAATAAAACACAAATGTTATTAAAAATAAGGAAATTAAGTAGTAGAAATGGATAATTAATAGGATAATAAAGAAATAATAGGATAATTAATCGTTCAGGATTGAATAGCATGAAATAATACACTCATGTTCGTCGGTTCCGCGTAAACAAGCTACGCGAACTTGTTGTTTACGCGGAGACCGACGAACACTCGTGTACGAGATGTCTTGAGGTCGAGATGTCTGACAGCCAATCGAACTAGGCCGGCCGAACATTATATATATAGGCGGAGAAACGACCCGGTGCGAACGGGAATAAGGGCGAAACGACCCGGGGTGCGAATGGGATTATGGGCGAAACGACCCGGGACGAATCGAACTAGGCCGAAGGGCTGGATTGCAAGAATGACAACTCTTAATAACTTTCGCCAAACGTTGACCAGTGAACGTTCAATGTCGGTGTTTTTTTACGGAGACTTCTAAATTGGTACACGACACTTATGGAAAATAACCACCCACCAACATCATAGGGGAACGTAACCCCCCACCACTAGAAAGGATAAAAATGAAAAAGAAAATACCCCTACCTATAGATATTTTAAATGACGTAGACCCCACCCAGTAGAAACATAAATAAATTAATACGAGCACCACCGTGCTGTTTTAAGAAACCCTTACTTTATAATCTGTCGAAAATATTATTTTTTCAGGTGACACATTTAATTAATATAAGTAATTAAAAAATATCATTACTCATTTGCATATGGAAATAGCCTGATAGCACCACACGTCACTATCAGTAAAATAAATATTACTAAATGATTACTCATGTAAGATCCTCACTTTATTACTGTAATAAATACAATTATTACTGCAATACATGTCTTTATTTACTGCCAAAAAATATGTCTATTGCTGTAATAAATACATTTGCTACTGTAATAAATGTTTATTGCTGTACTAAATATGTTTACAGGATTACAAGAATCTGTGAGTGCTAAAGTGGCGCTGGAAACCACTCGACAATGGTTACAGGAAAACCATTCACATGTAAGTGTAACATATATGAAACGCGCCATGCTGTTTTGTACCTACGGACATGTGCAATTTTTCATAAAATTTATTTACACAATCTGTGACATTTTCTGTAAATGATGTCGAAAGATGACGAAATTTCAACTTTTTGTAAATCATTTTCTAAGGTACAAAATCGCATGGCGTGTCTCATATGTGGCTCTCACTGGAGAAATGGGACTTATGGGGTTTGCGAGTCCTGTGTAGCTCCTGATCAAGTTGTTGCGTCCCTAATGACCTTAGCTGTTCCTGAGACGTTAAAACTTGTGCACTTTCACTTTTGATCAAATAGCACACTCCTGTAGCCTGATAACGATCTGTGTTGCTTGTTAGAAGCCTGGCGGGTTTTTAGCTCGCCTGCACGAAGTGCAGAACAGCTTATGGCATACACCCGGCGTCGTCGTCGGCGTCCACAAACTTAACGTTGGGGTAAATGTCTTATAACTTCTGTTTCCTTTCATGGAACACCTTGTTATTTCATACATGCATTCCTCAGATGACCCTCTATCATGCTGTAGCAAATCAATGGCCACCACCCAACCCTTACCCCAAGGTCAAGGTCACAAGCTTAGCACATTCATAAACTTAACGTTGGGGTAAATTTCTTATAACATCTGTTTCCTTTCATGGAACGCCTTGATATTTCATACATGCATTCCTCAGATGACCCTCTATCATGCTGTAGCAAATCCATGACCCACCAGTCAACCCTTACCCCAAGGTCAAGGTCACAAACTTAGCACATTCATAAACTTAACGTTGGGGTAAATTTCTTATAACATCTGTTTCCTTTCATGGAACGCCTTGATATTTCATACATGAATTCCTCAGATGACCCTCTATCATGCTGTAGCAAATCGACAACTCACCCACCCAACCCCCTTACCCCAAGGTCAAGTCACAAACTTAGCACATTACATAACTTAACATTGCTGGTAAATGTCTTATAAAACATTACTGTTTCTTTACAGGGAACGCTTTTGATATTTCATACATGCATTCATCTGATGATCCTCTATTGTTCTACAGCAAATCAATGACCCCCCCCCCCCCCCCCCCGCCCCCCCCCCCCCCCCAACCCCCACCCCTTTCCCCAAGATCAACATCATAAACTTAACGTTGGAGTAAATGTCTTTTTATAACTTCTGTTTCTTTACAGGGAACGCCTTGATATTTCATACATGCATTCATCTGATGATACTCTATCATGCTATAGCAAATCCATGACCCACCCCCACCCCACCCCTTTCCCCAAGGTCAAGGTCACAAACATAACACATTCATAAACTTAACGTTGGGGTAAATGTCTTATAACATCTGTTTCCTTTCATGAAAAACCTTGATATTTCATACATGCATTCATCTGATGATACTCTATCATGCTATAGCAAATCCATGACCCGCCACCCACCCCTTACCCCAGGGTCAAGGTCACAAACATAACACATTCATAAACTTAACGTTGGGGTAAAAGTTGTGTAACTTCTGTTTGTTACAGGGAACGCTTTGATATTGCATACATGCATTCATCTGATGATCATCTATTGTGCTACAGCAAATCCAAACTTAAATGTCTTATAACATCTGTTTCCTTTCATGGAACGCATATTTCATTCATCTTAATATGCTATATTATGCTATAGAAAACCCATGACCCACCTCTATCATGCTGTAGCAAATCTACAACCCACCACCCAACCCTTACCCAACCCTTACCCCAAGGTCAAGGTCATAAACTTAGCACATTCATAAACTTAACGTGCATTCCTCAGATGACCCTCTATCATGCTGTAGCAAATCTACAACCCACCACCCAACCCTTACCCCAAGGTCAAGGTCACAAACTTAAATGTCTTATAACACCTGTTTCCTTTCATGGAACGCATTGATATTTCATACATGCATTCAGCTTTATATGCTATAGAAAAGCCATGACCCACCTTGCACCACTGACCCCCAATGTCAAGGTCCACCGCACACCCCTTAACCCAAGTTCAAGTTATATAATATTCATGTTTTTTTATGCAACTGTGCCAAGTTTGAGTGAAAGCTGCCAACAGGCGAGCTTCGTTGTCTTCTGACAACTCTTGTTCATTGATGGAATGGCGAACAGTGTAGTCTGATCAGGATCTACACTGGTCGCAAAATTCATGGGCCCTATTTCTCTAGTCAGAATTACAAATCAGATAACATTCATGTATTGACTGAATACACGCCGATAACAAATTATATATATAGACTGCTTCACATTTTGCTACCGACAAACTTTTGGCTATTAAACACATTAAATCTAGAAAATATTTACATGTATGTACTTTTTCATCAATAAAAAAAAAGTTACCCTCCCCCCAAAAAACTTCAAATATTGATTTTATTGCGAAAATTAACATGGGCGAAAATGAAATGGAGGAGTCAAAAAAGCCAAAAAAAATGGAAATTGACTCCCTAAACCTGGATAGATAGCTTGGAAATGATGTAACTAAGAAAACAAGTTAGATTTTGAAAATCGGTCCTCAAATTCTAAAATTATAAAAAAAAAATCTATTTTAGCCCCCATGTTTGATTCCCATATAAAAAAATTGTTTTTTCGCAATAAAATATTTGATGGAATTTCATCAAATACTTTTTTTGGGGAGGGTGACTTTTTTGTTATTGACGAAAAAGTATGTGTACTTTAAAACATTTAAATATATTTTTAGATTTAATGTGTTTAATTGCCAATAGTTTGTCAGCAGCAAAACGTAGAATAGATAGTAGGGGCATTGAACTTCAATACTGAATGTTGTGAGTTCAATCCTCACCCTAGGCATGAAAAATACTTACATAGTATTTCCATTCCACTGGTCTGTCGGATGGGACTTTTAAACTGTGGCCCTGTCTCTAATATGACTGTAGCTGTTGCTGGGACGTTAAACCCATTCACTTTTTCTTGTCGCGCCTGCTTGCGGACAGCACGATATCGTCGGCATATTGGTGTATGTCTGTACGTGTGTCCCGTTAAGGTTTTAGTTAAAAGGTTTTGGTTTTTCAGTATACTATCAAAGCCTGAGCGGGCTCGACATGCGGGCCGTGGCCATCTAGTACTTGGTCATCACCTCGCATAAAACATTGCCTGAAAATAGAATACCAAGCTAGTGTCTTTCGATATTAATTTTACCAGGCCGGTAAACCTCATTAAATAAAAAAATAAATTCTCCATTTCAGGTGGACAAGATAGTGTTTTGTGTCTTTGATGAACAAAACAGGCAGGCGTACCAAGAAGTAATGCCGACCATTTTTCCAGTCCGAGCCTCAAGTGCCCCGAAACGTAAGGCCATAGAAAGCTAACCCTTTAAACCTACATAACTGGAATGGAATTTGATATGTTAATTTTCTGACCAATCCTATTGCCACAAAATAATTTTCAGACCATTAAAAATATGAAAATTACTTACAAAAAGTGCCGATCCTGATGAATAATGAGCCGGCTCATCTGGATCTACTATATTTGCAAACACCGCTATAGAGGTCTGCAGTTTTGAAAGGGTTAATTACAATGGATCCGGACGTTGTATGTTGAATGGATGTGATTAATCAAGCGAGCAACCAATCAATCAAGCAAGCAATTGAGCAACCAACCAAGCCACAAACAAATCAATCATTCAAGTAAGCTATCAAGCAAGTAGGCAATCAACCAAGCAACCAACCAATCAGTCAAGCATCCAAACAACCAATCAATCAACCAACCAATCAGTCAAGCAACCAACCAAGCAATCATCCAACCAAACAATCAACCAACCAAGCAACCAATCGACCAACCAAAATATCAACCAACCAAAAATCTTAAACCAACCAACCAAGAAAACAACCAACCAACCAACCAAGCAATCGACCAACCAACCAAGCAATCAATCGACCAACCAAGAAATCGACCAACCAAGCAATCAACCTACCAACCAACCGACCAACCAAGCAATCGACCAACCAAGAAATCAACTAACCAAGCAATCAATCGACCACCTAAGAAATCAATCAACCAAGCTATCAATCGACCACCTAAGAAATCAACCAACCAACTAAGAAATCAATCAACATACATACCAACCAAGCAATCAACAAACCAATCAACCAATCGACCAACCAAGCAAACCAATCGACCAGCCAACCAGCAATCAACCAACCAACAAAGTCGCCCCATTGCATTCTTGTCTCTATTATACAGATATAAAACCCCAATTAATCACCCCACCTGCCATACTGATGTATCCCTGTTTCCCAACTGTATGTTACATTGCTATGCTTATGACCCAGTAGTCGTACAGCTTTCATCGATATATGCTGCCAGCAGGTGCATCCGTGTCCCATGGACACATTTCACCAGGGCAGTTGTGTACCAACAGGTCAGATTTTCTTGTTTCATTCTATTGCCCACCCATGTGGTCCCCATGACCAAAGTCAAGGTCAAATTACTCTATTATATTCTAATTTGCATCAGAATTCTGTAAAATCTGTGTTTAAAGTTTGTAATTAAGTACACAACATCTCTACAACACAATTGACTCTAACTGCATACATACACAATTGGATCATCAAATCATAGCACTTCAGGACTCCAGATAAGGAATTAGTAATTGAGTATTGTCACTCCATCATTTCTGAAGCAATTGGGTATTTCAAAATTTCAATTGGGTAAAATAAAATCACACTACTGTTTACACATCAACAGACAGGAAGTATTTAATAATAGTTTGCTTCAATATGAAAACATGTCTTGGCTTTTCATTAGATGTGTTTTCATAGAAAAATATGCTATACATGTATTTGTGGTCTGTTTATTGTTTTCTGCAGCATGATTAAGGTACCACAATTTTTTTATTTATTGCTGTTTAGTTCGACTATTCGCAGAACAGTTAGAGCTTATGTAGTCGCCCCAGCGTCGGCGTCACCGTCACGCCTTGGTTAAGGTTTTTAGTCAAGCTTGTATATGGAATACTACTGGTCCTACACCTACCATACTTGGACAACTTCATCTCCTAGTGATGTACATCAATAACCCCTGATCTATATTTGACCTTGACCTACATTTCCTCTTGAATTACTTAGTTAATTCCCCTTGGTTAAGGTTTTTAGTCAAGCTTGTATATGGAATACTACTGGTCCTACACCTACCATACTTGGACAACTTCATCTCCTAGTGATGTACATCAATAACCCCTGATCTATATTTGACCTTGACCTACATTTCCTCTTGAATTACTTAGTTAATTCCCCTTGGTTAAGGTTTTTAGTCAACCTTGGTTAAGGTTTTTAGCTCGACTTAGATAGTTAGAGCTTATGTAGTCACCCCGGCGTCGGCGTCACCGCCTTGGTTAAGAAATATTGTTATAACTTCTATTTCCTTTATCTAAGATGCTTAATATTTCACACATGCATTCCTGTAAGGCTCTACTACCATGCTGTGCCAAATCAATGACCGTCCAACCGCCACTGCTCCCAAGGTCAAGGTCAAATACTTAGTCTCTTGTACAAAACTTAACATCAGAGAATTATTTTTATAAATTCTATTTCCTTCGTCTAAAATGCTTAATATTTCACACAGGCATTCCTGTAAGGCTCTACTACTATGCTGTACCAAATCCATGACCGTCCAACCCCCGCTGATCCCAAGGTCAATGTCTCTTTACAAAACTTAACGTCAGAGAAATATGTTATAACTTCTATTTCTTTCATCGAAAATTCTTAATATTTCATGCATGCATTCCTCTAAGGCTCTACTATCATGCTGTGACAAATTCCCGCTGATCTCGAGGTCAACCTCACATACTTAGTCTCTTTAAAAAACTTAACATCAGAAAAATTGGTTATAACTTCTATTTCCTTGCTCGTATCTGCTTCACATTTCACACACGCATTGCTCCAATGGACCTCTACCACCCTGTGACAAATTCACGTTCATGCCGCTCCCGCTAAGCTCAGAGTCAAGGTCACAATCCCACACACTTGGAAATGTTTACATATTTTAGGGGTACCTGGGCCCACGCGGGGCGTATTCCGTAAGCCTGGCTTACTGACCAATCTAGTTCTCATAGGGATGTATATCAATAACCCCTGACCTATATTTTACCTTCACCTACATTTAACCGTGAATTACTTACTTATTTCCCCTTGGTTAAGGTTTGTACTCAAACTTGGTTAATGTTTATAGTCAAGCTTGTATATGGAATACTCCTGGGCCTACAGCAACCATACTTGGACAACTTCATCTCCTAGGGATGTACATCAATAATCCCTGACCTATATTTGACCTTGACCTACTTTTATCCTTGGATTACTTAGTGATTTCCCCTTGGTTAAGGTTTTTAGTCAAGCTTGTATATGGAATACTCCTGGGTCTACAGCAACCATACTTGGAAAACTTCATCTCCTAGTGATGTACATCAATAACCCCTGACCTATATCTGGCATTGACGTACATTTAACCTTGAATTACTTACTTAATTTCCCTTGGTTAAGGTTTTTAGTCAACCTTGGTTAAGGTTTTTATGCAGGCCGCGGCCACCTTGTTTGTCAAGCTATGTGTACATCGACAACCCTGGTAGTCGAGCTATACTGTTCTCCTACAGCTCTCGTTAGTCAAGCTTGTACATGGAATACTATTGTGCATACAGACACCATACTTGGACAACCTTTTCTCATAGGGATGTACATCAATAACCCCTGATCTATATTTGACCTTGACCTACATTTCCTCTTGAATTACTTAGTTAATTCCCCTTGGTTAAGGTTTTTATTCAAGCTTGTATATGGAATACTACTGGCCCTACACCCACCATACTTGGACAACTTCATCTCCTAGTGTGATGTACATCAATAACCCCTGATCTATATTTGACCTTGACCTACATTTCCTCTTGAATTACTCGGTTAATTCCCCTTGGTTAAGGTTTTTAGTCAAGCTTGTATATGGAATACTACTGGCCCTACACCAACCATACTTGGACAACTTCATCTCCTAGTGATGTACATCAACAAACCCTGATCTATATTTGACCTTGACCTACATTTCCTCTTGAATTACTTAGTTAATTCCCCTTGGTTAAGGTTTTTAGTCAACCTTGGTTAAGGTTTTTAGTCAACCTTGGTTAAGGTTTTTAGTCAACCTTAGTTAAGGTTTTTAGTCAAGCTTGTAGATTGAATGCTACTGTGCATACAGACACCATACTTGGATGACTTTTTCTCTAAGGGATGTACATCAATAACCCCTGACCTATATTTTACCTTCACCTACATTTAACCTTGAATTACTTACTTATTTCCCCTTGGTTAAGCTTTGTACTCAAACTTGGTTAATTTTTATAGTCAAGCTTGTATATGGAATACTCCTGGGCCTACAGCAACCATACTTGGACAACTTCGTCTCCTAGTGATGTCCATCAATAATCCCTGACCTATAGTTGACCTTGACCTACTTTTATCCTTTGATTACTTAGTTATTTCCCCTTGGTTAAGGTTTGTAGTCAATCTTGTATATGGAATACTCCTGGGCCTACAGCAACCATACTTCATCTCCTAGTGATGTACATCAATAACCCCTGACCTATATCTGACATTGACCTACATTTAACCTTGAATTACTTACTTAATTTCCCTTGGTTAAGGTTTTTAGTTAACCTTGGTTAAGGTTTTTTTGGTTAAGGTTTTTATGCAGGTCGCGGCCACCTTGTTTGTCAAGCTATGTGTACATCGACAACCCTGGTAGTCGAGCTATGCTCTTCTCCTACAGCTCTTGTTGATACTCGCTACTTCTGATTTCAATTGGGTTTTTGGCAATTTTAATTGGGTATTTAAGCAAATACGCAGCTTATCTGGAGCTTTGGCACTTTGGCCGGTGTGATATGCTGGCCACAACCATCTAGTTGATGTACTCTTTTATTTCACTGCGAAATCCTATTTTATGCATACCTTTAAATGAGATAAAACTCACAGACAATGACTTGAAGTTAAAAACACAACAACAGAATCTTACACTTGTTTCCATTTGATTGGCAATTTATCAGCCAGTTTATGCCAGAGACCTGACTTGTTTGTATCTAATTAGACTACCCATGTGATATTGTACCTGAGATTTTTCGTGAAAAAAAATATTTACAAAATTTACTGTATTTCCATTAATGACATCAAAAGTTGACGAACAGTTTGAAATTCCTTGGTATTTCGACGTCATTTACAGAAAATATAACAGTTTCTGTAAATATTTTCCACACACATCGCACACATTTTCCTGGGTACAAAATCGCATAGCTTGTCGCAAATAGAACTCACTAGACATGCTCTATTTATAGAATAGTTTTCCTTGAATGAAAAAACAAATACAGTGGAACCCCTCTAAACTGGACACCAAGAAAACACCTGTGGACCTCCCAGGGTGTCCGGTTTAGAAATTCCACTGTATAAGTTTTAAAAAATTATTTCAGCGCCAACTTTACCGACTGAAATCCTACGCATGGATAGCCAATCCATTGAGTTGTACAAGAAGGCGTTATCGGAAGGCGAAGTTTCCGTTCACTCGATACGGGTCATGGTTGTCGGTCACTATGGTGTTGGCAAAACGACCTTGACCCGTCGTCTGTTTAAGGAGGACGTTGACCTTTCAAAAAGTGACTCGACCGATGGGATTGAAGTACACGTGAGACGGTGTCGCGTATCACTTGCCGATCAGTCGTGGACAGTTTTAAACAAGGGTGAATATCAAATACCGTATTTATTCTAGTAATTCCTGGCTGTCTGTCTGGTGGGTGGTTGGTCGGGCGAACGTGACGGCGTAAATTAACGGTAGGGATTCCTCCTTATAGGAATCACAATTTGTTTGGTTTGGCCCTCGGGTACGTTTTTATCTTTGACTGACTCTTGTTACCTGGGAGATGAATTGTGTTATTGCCCATTATAAAAGTAGTACTGATGCTACTGCTTTTGGGAGGGGGCCAAGTGATTCTGGTGTGGTGAGGACCTGGCATCAAATCAGGATTATTCAGATTTCACGGCTGAATATAAATATTTTTTTGTTGTAAATATTCAGTTCTGATTTTGGGTTTTTCTCCTCATTTGTACAGGTAATCTCTGGGATTTATTTCTAAACTATTGACCCGGCCTGAAATGACCTTAGCTGCAGATAGGCCTTTAAACCCCAACAAACAAACAAAAATTGGCTGTCTGGTTACCAAAATTCATAACGACAATATAGCCCCTGTATCCTATTTCACCAACATTACAAAGTATACTTATCTAGCAAAGTATACTTTGAGGGAGTAATCATTTATTTTTCCCGAAATGCATTATTTCATATAGAACTAAGAACTGCATATATTTGATGATTAAAAGTGTGTAGAATTATTATACTGAATTTATTACATTATCACAGCCAAAATGGCGGCTGTGATAATGTAATAAAATAAATTCAGTATAGTAAAAATTAATAAATTTATCCTTCAATTGAAAATTTCTCCCTCAAAGTATACTTTGCTAGATAAGTATACTTTGCAATGTTGGTGAAATAGGCTACAGATCAAACGAGTGGGCCCCTTTCTTTGTGTACTCCAGTTTCCAGGTCACATTTCTAGTTTAAATTTGCTATGGTATTTACCAGGCTCAGCTCTCAAAACGATAGAACTTCCAATATAGCCTAGAATATCTCTATGTTATTATACCCATATCTTACAAAGTATGCCGAGGGGCATATAGTTTAGCCTTTCTGTCTGATTGTCCGACCATTCATCAGTCTGTCCGTAACACGAAACATTAGCATTTCGAAATTTGCATTGAAGTTTTTATTGTCCATCCAGCGAAGTATGTCGAGGGGTATATAGTTTTTAGCTCGCCTGCACGAAGTGCAGAAGAGCTTATGGCATAACCCCGGCGTCGTCGGCGTCCACAAACTTAACGTTGGGTATATGTTTTATAACTTCTGTTTCCTTTCATGGAACACCTTGTTATTTCATACATGCATTCCTCAGATGACCCTCTATCATGCTGTAGCAAATCCATGACCCACCACCCAGCCCTTACCTCAAGGTCAAGGTCACAAACTTGGCACATTCATAAACTTAACGTTGGGTAAATGTCTTATAACTTCTGTTTCCTTTCATGGAACACCTTGTTATTTCATACATGCATTCTTCAGATGACCCTCTATCATGCTGTAGCAAATCCATGACCCACCACCCAACCCTTATCCCAAGGTCAAGGTCACAAACTTAGCATGTTCATAAACTTAACGTTGGGGTAAATGTTGTGTAGCTTCGGTTTCTTTACAGGGAATGCTTTCATATTTCATACATGCATTCATCTGATGATACTCTATATCAAATCCATGACCCACCCCCACCATTTCTCCAAGGTCACAACTTAGCACAGTCATAAACTAAATGTTGGGGTAAATGTCTTATAACATCTGTTTCCTTACATGGAACGCCTTGATATTTCATCAGGGCTTAAAAATTCACTCGCCCCGCTTGCCATGGCGAGTCAATTTTCATGTTGGCGAGAGGATTTCTTGTAACTGGCCCGATTTGGCGAGTGACAAATCGGGGAAAGGCCATTCTGTATTTTCCGAAAATTTGCAGAACTGACAAAATTCGCATCTTAAGTTCCATTCTTTTATTGGTTTTCCTAACGCTTTCCGCAATTTCAAAACCGGAAATTATGTTTTTAGCCAGGTTTTTTGAAGAAAAATCCAGGCTATTGGATTGGCGAAAGCCGGGCGGGCGGCGGCGGGCGGGCGGCGGGCGGCGGCGGGCGGCGGGCGGCGTCCACAATCAATGTTTAGTTTTCGTGTTTGAGTCCATTTCTCTGTTACTGTACCACCTAGGACCACCAAAACTTTCAACAGCTTTATCATAATCAAGGGGTGCCCACCACATATCACTATCCAAACATGTTACTTTTTTTTAACTTGGCCCATTTTTCCGCGCAATCGACTTAGCCATTTTTCAATGTTAAGTTTTCGCTTTTTCAATGTTAAGTTTTCGTGTTTTAAGTCCATTTCTTTGGTACTGTAACCACCTAGGACCACCAAACTTTCACAGCTTCATAATCAAGGGGTGCCCACCACATATCACTATCCAACATGTTACTTTTTTTTAACTTCACCCATTTTTTCCGCGCAGTCGACTTAGCCATTTTCAATGTTAAGTTTTCGCGTTTACAATGTTAAGTTTTCGTGTTTAAGTCCATTTCTTTGGTACTGTACCACCTAGGACCACCAAACTTTCACAGCTTCATAACCAAGGGGTGCCTACCACATAAAACTATCCAACATGTGACCATTTTTTTTTTTTACCTTCACCTATTATTTCTATGTAATTGACTTAGCCATTTTCAACGTTAACTTTTTAACGTACGTCTGGTTAAAGTTTTTTGGTTAAAAGTTTTTCGTTATACTATATCTCTGCAACTGTTTCGCCCATTACCTTGAAACTTCACATGGGTGTTTATCATCATCCATATTTTCATTCTACCCCCCAACCGTGCGGCCCCTGTGCCCAATGTCAAGGTCAAATTACTTTGAATTTTTTTGTTAAAGTTTTTTTGTGTACTATATCTCTGCAACTGCTTCACCCATTACCTCGATACTTCACATGGGTGTTTATCATCATTGTCGCACCCGCTTGCAGAAAGCGTGATATCGTCGGCATTTTGGCATACGTTGGAAAAAACCTGGCCTTCGTGGCTTTGCCTCGTTTCTTGTTAATGTTTACATTAGAAACCGGGATATTGATAAATTACAGCATCCCTGTACTAGACAATTGGACGTCTAGACAGTTGCTATGCGCTCATCGGATAGTTTTTAATTGCTCCTAAAAAAGATGTGTTTTTTAGTAAGGGCATTATCACCAGATGCAATTTGTGCAAGGCGTGTTGCTGGAAGTGTACTGCGTTAACTACACACTTTTTACGACGGTTCGTACACTTGTACTAATAATAATCAGCAAATATACTGAATTAAAATAGTTTCAAAGACACTGCAAAATGAATCTGTGTATTTGAATCTGCTTAATAAAGTTACAAAGCATCTGGACAATTGATGCGTAGATCGTCTTCTAAATAATGATGCACCCGTGTTTTAATTAAAATTTTGATCTTCAGTTAAGCAGCATAATTTGTAGTGATTGTGTTGCAGCAAATCCATGACCCATCCCCACCCCTTTCCCCAAGGTCAAGGTCACAAACTTAGCACATTCATATATGCATTCCTCATGTGAATAGCTATCATGCTGTAGAAAATCATCAACTTAGTGCATTCAAAAACTTAACGTTGGGTTATTTCATACATGCATTCATCTATCGGGTTATTCTAATTTCAGGACTGAATATATTTTTTCTCGATGTAAATATTCTGTTCTGATTTTGGGATTTTCCCCCCAATGCAGCAGGTTAAAATGGGATCGAACCCGTTTGCCTGGCCTTACATGACCTTAGCTGTTGATAGGCCGTTAAACACCAATAAACAAACAAACAAACTATATCATGCTATAGCAAATCCATGTCCCACCTTCTACCACTGACCCCAATGTCAAGGTCCACCGCACACCCCTTAATCCAAGGTCAAGTTATATAATATTCATGTTTTTTTATACAACTGTGCCAAGTTTGAGTGAAGGCTGCCAACAGGCGAGCTTCGTTGTCTTCTGACAACTCTTGTTGTTGAACCGCTTGCGGAAAGTGAGATATAGTGATCACAATGACGTCAGTCTAATTCACATTTTTCCTCGTTTACTATCAAAGTTTTAACCAATAACAGGTGAGAAGGTTGACACAGTGTTCAAGAAGCTGGCGGAGGTGTTGTCGCGAAAATCGTCCAATGAGGATGAGTCGTTGGTGAAGGAGGCGGGGCTAGATGTCGCCAATGTCAACTATAACAAGAAGAGCACACCGGGTGTCGAAACTAACACCGAAAGGAAGGATGTCGTTCCCTCACAATTTCAGGCTGGTCAGTGTACTCGCGTAACCATGAAATGGACGGAAACAAAAATAATTGTCTGCTGTTTATTTATATTTGACATATTTCTTCATAAAAATATAATTTGGCAGCTCCTGAGAATAATAACTTTTAATAAACATGGAAAATCTCTTACATGAGCTGCAAAAGCTAATTAACCCAGTTAATAATAAGTACACATTATTAATGAGGTTATCGTAATGAATGCGTTTAATAACTAATTAAACTCGTGCAATCCAGATCGATTAGGGTTTGTCGTGGCATTGTTTATTTTTTTAGCTCACCTGAGCCAAAGGCTCAAGTGAGCTATCGTTACCGTTTTCCGTCCGTCCGTCCACAATTTCAAACGTCTTCTTCTCAAACCGCTGAGCCAATGTTGGTCAAACTTTACAGAGATGATATTGGTGGGGGCATATCAGGTTTGTAAAATTGGAGGTCGTCGCATAATCCAAGATTAACTTAGCACATTCATAATCTTAACTTTGTGGTAAATGTCTTATAACATCTGTTTTCTTTCATGGAACGCCTTGATATTTCATACATGCATTCCTCCAATGACCCTCTATCATGCTGTAGCAAATCCACCACCCAACCCTTACCCCAAGGTCAAGGTCACAAACTTAGCATGTTCATAAACTTAACGTTGGGGTAAATGTTACAGCGAGCGCTTTGACATTTCATACATGCATTCATCTGATGATCCTCTATTGTGCTACAGCAAATCCATGATCCACGTATCAGCTTCATACTTCATATACGCATTGCTCTAATGGTCCTCTACCGCCCTGTGCCAAATCCATGTTTGTCCTGCCCCGCCAAGCCCAGGGCCAAGGTCACATACTTGGTGCTTCAGAAAACTTTAACACTCGGGTAAATATCTTATAATTTCTGTTCCCTTTCACGGATCAGCTTCATACTTCATATACACATTGCTCTCATGGTCCTCTACTGCCCTGTGCCAAATCCACGTTCGTCCTGCCCCCCGCCAAGCCCAGGGTCAAGGTCACATACTTGGTGCTTCAAAAACTTTAACGCTCAGGTAAAAAAAAAGAGTTTTACTTGGAATTTGGCCTCATTTATTATCAAATTATCTGTTTCCTTCCTCCGATCTGCTTCACATTTCACACACGCATTGCTCCAATGGTCCTCTGCCACCCTGTGACAAATCCACATTCGTGCCGCCCCCGCTAAGCCCAGGGTCAAGGTAACAGACTTGGTGCGTTCAAAACCTTAACGCTGGGTAAATGCCTTATAATTTCTGTTTGCTTGCTCCGATCTGCTTCACATTTCACACACACATTGCTCCAATGGTCCTCTGCCACCTTGTGACAAATCCACATTCATGCCGCCCCCGCTAAACCCAGGGTCAAGGTCACAGACTTGGTGCGTTCAAAACCTTAACGCTGGGTAAATGCCTTATAATTTCTGTTTCCTTGCTCGGATCTGCTTCACATTTCACACACGCATTGCTCCAATGGTCCTCTGCCACCCTGTGACAAATTCACATTCGTGCCGCCTTCGCCAAGCCCAGGGTCAAGGACACAGACTTGGTGCGTTCGAAACCTTAACGCTGGGTAAATGCCTTATAATTTCTGTTTCCTTACTCCGATCTGCTTCACATTTCACACACGCATTGCTCCAATGGTCCTCTGCCACCCTGTGACAAATCCACATTCGTGCCGCCCCCGCTAAGCCCAGGGTCAAGGTCACGGACTTGGTGCGTTCAAAACCTTAACGCTGGGTAAATGCCTTATAATTTCTGTTTCCTTGCTCGGATCTGCTTCACATTTCACACACGCATTGCTCCAATGGTCCTCTGCCACCCTGTGACAAATCCACATTCGTGCCGCCTCCGCCAAGCCCAGGGTCAAGGACACAGACTTGGTGCGTTCGAAACCTTAACGCTGGGTAAATGCCTTGTAATTTCTGTTTCCTTGCTCGGATCTGCTTCACATTTCACACACGCATTGCTCCAATGGTCCTTTATCGCCCTGTGACAAATCCACATTCGTCCCGCCCCCGCTAAGCCCTGGGTCAAGGTCACAGACTTGGTGCGTTCGAAACCTTAACGCTGGGTAAATGCCTTATAATTTCTGTTTCCTTCCTCCGATCTGCTTCACATTTCACACACGCATTGCTCCAATGGTCCTCTGCCACCCTGTGACAAATCCACATTTGTGCCGCCCCCGCTAAGCCCAGGGTCAAGGTCACAGACTTGGTGCGTTCAAAACCTTAACGCTGGGTAAATGCCTTATAATTTCTGTTTCCTTGCTCGGATCTGCTTCACATTTCACACACGCATTGCTCCAATGGTCCTCTGCCACCCTGTGACAAATCCACATTCGTGCTGCCCCCGCCAAGCCCAGGGTCAAGGTCACACACTTGGTGCGTTCGAAACCTTAACGCTCGGGTAAATGGCTTATTATGCCTCCGCCACCGAATGGTGAGGGGGGCATATAGTGTTACCGGCGTCCGTACGTCCCGTACGTACGAAACCTTAACGCTCGGGTAAATGGATTATAATTTCTGTTTCCTTGCTCGGATCTGCTTGCCATTTTACACACGCATTGCTCCAATGGTCCTCTATCGCCCTGTGACAAATCCACATTCGTCCCGCCCCCGCTAAGCCCTGGGTCAAGGTCACAGACTTGGTGCGTTCAAAACCTTAACGCTGGGTAAATGCCTTATAATTTCTGTTTCCTTGCTCCGATCTGCTTCACATTTCACACACACATTGCTCCAATGGTCCTCTGCCACTTTGTGACAAATCCACATTCGTGCCGCCCCCGCTAAGCCCAGGGTCAAGGTCACAAACTTGGTGCGTTCAAAACCTTAACGCTGGGTAAATGCCTTATAATTTCTGTTTCCTTGCTCGGATCTGCTTCACATTTCAAACACGCATTGCTCCAATGGTCCTCTGCCACCCTGTGACAAATCCACATTCGTGCCGCCTCCGCCAAGCCCAGGGTCAAGGACACAGACTTGGTGCGTTCGAAACCTTAACGCTGGGTAAATGCCTTATAATTTCTGTTTCCTTGCTCGGATCTGCTTCACATTTCACACACGCATTGCTCCAATGGTCCTCTGCCACCCTGTGACAAATTCACATTCGTGCCGCCTCCGCCAAGCCCAGGGTCAAGGACACAGACTTGGTGCGTTCGAAACCTTAACGCTGGGTAAATGCCTTATAATTTCTATTTCCTTGCTCCGATCTGCTTCACATTTCACACACGCATTGCTCCAATGGTCCTCTGCCACCCTATGACAAATCCACATTCGTGCCACCCCCGCTAAGCCCAGGGTCAAGGTCACGGACTTGGTGCGTTCAAAACCTTAACGCTGGGTAAATGCCTTATAATTTCTGTTTCCTTGCTCGGATCTGCTTCACATTTCACACACGCATTGCTCCAATGGTCCTCTGCCACCCTGTGACAAATTCACATTCGTGCCGCCTCCGCCAAGCCCAGGGTCAAGGACACAGACTTGGTGCGTTCGAAACCTTAACGCTGGGTAAATGCCTTGTAATTTCTGTTTCCTTGCTCGGATCTGCTTCACATTTCACACACGCATTGCTCCAATGGTCCTTTATCGCCCTGTGACAAATCCACATTCGTCCCGCCCCCGCTAAGCCCTGGGTCAAGGTCACAGACTTGGTGCGTTCGAAACCTTAACGCTGGGTAAATGCCTTATAATTTCTGTTTCCTTCCTCCGATCTGCTTCACATTTCACACACGCATTGCTCCAATGGTCCTCTGCCACCCTGTGACAAATCCACATTCGTGCCGCCCCCGCTAAGCCCAGGGTCAAGGTCACAGACTTGGTGCGTTCAAAACCTTAACACTGGGTAAATGCCTTATAATTTCTGTTTCCTTGCTCGGATCTGCTTCATATTTCACACACGCATTGCTCCAATGGTCCTCTACAGCCCTGTGACAAATCCACATTCGTCCCGCCCCTGCTAAGCCCAGGGTCAAGGTCACAGACTTGGTGCGTTTGAAACCTTAACGCTGGGTAAATGCCTTATAATTTCTGTTTCCTTGCTCGGATCTGCTTCATATTTCACACACGCATTGCTCCAATGGTCCTCTGCCACCCTGTGACAAATCCAAATCCTTATAATTTCTGTTTCCTTGCTCGGATCTGCTTCACATTTCACACACGCATTGCTCCAATGGTCCTCTGCCACCCTGTGACAAATCCACATTCGTGCCGCCCCCGCTAAGCCCAGGGTCAAGGTCACAGACTTAGTGCGTTCAAAACCTTAACGCTGCGTAAATGCCTTATAATTTCTGTTTCCTTGCTCGGATCTG
The DNA here is from genome assembly GCA_029237695.1 of Conchocele bisecta. Classification (NCBI taxonomy): domain Eukaryota; kingdom Metazoa; phylum Mollusca; class Bivalvia; order Lucinida; family Thyasiridae; genus Conchocele; species Conchocele bisecta. The sequence goes on along the minus strand of CM055280.1, from coordinate 3,554,210 downwards.
CTTCATATTTCACACACGCATTGCTCCAATGGTCCTCTGCCACCCTGTGACAAATCCACATTCGTGCCGCCTCCGTCAAGCCCAGGGTCAAGGTCACAGACTTGGTGCGTTCGAAACCTTAACGCTGGGTAAATGCCTTATAATTTCTGTTTCCTTGCTCGGATCTGCTTCATATTTCACACACGCATTGCTCCAATGGTCCTCTGCCACCCTGTGACAAATCCACATTCGTGCCGCCTCCGCCAAGCCCAGGGTCAAGGACACAGACTTGGTGCGTTAGAAACCTTAACGCTGGGTAAATGCCTTATAATTTCTGTTTCCTTGCTCGGATCTGCTTCATATTTCACACACGCATTGCTCCAATGGTCCTCTGCCACCCTGTGACAAATCCACATTCATGCCGCCCCCGCTAAGCCCAGGGTCAAGGTCACAGACTTGGTGCGTTCAAAACCTTAACGCTGGGTAAATGCCTTATAATTTCTGTTTCCTTGCTCGGATCTGCTTCATATTTCACACACGCATTGCTCCAATAGTCCTCTGCCACCCTGTGACAAATCCAAATCCTTATAATTTCTGTTTCCTTGCTCGGATCTGCTTCACATTTCACACACGCATTGCTCCAATGGTCCTCTGCCACCCTGTGACAAATCCACATTCGTGCTGCCCCCGCCAAGCCCAGGGTCAAGGTCACACACTTGGTGCGTTCGAAACCTTAACGCTCGGGTAAATGGCTTATTATGCCTCCGCCACCGAATGGTGAGGGGGGCATATAGTGTTACCGGCGTTCGTACGTCCCGTACGTCCCGTCCGTACGAAACCTTAACGCTCGGGTAAATGGCTTATAATTTCTGTTTCCTTGCTCGGATCTGCTTGCCATTTTACACACGCATTGCTCCAATGGTCCTCTATCGCCCTGTGACAAATCCACATTCGTCCCGCCCCCGCTAAGCCCTGGGTCAAGGTCACAGACTTGGTGCGTTCAAAACCTTAACGCTGGGTAAATGCCTTATAATTTCTGTTTCCTTGCTCCGATCTGCTTCACATTTCACACACACATTAGCTCCAATGGTCCTCGTGCCACCAATTGTGCATCAAATCCACATTCGTGCCGCCCCCCGCTAAGCCCCAGGGTCAAGGTCACAGACTTGGTGCGTTCAAAACCTTAACGCTGGGTAAATGCCTTATAATTTCTGTTTCCTTGCTCGGATCTGCTTCACATTTCAAACACGCATTGCTCCAATGGTCCTCTGCCACCCTGTGACAAATCCACATTCGTGCCGCCTCCGCCAAGCCCAGGGTCAAGGACACAGATTTGGTGCGTTCGAAACCTTAACGCTGGGTAAATGCCTTATAATTTCTGTTTCCATGCTCGGATCTGCTTCACATTTCACACACACATTGCTCCAATAGTCCTCTGCCACCCTGTGACAAATCCACATTCGTCCCGCTCCCGCTAAGCCCAGGGTCAAGGTCACAAACACTCGGGTAAATGGCTTAATATGCCCCCGCAACCGAATGGTGAGTGGGGAATATAGTGTTACCGGCGTCCGTCCGTACTCGGGTAAATGGCTTGTAATCAAATATGCCTCATTTTCTTTGGCTGCCAGCGGGGGCATTCGTGTGCCGACAGGCCACATTTCTAGTCTAGTTATATCTTCTGTTTCTTTACAGGTAACGCCTTGATATTTAATACATGCATTCATCTGATGATACTCTATCGTGCTATAGCAAATCCATGACCCACCGCCCACCCCTTACCCCAGGGTCAAGGTCACAAACTTAGCACATTCATAAACTTAACGTTGGGGTAAATGTCGTGTAACTTCTGTTTTGTTACAGAGAACGCTTTGACATTTCATACATGCATTCATCTGATGATCCTCTATTGTGCTACAGCAAATCCATGATCCACGGATCAGCTTCATACTTCATATACGCATTGCTCTAATGGTCCTCTACTGTCCTGTGTCAAATCCGCGTTCGTCCTGCCCCCGCCAAGCCCAGGGTCACGGTCACATACTTAGTGCTTCAAAAACTTTAATGCTCGGGTAAATATCTTATAATTCCTGTTTTCTTTCACGGATCAGCTTCATACTTCATATATGCAATGCTCTAATGGTCCTCTACCGCCCTGTGCCAAATCCACGTTGGTCCTGCCCCCGCCAAGCCCAGGGTCAAGGTCACATACCCACCCCTTACCCAAAGGTCAAGGTCACAAACTTAGCATGTTCATAAACTTAACGTTGGGGTAAATGTTGTGTAACTTCTGTTTTGTTACAGGGAACGCTTTGACATTTTATACATGCATTCATCTGATGATCCTCTATTGTGCTACAGCAAATCCATGACCCCCCCCCCCCCCCCCCCCCCACCCCCCCCCCCCACCCCCTTTCCCCCCCCCCCCCCCCCCCCCCCCCCCCCCCCCCCCCCCCCAACCCCCCCCCCCCCCCCCCCCCCCCCCCCCCCAACCCCTTTACCCTAAGATCAACATCATAAACTTAACGTTGGAGTAAATGTCTTATAACATATGTTTCCTTTCATGGAACGCCTTGATATTTCATACATGCATTAATCTGATGATACTCTATCGTGCTATAGCAAATCCATGACCCACTGCGCACCCCTTACCCCAGGGTCAAGGTCACAAACTTAGCACATTCATAAACTTAACGTTGGGGTAAATGTCTTATAACATCTGTTTCCTTTCATGGAACGCCTTGATATTTCATACATGCATTCCTCAGATGACCCTCTATCATGCTGTAGCAAATCCACAACCCACCACCCAACCCTTACCCCAAGTTCAAGGTCACAAACTTAGCATTTTCATAAACTTAACGTTGGGGTAAATGTTGTGTAACTTCTGTTTCTTTACAGGGAATGCTTTTGTATTTCATACATGTATTCATTAAATCCATGACCCACCCCCCCCCCCCCCACACCCCTTTCCCCAAGGTCAGGGTCACAAACTTAGCACATTCATACATGCATTCCTCAAGTGAATAGCTATCATGCTGTAGAAAATCACCAACTTAGTGCGTTCATAAACTTACCTTTGGGTTAAATTTTGTTTTACTTCCGTTTTCAGGGAGCGCATTGATATTTCATACATGCATATCATCTTAATATGCTATATTATGCTATAGCAAACCCACGACCCACCTTGCACCACTGACCCCAATTTCAAGGTCCACCGCACGCCCCTTAACCCAAGGTCAAGTTATATAATATTTATGTTTGTTTATGCAACTGTGCCAAGTTTGAGTGAAGGCTGCCAACAGGTGAGCTTCGTTGTCTTCTGACAACTCTTGTTAATTTTTAAACTTTTTTTTTCCCTATTTATTTTTCAAATTCTTTTTCAATTTTTAGCCAGGTTTTTTGAAAAAAAATCCAGGCTATTGGATTGGCGAAAGCCGGGCGGGCGGGCGGGCGGGCGGCGGCGGCGGCGGGCGGCGCGTCCACAATCAATGTTAAGTTTTCGTGTTTGAGTCCATTTCTTTGTTACTGTACCACCTAGGACCACCAAACTTTCACAGCTTCATAATCAAGGGGTGCCCACCACATATCACTATCTAACATGTTACTTTTTTTTTTAACTTCACCCATTTTTTCCGCGTAATCGACTTAGCCATTTTCAATGTTAAGTTTTCGCGTTTACAATGTTAAGTTTTCGTGTTTAAGTCCATTTCTTTCGTACTGTACCACCTAGGACCACCAAACTTTCACAGCTTCATAATCAAGGGGTACCCACCACATATCACTATCCAACATGTTACTTTTTTTTTTAACTTCACCCATTTTTTCCGCGCAGTCGACTTAGCCATTTTCAATGTTAAGTTTTTCGCGTTTACAATGTTAAGTTTTCGTGTTTAAGTCCATTTCTTTGGTACTGTACCACCTAGGACCACCAAACTTTCACAGCTTCATAACCAAGGGGTGCCTACCACATACAACTATCCAACATGTGACCATTTTTTTACCTTCACCTATTATTTCTACGTAATTGACTTAGCCATTTTCAACGTTAACTTTTTAACGTACGTCTGGTTAGAGTTTTTTGGTTAAAACTTTTTCGTTATACTATATCTCTGCAACTGCTTCGCCCATTACCTTGAAACTTCACATGGGTGTTTATCATCATCCATATTTTCATTCTAACCCCCAACCGTGCGGCCCCTGTGCCCAATGTCAAGGACAAATTACTTTGAATTTTTTTGTTAAAGTTTTTTCGTGTACTATATCTCTGCAACTGCTTCACCCAATACCTTCATACTTCACATGGGTGCTTATCATCATTGTCGCACCTGCTTGCGGAAAGCGCGATCCTGTGCCCAATGTCAAGGTCAAATTACTTTGAATTTTTTTGTTAATTTTTTTTCGTGTACTATATCCTCTGCAACTGCTTCACCCAATACCTTGATACTTCACATGGGTGTTTATCATCATTGTCGCACCTGCTTGCGGAAAGCGCGATCCTGTGCCCAATGTCAAGGTCAAAATTACTTTGAATTTTTTGTTAAAGTTTTTTTGTGTACTATATCTCTGCAACTGCTTCACCCAAATACCTTCATACTTCACATGGGTGCTTATCATCATTGTCGCACCTGCTTGCGGAAAGTGCGATCCGTGCCCAATGTCAAGGTCAAATTACTTTGAATTTTTTTTGTTAAAGTTTTTTCGTGTACTATATCTCTGCAACTGCTTCACCCAATACCTGATACTTCACATGGGTGTTTATCATCATTGTCGCACCTGCTTGCGGAAAGCGCGATCCTGTGCCCAATGTCAAGGTCAAATTACTTTGAATTTTTTTGTTAAAGTTTTTTCGTGTACTATATCTCTGCAACTGCTTCACCCAATACCTTGATACTTCACATGGGTGCTTATCATCATTGTCGCACCTGCTTGCGGAAAGCGCGATCCTGTGCCCAATGTCAAGGTCAAATTACTTTGAATTTTTTTGTTAAAGTTTTTTCGTGTACTATATCTCTGCAACTGCTTCACCCAATACCTTGATACTTCACATGGGTGTTTATCATTATTGTCGCACCTGCTTCCGGAAAGCGCGATCCTGTGCCCAATGTCAAGGTCAAATTACTTTGAATTTTTTGTTAAAGTTTTTTTGTGTACTATATCTCTGCAACTGCTTCACCCAATACCTTCATACTTCACATGGGTGCTTATCATCATTGTCGCACCTGCTTGCGGAAAGTGCGATCCTGTGCCCAATGTCAAGGTCAAATTACTTTGAATTTTTTTGTTAAAGTTTTTTCGTGTACTATATCTCTGCAAACTGCTTCACCCAATACCTTCATACTTCACATGGGTGCTTATCATCATTGTCGCACCTGCTTGCGGAAAGTGCGATCCTGTGCCCAATGTCAAGGTCAAACTTATTCTTTGAATTTTTTTGTTAAAGTTTTTTCGTGTACTATATCTCTGCAACTGCTTCACCCAATACCTTGATACTTCACATGGGTGCTTATCATCATTGTCGCACCTGCTTGCGGAAAGCGCGATCCTGTGCCCAATGTCATGTCAAGGCAAAATTACTTTGAATTTTTTTTTTAAAGTTTTTTCGTGTACTATATCTCTGCAACTGCTTCACCCAATACTGATACTTCACATGGGTGTTTATCATCATTGTCGCACCTGCTTGCGGAAAGCGCGATTCTGTGCCCTATGTCAAGTTCAAATTACTTTGAATTTTTTTGTTAAAGTTTTTTTGTGTACTATATCTCTGCAACTGCTTCACCCAAATACCTTGATACTTCACATGGGTGTTTATCATCATTGTCACACCTGCTTGTGGAAAGCGCGATATCGTCAGCATTTTGGCATACGTCCGTCCGTTCGTCCGTGTGTCCGGTTAAAGTTTTTTGGTTAAAGTTTTTCCATCTACTATATCTATTTTTTTAGTGTCCATGCCTCGCCCCAAGGCGCGACATGCAGGCCACGGCCATCTAGTCTACAAAAAGTGGGTATAATTATGTTATCCAAGTGTCTATGCTTGGAAAAAACCTGGCCTTCGTGGCTTTGCCTCGTTTCTTGTTGTCTAATAGCATAAGGTCGTAAGTGCTATATACAGACTATTATCATATAATAAAACAATTATTGACTACACACTGGTTAGGCCGAACACTTGGTCGACAGATGCAACAAATATCCGTACGTTTTGGAACGCGCGGTAGTCAGATAAAATGGCCGAAAAGGAAGCAGTTTTTGAGGTAAGCGTTGTATTTATATTTATGATCTATAAACGAATTCAGCCTCATGATTGGTCTTACGGAATGCCCCCAAGTATCCGTCGTCTGCAAGAGTTGTCATTAAAAATCTAAAAATAGCACAATTTTTTTTAAAACACATGAACTCAATGTCACATTCTCCTCTGGTGTTCATGGAGTCAGGTGAGCGAATTAGGGCCATCATGGCCCTCTTGTTTAGTTATCTACCTTTGTTTTTCCGCGCACTAATTTTGTCTCCGGAGCATAACTCGAACACCCTTTTTTCAAACTACTTGTGTATCTGGGGAGGGGGATACACATGCACTTGTCGACAAGCGTCCATTTCTAGTTATTAGCTCACCTGAGCGAAGCTCATGTGAGCTATTGTTACCGCAATGTGTCCGTCGTCCGTCGTCGTCCGTCGTCGTCGTCGTTGTCCGTGAACATTTTCAAACGTCTTCTCCTCGGTAACCATTGGGCCTATGGTCACCAAACTTCATGGTCATGGTCCTTAGGTAGGGGGATTACAAAATTGTTAAAATGACGTCATTACGTAATCCAAGATGGCCGCCGTCTAAAGATAGCACAAATTCTTAAAAAATCTTCTTCTCAAGAACCGCCAACCGGATTTCGACGAAACTTGGTAGGAATGATCGATGTACATTGCTCTTTCAAAGTTGTTAAAATGGTGACCCCGGGGTCAAAAATGGGCGTGACCAGTGGGGTCAAATTGGGGTCAAATTTTATTTTTGACCGAATATGGTCATGTCATATATCAAATTGAAGGTATCAATGAGGCGATCACTCTGGTGCATTTTCTGTCGAAATCGGATTGTTATGTCATCCAAGATGGCCGCCGAAAGGTCAAAAGGTCGTTCTTTTATTAGAAATTTCAAAATTCTTCTTCACATGAACCGCTTGGCCCATGGTAGCCAAACTTAAAAGTTATGGTCCATGGGTGAAGCCTTTTCAGATTTGTTAAAATAGAGGTCATCGCTAATCCAAGATGGCCGCCGTCTAAAAATAGCATAAATTCTTAAAAATCTTCTTCTCATGAACCGCTTGCCGGATTTCGACGAAGCTTGGTAGGAATGATCGATGTACATTGCTCTTTCAAAGTTGTTAAAATGGTGACCCCGGGGTCAAAAATGGGCGTGGCCCGTGGGGTCAAATTGGGTCAAATTTTATTTTTGACTGAATAGGCATGTCATATATCAAATTGAAGGTATCAATGAGGCGATCACTCTGGTGCATTTTCTGTCGAAATCGGGATTGTTTATGTCATCCAAGATGCCGCCGAAAGGTCAAAAGGTCGTTCTTTTAATAGAGATTTATAAAAATTCTCCTTCACATGAACCGCTTGGCCCATGGTAGCCAAAACTTAAAAGTTATGGTCCATGTGTGAACGCCTTTTCAGATTTGTTATTAAAATGGAGGTCATCGCTAATCCAAGATGGCCGCCGTCTAAAAATAGCATAAATTCTTAAAAAATCTTCTTCTCATGAACCGCTAGCCGGATTTCGACGAAACTTGGTAGGAATGATCGATGTACAATGCTCTTTCAAAGTTGTTAAAATGGTGACCCCGGGGTCAATAATGGGCGTGGCCCGTGGGGTCAAATTTTATTTTTGACTGAATATGGTCATGTTATATATCAAATCGAAGGTATCAATGAGGCGATCACTCTGGTACATTTGTTGTCCAAATCGGATTGTTATGTCATCCAAGATGGCCGCAGAAATGTCAAAAGGTCGTTCTTTTATTAGAGATTTCAAAATTCTTCTTCACATGAACCGCTTGGCCGGATTTCGACGAAACTTGGTAGGAATGATCGATGTACATTGCTCTTTGAAAGTTGTTAAAATGGTGACCCCGGGGTCAAAAATGGGCGTGGCCCGTGGGGGTCAAATTGGGGTCAAATTTTATTTTTGACTGAATATGGTCATGTCATATATCAAATTGAAGGTATCAATGAGGCGATCACTCTGGTGCAATATTTGTCGGAATCGGATGATTATGTCATCCATGATGGCCACCAAAAGGTCCATTTATTCAAGATTTTTAACGTCTTTTTCTCAGGAACCACATGGCCGATGCTGGGTGAAGCATTTTCAGATTTTGTAAAATGAGAGTCATCGCTTAATCCAAGATGACCGCCATCTAAAAATAGCACAATGAACTCAATGTCACATTCTCCTCTGGTGTTCATGGAGTCAGGTGAGCGAATTAGGGCCATCATGGCCCTCTTGTTATATGTTTCCCGCCACATGATTATGGACTTTAATCCTGATATGCGTCTGAAATTTCCTTAGAAGCAGAAGCATGGTTTCTCAGTTGATTCTCGAAACGTGTAATTCCTGATCAGACTGCGCGGAGGCGCATGCTGGTCTGGAGCTCCACTTTTCCCAAACTCAATACACCCATTATTCTTGTGTTGGTATACACATTTCATCATCGCTGTGTGATGCGTGATGTCATTTGAGATTTTCAATACATACAACACACAACGTAAGTTTGACATCGCGTATTATTGACGCATATTTTAATCGGGCATTACACGTGTTCAAAGGGCTTTCATGTTTTAAAGTATCATGTTGTTTGTTGGATTATTAAATTATAAAAGAACAGATTTGTTGTTAACATGTATCCCCAGGACATTAATTTTCCACTCGCTTGAAAAAATAGTTAATTGATTATTATTTGAAGCACGTGGGAACTCAATTTATCCGAGACGTGTTACCGGTGTCAATTCTGTAATAATGAGGAGGTTGTGTGGTTCCGAATATATATTCGAATAGCCAATCGAATATTCGAATACCATTTTTACCATTCGATGACATCCTTAGTTAAAACTTAAAATGATGAACCCGGGGTAAAAAATCTGGGTGGGGGAGGGTAATGGGTAAAATTTCAGATTTGACCGAATATGGTCATATATCAAATCGAAGGTATCGACTAGACAATCACTAGATGGGAGTATTTATTGTCGAAATCGGATGATTATGTCATCCATGATGGCCGCCAAAAGGTCAAAAGGTCATCCTTTTATTAGAGATTTCTAATGTCTTCTAGTGAACCGCTGTGCTGCCAATATTGGTCAATCTTCACAGGGATGATCTATGGGTGGGGTCATGTCAGATTTGTAAATTGTGGGTGGTGGTCGGGCGAATGAGACGGCGTAAATTAACGGTCTGGTTTCCTCCTTATAGGAATCACGATTTGCCTGGTTTGGCTCTTTTGTTACCTGGGAGTTGAATTGGGTTATTGCCCATTATAAAAGATGTAAGATTATTACTGATCCTACTGCTTTTGGGAGGGGCCAAGTGATTCTGGTGTGGCGAGGACCTGGCATCAGATCAGGATTATTCTGATTTCAGGGCTGAATATATGTTTTGTTATTGTAAATATTCAGTTCTGATTTGGGATTTTCCCCCCATTTGTATATGTACTTGTACAGGTAATATATGGGATTTAGTACTAATCCCATTGACCCGGCCTTAAATTACCATAGCTGTTGATAGGCCGTTAAACCCCAACAAACAAACAAACAGATTTGTAAATTTGGAGGTCGTCCCTTAATCCAAAATGGCTGCCGTGGAAAAGTAGGAAAAATTCTTAAAAAATCTTCCTTTTCATGAACTGCTAGACGAAACTTGACAGGAATGATCGGCAGACAATGCTCTTTCACTCTGGATCATTTTTGGTCGAAATCAGATGATTAGGTCATCCAAGATGGCCACCGAAAGGTCTTCTTCCTCGTGAACCGCTTCGCTGGTGTTGGTCAAACTTCCCAGGGATGATCTATGGGTGAGGATATGTCGGATTTGTAAATTTTAAGGTTGTCGCCTAATCCAAGATGGCCGCTGTGGAAAAGTAGGTCAAATTCTTTAAAATATCTTCTCACAAACTGTTCTGACTTTAACGAAACTTGACAGAAATGATCGACGGCGTGTCAATTGGGGGTCAAATTTCACATTTTACCAACTATGGTCATATTGTATATTAAATCAAAGGTATTGATGAGACTATCTCTCTGAAGCATGATTACATCATCCAAGATGGCCGCCAAAAGGTCAAACCAGTAGCTTTTTATGTTAGCTTTCAAACAGCCTTTTCTTACTAACCGCTTAACTTCATAGTTATTGTCTTACGGTTAAACATTACAGATTTATAAATTGGCCGTGTAAAGTTGGACAATATCTTTAACCCTTACACTGCTATCTTAATTTGTTGTCGTCTGCTGTTTATTTTTAGCGCACCTTCCGAAGGAAGTTGTGCATATGGCATACCCTCGGCGTCGTAGGCGTCCGTCCATCTTCAAAAGTTATAATGGCTTCATATTTTACACACGCATTGCTCCAAGGGTCCTCTACTGCGCTGTGGCAAATCCACGTCCGTGCCGCCCCTTCTAAGCCCAGGGACAAGGTCACATACTTTGTGGATCTCAAAACCTTAATGTTCAGTCGCTCGGGTAAATAATGGCCTATATTTTCTGTTTCCTTGCTTTGATTTGCTTCATATTTCACACACACATTTCTTCAAGGGTCCTCTACTGCGCTGTGGCAAATCCACATCCGTGCCGCCCCTTCTAAGCCCAGGGACAAGGTCACATACTTTGTGCATCTCAAAACCTTAACGCTCACTCAGTCGCTCGGGTAAATAATGGCCTATATTTTCTGTTCAAATCCACATTCAAATGTGCCCTCGGTTCCTTTACTGCCACCGGGCGCGCTTCGTTGTCCTCTGACAACTCTTGTCCATTTTTAGCTCGCCTGCACGAAGTGCAGAAGAGCTTATGGCATACCCCGGTTTCGTCGGCGTCAGTGTCCACAAATTTAACGTTGGGCTAAATGTCTTATAACTTCTGTTTCCTTTCATGGAACACCTTGTTATTTCATACATGCATTCCTCAGATGACCCTCTATCATGCTGTAGCAAATCCATGACCCACCACCCAACCCTTACCCCAAGGTCAAGGTCACAAACTTAGCACATTCATAAACTTAACGTTGAGGTATTTGTAAATGTCTTATAAAATCTGTTTCCTTTCATGGAACGCCTTGATATTTCATACATGTACATGCATTCATCTGATGATACTCTATCGTGCTAAGCAAATCCATGACCCACCACCTTACCCCAATGTCAAGGTCAAAACTTTGCACGTTCATAAACTTAACGTTGGGGTAAATGTTGTGTAATTTCTGTTTATTTACAGGGATCGCCTTGATATTTCATAAATGCATTCATCTGATGATGCTCTATCATGCTGTAGCAAATCCACGACCCACCTTCCACCACTGACCCCAATGTCAAGATCCACCGCACACCCCTTAACCCCAGGTCAAGTTATATAATATTCCTGTTTTTTATACAACTGTGCCAAGTTTGAGTGAAGGTTGCCAACAGTCTTCTGACAACTCTTGTTATCATCAAAAACATGCTTTGACAGCACTTTAGAATAATTGACAGCACTTTCTGAAGTGCTGTCAAACCATGTTTTTATTGAGAAATAAGGCAAGATATAAAAGCAACAGCAGACAACAATTGTTGTGTGTAGATGTCTAGGGGTTTAACATGTCTTCCCATCATCAGACTGGTTTTAACAAAAAATTGTAAGAATAATGAATGTATAAAGGTCTCTCAGATTTACTTGCATATATATAATAACCAGGTGAGCGATATAGGGTCACAATGGCCCTCTTGTTTTTGTATTCCACAGTTGTCTACTATGGCTTAGTCTCTGTGAATCAAACATCTTTATTTCGAACAGGAAAACAGAGTATGTGCTCTGTATGTTTCACTAATTGCCCACTTTGTAGCGGCGTCTGCGAGTGATGTCAAACCGTCTGTAGACACAAATGACTCGGTCGGGGGAGAGGATGTGGAGGTGACCTCTAGCAAGGACAAGAACGCCATCTTGAAGGAACTGAAGGTTGGTTTATTTCTAAGTGCTCACTTTTATCAGGTACAGAAGCGTCTTGAGTTTACACAAGCTGTGTTGGTTTGACCCACGTTTGCGCTACATTTGACAGAAAACCAGTTTTTGTTTGTGCCTTGTGTTTCCCCGTTTTGTCTTCCATGCGCATGCTCAGTGATACAAAAATGGTGAAACGTTTCTGATGACATTTCTACGTTTCCGCGACAGACATGATATTTCTACATTTCCGCAATAGACATATTTCTACATTTCTGTGACAGATATATTTCTACATTTCCGCAGCAGACATGTTTCTACATTTCCGCGACAGACATATTTCTATATTTCTGCAACAGACATGTTTCTACATTTCCGCGACAGACATATTTCTACATTTCTGAGACAGACATATTTCTACATTTCTACGACAGACATATTTATATATTTCCGATACAGATATTTATATATTTCCATGACACTCATTTCTACATTTCCACGGCAGACATATTTCTATATTTCCGTGACAAATATATTTCTATATTTCCGTGACACATATTTCTACATTTCCATGACAGACATATTTATATATTCTCACGGCAGGAGATGATTTCAAACATGGATGCGTCGGATGACTCGGACCACGCCGACCTGTCTATCTGGGACTTTGCTGGGCAGTCTGTGTTCTACACGACCCACCAAATATTCCTTTCATCGCGAGCCGTCTATCTTCTTGTCACTGACATCAGTAAACACGTTGACGACATTGTCGGAGAAGACGATTGTCACTTTGACAGTAAAGGGGCGGAGTCGTATAAAATATCTGGTATGTCAGTCTGAACACAGCATTCGGTGTCTTTCGGCTTTCGTCTATAATGCGATATGGGATGTGCTACATGTGTATGCGAGATCTCCAGATAAGTTTTTTATCTAAAGTGTATTATACCCACATATTTAAAATTCAATGCGTATTTTACTTTTACACATGTAATATTGATGTCCTTTCTTATTAAATAGGGAACAAGTGATACAACATTTTTTTTGTTGAAAAGAATCACTTATTTGTGCTTTTTGCAGCTCAAGTAAGTAAATTTTGAACTTAATTACCGTATTATCACAACTCAATTTGAAAATCAATGCGTATTTTCACATTGCTGTGCGTATTTTGTACTCCCATTTTTGTCTCGCCTGTTTTAGCAGAGGCGTGACTATAGTCGGCGGTTTTTCCGTCGACGGCGTCCGCGTCGTCCGCATCGTCCGTTTTTATTTTGTAAGGCAAATGCGTTAAACTTATTGTTTTTTCACAATATCTCTTTAACCCCTTGCCAGGCTTTGATAATATTTCACATCAATGTTTGTCTAGAGATGATGCTTCATTACGCACACCCCCACATCCAAATTCTCAAGGTCAAGGTCATTTATTTTCTTGTAATGATCACCGGTTTTGTAATAGAAATGCGTTAAACTTATTGTTTTTATGCCCCCGCCACCGAATGGTGAGGGGGCATATAGTGTTACCGGTGTCCGTACGTACGTAACGTACGTACGTCCCGAAACCTTAACGCTCGGGTAAATGGCTTAAAATAATTTCTTTCCTTGCTCGGATCTGCTTCACATTTCACACACGCATTGCTCCAATGGTCTACCTCTGCCACCCTGTACAAATCCACATTCTGCCGCCCCCGCTAAGCCAGGGTCAAGGTCACAGACTTGGTGCGTTCGAAATCTTAACGCTGGTAAATGCCTTATAATTTCTGTTTCCTTGCTCGGATCTGCTTCACATTTCACACACGCATTGCTCCAATGGTCCTCTGCCACCCTGTGACAAATCCACATTCGTGCCGCCCCCGCTAAGCCCATGGTCAAGGTCACAGACTTGGTGCGTTCGAAACCTTAACGCTCGGGTAAATGGCTTATAATTTCTGTTTCCTTGCTCGGATCTGCTTCACATTTCACACACGCATTGCTCCAATGGTCCTCTGCCACCCTGTGACAAATCCATATTTGTTCCGCCCCCGCTAAGCCCAGGGTCAAGGTCACAGACTTGGTGCGTTCGAAACCTTAACGCTCTGTTTCCTTGCTCGGATCTGCTTCACATTTCACACATGCATTGCTCCAATGGTCCTCTGCCACCCTGTGACAAATCCACATTCGTGCCGCCCCCGCTAAGACCATGGTCAAGGTCACAGACTTGGTGCGTTCGAAACCTTAACGCTGGGTAAATGCCTTATAATTTCGGTTTCCTTGCTCGGATCTGCTTCACATTTCACACACGCATTGCTCCAATGGTCCTCTGCCACCCTGTGACAAATCCACATTCGTCCCGCTCCCGCTAAGCCCAGGGTCAAGGTCACAAACACTTAGGTAAATGGCTTATTATGCCCCCGCAACCGAATGGTGAGTGGGGCATATAGTGTTACCGGCGTCCGGCCGTACTCGGGTGAATGGCTTGTAATCAAATATGCCTCGTTTTCTTTGGTTGCCAGCGGGGCATTCGTGTGCCGACAGGCCACATTTCTAGTTTCACAATATCTTTTTAACCCCTTGCCAGACTTTGATAATATTTCACATCAATGTTTGTCTAGGGATGATGCTTCGTTACGCACACACCCCCACATCCAAATTCTCAAGGTCATGTATTTACTTGTAATGTTCACGGTCAAATGCCTCGGCAGGCTCGATACCGCTTCCGTGGCAGAATTCTTGTTGATAATCAATGGGTATTCAGCTAAAATAAGTGCGTAAAATACGCCAATACGCACGTTATCTGCAGCTCTGCTATGTGATTTTGTACCTAAGAAAATGAGCAACTTTTCATGAAATTTATTAACAGAAACTGTGATATTTTCTGTAAATGACTTCAAAAAATGAGAAAACTTTACACATTAAAAAATTGGGAATAAAGGAGAACAAAATGCAATCATAGTTGAAAATCAATTGTTTGACCTGCAAATTTTATGCTTTAGTAGATCATTTTTGCGCCATATTTTGAAAATCATCGAGTAGTTTTAAATTATTATTACTGCCATTTTTGAATTGCATATTCAGGTAAAATAAATGCGTAAAATACATTGATATCTGCACGTGCTCTGGGCAATTTGCCACAACCTGTTGCCTGTTTTCTGTCGACAAACTTTTGGCCATTAAACACATTAAATCTAATAAAAAAATATTTAAATGTAAGTACATTTTCATCAATAACAAAAAGTTTCCCTTCCCAAATTGGACTCGTGGGGGGGGGGGGGGGGGGGGGGGGGGGGGGGGGGGGTGGGGGGGGGGGGGGGGGGGGGGGGGGGGGGGGGGGGGGGGGGGGGGGGGGGGGGGGGGGGGGGGGGGGGGGGGGGGGGGGGGGGGGGGGGGGGGGGGGGCGGGGGGGGGGGGGGGGGGGGGGGGGGAGTTCCAGTGGGGGGGGGGGGGGGGGGGGGGCTTCCAGTAGACAGTTTATGCCAGGTGTCTTTTGGCTCCTCTGTCTGCATTTGTTGAGTCATTTGGTCAAATTTAGTCATTTGACGTCTAATTTCATCAACAAACTTTCCACAATTTCAAATGATAAAAAAATAGCTTAATATTAATAATCCCGGCATGATTATCAAATAAAATTGTTGAACCTAAGAGCAAATGCAATTTTTGCAAGTGCGTGACTGTCAGAGTCAGACTGACTCCTTACAAATTGAGTTTAGGAGTCAATTCTTAAAATTCTGAGTAATTGACTCTTTTGGGAGTCATCGGGAACTCTACAGTAGCCGATTGCACCAAAATTGCTAAGCATATTTATCTAGCTAAGTATGCTTTGAGGGAGCAATCATTTATTTTTACCGAAATGCATTATTTCATATACATGTAGAACTAACGGCGACAAATATTTGATGATTAAAAGTACCGGTATGCAGAATTATTATACTGAATTTATTACATTATCACAGCCAAAATGGCTGTTATAATGTAATAAATTCAGTATAATAAACATTAATAAATTTATCAAAATTTCTCCCTCACAGGCCCCGTGCAGGCACCGGGGCGGGATCAACTAATCCTGAGAATAATGCTGCAGTAGCCATTGCTTGTCGTAAAAGGCGACTAAACTGGCTTAACGATTGGGTTCATACTTTCCGGAACCCACTATACCGGATTTGGCCCTCGTGTACATTTTTGGCTTTCTTGTATGTGAGAGTTGAGTCAGGCTATGCCCCATATATAAATGTAAGATTAGCACTAATCCTATTACTTTTAGGGGATGGGATAAATGATGCTGGTGTGGCGAGGGCCTGGCACCAGATCAGGTTGTTCTAATTTCAGGACTGAATATATATTTTGATTGTAAATATTGAATTCTGAAGTTGGGATTTACCCCCCTCGGACAGGTGGATACGGGACACGACCCCGTTGACCCGTCTGCGTGTAGACTCCCTGAGGCTTGTACCTCTATGTCAGAAAAGCGGACGTTAAACCCTATTCACTCACTCACTCACTCACTCTCCCTCACAGTGTACTTTGCAAAATAAGTATACTTTGCAATTTTGGTGAAATCTGCTACCGGGGCTGTCGCTCAGGGATAGAATACAGGACTTCAATACTGAAGGTTCTTAGTTTAAAATCTACCCTAGGACATCAAAAGTACTTTGATAGTATTTCCATCCCACTGGTCTGTTGGATGAGACTTTAAACTGTGATCCCGATTTAATGTGTATAATAGCCAAAAGTTTGTCTGTAGAAAATGGGGCATTGAACTTCTGTACCAAATGTTGTGAGTTCCAATTACTGTCTGTTCCGCATTTTGCTGCCGACAAACTTTTGGCTATTAAACGTATTTATAAATGTAAAAAATATTTAAATGTACCGTAAAGATTCTAATAGACGCCCATGCTCTAATAGACGCCCACCCCCCACTTTTTACGTTGAAAATGACCTATTTATGTCTCCCCCATGAATGGGGAGACATATTGGTTTTGGCCTGGTTGTCCGTCTGTCCATCCGTCCGTCTGTCCATCACAAAATTTGTGTCGTGCATAACTCCAAAAGTTTTTGAGTTACAGTCGTGAAACTTTACAGGAATACTTGTCATCATGTGAAGTTGCGCACCTGGAGTTTTAGATGCTGATTCATCCTGTATTTAAGGAGTTATGGCCCTTGACTTAGCGAAAATTGGGGATTTTCAACTTGTGTCGCGCGTATCTCCAAATGTATTTCAATTAGTCGCGAAATTTTACAGGAATACTGGTCATCGTGTGAAGTTGCGCACCTGGGGTTTTAGATGCGGATTCACCCAGTATTTACGGAGTTATGGCCCTTGACTTAGCGAAAATTGGGGATTTTCAACTTGTGTCGTGCGTATCTCCAAAAGTATTTCAGTTAGAGTCGTGAAACTTTACAGGAATACTGGTCATCGTGTGAATTTGCGCACCTGGGGTTTTAGATGCGGATTCATCCTGTATTTACGGAGTTATGGCCCTTGACTTAGCGAAAATTGCGGATTTTCAACTTGTCGCACGTATCTCCAAATGTATTTCAGTTGGAGTCGTGAAACTTTACAGGAATACTGGTCATCATGTGAAGTTGCGCACTATGGCCCTTGACTTAGTGAAAAGTGGGGATTTTCAACTTGTGTCACGCGTATCTCCAAATGTATTTCAATTAAAGTTGTGAAACTTTACAGGAATACTGGTCATCATGTGAAGTTGCGCACCTGGGGTTTTAGATGCGGATTCATCCAGTATTCACGGAGTTATGGCCCTTGACTTAGTGAAAATTTGGGATTTTCAATTTGTGTCGCGCGTATCTCCAAAAGTATTTCAGTTAGAGTCGCGAAACTTTGCAGGAATACTGGTCATCCTGTGAAGTTGCGCACCTGGGGTTTTAGATGCGGATTCATCCTGTATTTACGGAGTTATGGCCCTTGACTTAGTGAAAAGTCGGGATTTTCAACTTGTGTCGCGCGTATCTCCAAATGTATTTCAATTAGAGTTGTGAAACTTTACAGGAATACTGGTCATCGTGTGAAGTTGCGCACCTGGGGTTTTAGATGCGGATTTATCCAGTATTCACAGAGTTATGGCCCTTGACTTTGTGAAAAGTGGGGATTTTCAAATTGTGTCGCGCGTATCTCCAAACGTATTTCAGTTAGAGTCGCAAAACTTTACAGGAATAATGGTCATCATGTGAAGTTGCACACCTGGGGTTTTAGATGCGGATTCATCCTGTATTTATGGAGTTATGGCCCTTGACTTAGCGAAAATTGGGGATTTTCAACTTGTCGCGCGTATCTCCAAATGTATTTCAGTTAGTCGTGAAACTTTACAGGAATACTGGTCATCATGTGAAGTTGCGCACCTGGGGTTTTAGATGCGGATTCATCCAGTATTCACGCAGTTATGGCCCTTGACTTAGTGAAAATTGGGGATTTTCAACTTGTGTCGCGCGTATCTCCAAAAGTATTTCAGTTAAGAGTCGCGAAACTTTGCAGGAATACTGGTCATCATGTGAAGTTGCGCACCTGGGGTTTTAGATGCGGATTCATCCTGTATTTACGGAGTTATGGCCCTTGACTTAGTGAAAAGTGGGGATTTTCGACTTGTGTCGCGCATATCTCCAAATGTATTTCAGTTAGTCGTGAAACTTTACAGGAATACTGGTCATTGTGTGAAGTTGCGCACCTGGGGTTTTAGATGCGGATTCATCCTGTATTCACGGAGTTATGGCCCTTGACTTAGTGAAAAGTGGGGATATTCAACTTGTGTCGCACGTTTCTTCAAAAGTATGCAGAAAATACAAGGTAGCTACATATATGCTGTTGCTGCCTTAAATTCTACTTTTCCGAGTCCTGATAACATGCAGTGGTGGTATTGGGGGAGACATGTTTTTGTCTGAAAAACAATCCTCTAGTTTTTCGCTGATTTTCACGAAATTTGTGCCGCTAATAAACGCCCAGTACTAAGTTGAAACAAAATCGGAGCCAATGTCCAACTAGATTTCTTTTTCTTTCCAGTATTTCCTTGAAGCGAAATTCAACTTTTTCCGGTGTCACAGTTAATTCCTCATCGGCAGTAGCAATTTGCACGGACACAGAGCGATCAGAATTTACAGTTACGGAGACGCCATTTTCAAAGCATCTTAAACCCATCTCGTATAATAAGAGTGAAATTGACATCATGTTGGATTGTTGGCCGATATTTCCTAGGAGATGAGCAAAAATAAATAGTACTTGTTCTGGACGTGGCCGTGGGCCGAAATTAATCACACCGATACGGACCGAAACGTACAGTGGCCAAAACAAAACGTCCATGGTCCGAAACCGTGACCGTCCAAAACATCCATATGCGTAAATCTGATCAGCATTAATGATTGACGTTGTATCGATATATCTGATATATACATTACAAGTATTTAAACATTTTTACCGAGTGTACCATAATGACCAAAGTGGGCCGAAACGTCTTGGTCCAAAATGTCCATAAACTGACAAGACACTACAATCAAGTCGGGTCAGACATTTGAGAGTAACGTCCCTTCGTTATGTTTTTGTTCAGATGGTATAAAATTGTATATTTTTATCATTTTCCCTTCACTGAATAATACTTGCCTCTATTAAATGCCCACCCAGGACTTCAGATCCAGTGGTGATTCTAATAGATGCCCGGGCGTCTATTAGAATCTTTACGGTAAATACTTTTTCATCAACAACAAAAGTCACCCTCCATCAAATATTGGTTTTATTGCGAAAAAATGATTTTCCTATGGGAATTTAACATGGGGACTAAAATAGATTGTTTCGGAGTCAATTTTCATATTATTTTTTTTTGACGCGTCTCCCAACTCCTTCTCCATTTCCCACATGTTAAATTCCCATATGAAAATCAGTCACAATCAAATCAATATTTGATGGAATTTTATCAAATAAAAACAATTGGCGAGGGTGACTTTTTTGTTATTGATGAAAAAGTACTTATATTTAAATACTTTTTAAATTTAATGTGTTTATAGGTACATGCCCACTCAGTAGGCACAAACTGTTCGTATCATCTGAGAAATGTTCTGGCAAAATAAACATTCATTCACCATTACCGCACGTATTGATTACCTATACATTTTGATTATACATCAGACTTAACTTTCCATACTGATAGCAGGGGCGATAACCCATGTTTCATTAAAATGTTAATGGACAGTTCCATTTATATTCGGTATTTATTTCTTGATGTGCAATTATCTTACTTTATAATCTGTCGAAAATATTATTTTTTCAGGTGACGCATTTAATTAGTATAAATGATTAAAAAATACCATGCCTCATTTGCATATGACACCGTTCAACAAATGAAACGTTAGTTTTCAATATGTTGTAACCCGGATATTTGTATCAGGTCAATGCCTTATACGACATTAAGTTATCAGTCAGTATGTATCGGGCCACTACAAAGCTTATTTCCTGATAAAATACTATTTTCATGCAGCACAGATTTCGCTCTTTCCACAAATAAGTAGTCCTAATTCACCGACCGAAATCAATTTTTTAGCTCACCTGAGCGAAGCTCATGTGAGCTATTGTTACCGCAATGTGTCCGTCGTCGTCCGTCGTCCGTGAACATTTTCAAACGTCTTCTCCTCGGTAACCATTGGGCCTATAGTCACCAAACTTCATGGTCATGGTCCTTAGGTAGGGGGATTACAAAATTGTTAAAATGACGTCATTACGTAATCCAAGATGGCCGCCGTCTAAAAATAGCACAAATTCTTCAAAAATCTTCTTCTCAAGAACCGCCAACCAGATTTCGACAAAACTTGGTAGGAATGATCGATGTACAATGCTCTTTCAAAGTTGTTAAAATGGTGACCCCGGGGTCAAAAATGGGCGTGGCCCATGGTGTCAAATTTTATTTTTGACCGAATATGGTCCTGTCATATATCAAATCGAAGGTATCAACGAGGCGATCGCTCTGGTGCATTTTTTGTCGAAATCGGATGGTTATGTCATCCAAGATGGCCCCCGAAATGTCAAAAGGTCGTTCTTTCATCAGAGATTTCAAAATTATTCTTCACATGAACCGCTTGGCCCATGGTAGCCAAACTTAAAAGTTATGGTCCGTGGGTGAAGCCTTTTCAGATTTGTTAAAATGGAGGTCATCGCTAATCCAAGATCGCCGCTGTCTAAAAATAGCATACATTCTTAAAAAATCTTCTTCTCATGAACCGCTTGCCGGATTTCGACGAAACTTGGTAGGAATGATCGATGCACAATGCTCTTTCAAGGTTGTTAAAATGGTGACCCCGGGGTTAAAAATTGGCGTGGCCCGTGGGGTCAAATTTTATTTTTGACCGAATATGGTCATGTATATATCAAATCGAAGGTATCAAAGAGGCGATCGCTCTGGTACATTTTTTGTCGCAATTGGATGGTCATGTCATCCAATATGGCCACCGAAAGATCAAAATGTTCTTTTATTACAGATTTCAAAAATTTTCTTCACACGAACCGCTTGGCCCATGTTGGCCAAACTTCACAGGTATGGTCCATGGGTGAAGCCTTTTCAGATTTGTTAAAACGGAGGTCGTCGCTAATCCAAGATGGCCGCCGTTTAAAATAAGCACACATTCTTAAAAAATCTTCTTCTCATGAACCGCCTGCCGGATTTCGACGAAACTTGGTAGGAATGATCGATGTAGAATGCTCTTTCAAAGTTGTTAAAATGGTGACCCCGAGGTAAATCAAAGGACTGCAAGTCCTGAAATCCTTCGCAGTACGTGCTCAACCATTTTTAGTTAATATTTCACACAAAAAATCATATATACTCCATTTAAAATCAATATATTCGTCGAATCGGTATACATTATCAATGCTGCAAAAACAATATTTATCGAGACAGAGTATTTGGGCAGTGTATCAGAGCATTAACGGCCAAAAAAATGGATCTGAAGAAACTTGGGAAGGGCAATAAACCTAAAAAGTGCATGAACATTACACCTGAAGAAGAAGAGAAAATGTATTCATCTGGGTCTCTAGGTACAAGTACACCAAAAAGCCTTCAAATCACGATATTTTACTATTTCGGAAAAATGTTCGGTCTGCGTGGACGAGATGAAGCAAGATAATTGAAATTCGGTGATATAGAGATGAAAACGACATCCAATGGGGAAAAGTTTCTCGAGTTCAATGAGGGCAAGCAAGACCAGG
Organism: Conchocele bisecta; assembly: GCA_029237695.1. Lineage (NCBI taxonomy): Eukaryota > Metazoa > Mollusca > Bivalvia > Lucinida > Thyasiridae > Conchocele > Conchocele bisecta. Next base: position 3,531,904 of record CM055280.1, on the reverse strand, counting down.
GATGGGGCGAATCTGTCAAATACACGAGAGACCACACCGAAGATATTTGCAACAGACAACACCAGGTATGTTTGCTGGCCTTGTAAGCGCAAAACTTTTTTGAGTCGCGAGATATTGTCGATAGAAAGTTGAATAACTTGAAAACTATCACGGTTGTCATGATGATACTTGGAGAATCGATCAAATGTTCACGAGCGTAATGTTAATCGATCCTCAATATATCAGCATTCAAATATAAATATTTGTTTAGTTATACATTTTTTATTAATTCAAATATCTCAAGACACAATAAAGTTAGGTGCATACGAGCGGAGGTCCGATGTATTGTGATCACCACTACTTGTAGTCCACAAAAAGTATTTTGCTTTTCATACATTCAGTACAGAAAGTTTACTATATCATTGTTGTTAATAAGATAAATAGGTCTGTGAATACAATGTACTGTGAAATTTGTTGGAAAAACTATTATATTTTTGTTTGAAATCAATATCGGCCGTCTGGCGTGACAATATATGAGAAACATAACATTTTTTATGGACCAATATTTCCATTTCAGAGACCGAGTCACCCTGTCAAGATTTTTGAGATCTTCAGAAGTCGCCAACCTTCCGAGATGTTGGCTGCTGACAGTCCATTTTACCTGACAGCAGTACCAGAACAACAATTGAAAGGTACAGAAAATGAGCCATGGTATGACATTTATTATGTGAAATAATGCACTATGATTTTTTTCCATTTTGTTTTAAATGTTATTTAAACATTATCATAGGACACTGAAAATCATTACGGACAAGGCTGAAGATCAAATGAAGTTTTATAGAAAGTGACATTAATATTTAGTTAGAAAAGTAAAATAGTTATAAATACGACAATGTTTTGATAATTATTATAATTGGTGAAAAATGAGATGTAATTCAGTGCGTCTCAATAGTGATCTTAAAATGATTCTACAGCCTGGTCGATATGCAAAGTTCTCAAAAGTATTTCTTACACATTTTCTCCCAAATATTTATTTTCAGGTATTACCCACGGCCCATGGGAGAGGCTACACTTGGCAGTCTGATGAAGAATGCTGCAGAGCAAGCTGGAATCTCGTCACGGTTGACAAATCACAGTATTAGAAAGTCAACAGTCACCACTTTATCGAAAGCACGAGTTCCCCCACAAAAAAATAATGAAAATTACGGGACATAAATATACAATCCATCACACACTATGACGCCGAACTGTCTATCGGAGAACATCGTCAGATATCAATATATTACAGTCTGGTCAGAATATCGCCCCACAGAGCACAGTACAACTGGGTCAATTAATCGCCCCACCGAGCACGGCCACTGTATCTGTCCCTAGTAGTGTGAATGTTCTGCCGCTACAGGATGATGAAAATGTCACTTCGTCAGCGAACACTTTCTCTGCACAAAATCCATTTCCTGCAACATTCTTGTCTGGCAATACATTCCACGGTTTCGGAAACTTTGGAGCTGTACCAAATCACATCTGAAATTTAAATGTGATAAATGTCAATAAAATTCAGTTGTACGAAAAATCACCTTATGGTATGCTAGTTGCGAACAGTAACTCTTGCAATCTACTGCCGTACCGTCTGTAGTCTGAGTTACAATTCCAAAACATAGGCTTCCTTTGCAGAATAGCGAATCAGATTTTATTCAAAACTTCAGCCTATGAGTGGAATCGCTACTGGATACGGATGGTAGAATGCCAAGTTACTGTTCGCAACTAATTGTAGTGATCTGTATTGTACTGAATATCACGTAATTGGTGTAAAACACACGTAGAAATGAGATATGGAGGGTGATGGTGTTTTTGAGGGATAGTAAGCAGATTTTCAAGGCAAACACAAAATATTGTCTTTATGATCATTTATTGATGAATTTTGTTCATTTTTGCTTTGTTGGCCAATGGAATTGAAAATGTTGCCATGATACTACCGTAGTACCGATACATGCGATAATTCAATATTGTGTATTATGTTGTTATTTTGTCTTCAGAACAAAATTAAATTCAGCAGTTGTTGAGCGTGTCAAAATTATTGACAGTCGATCCGATGCTGATGGAGGTGCTTCATATTTTTGCCGGACGATTATATGAAAGTTTTGGGGTATTAACAATTTTCATTGATATCGTCGGCAAATAAAACATGTGTTAAATAAACTTACGTGTTTAAGTATGGCTTTTTATCCAAATTTTTCCCGGTTTTGTTGTGTCTGTAGTGATGTCAGCCATCTTGGTTTTTCGTGTATTGTATCGATTCAGGTGCGCGAAATGACCTTGTCAATTTGCATAAACTGAAGCCATCACAGGATCACAGGCACTCGGATTGTTCAACAAAAATAATAGTCGCATTTCATCACACTATCGGATTATTTAATGATTAGGATGCATGTTTTGAACTATATTCATAAAGTACTTCGTTACTTTAAATTCGGACCAAATATTAGGCAATGGATTACATTATTCTACAAAAATGCTCAACTATCAGTTAATCAACATTGTAACCTCTCACCTTTTTTTTCAATACATCGAGGCTGTCGTCAGGGGGACCCACTCTCACCGTACATATTTATCTTATGCGCAGAAATACTTGCAATCAGAATACGCAAAAATCATAAAATTAAAGGAATTAAAATAAATGGAACAGAATATAAACTAACACAGTTTGCAGATGACACTAGTGCCTTCTTGGATGGATCAAGTGAATCACTAAATGAAAGACTTAATGAACTGGAAATGTATGCCCATATGTCAGGACTTAAAGTTAATTTTGATAAAACACAAGTTATTTGGATTGGGGCAAAAAAAATTTAGCCAAGACTCAATAAAAACAAAATGGAAACTAAAGTGGGGAAATAACAGATTTAAATTGCTTGGAATTACATTTGACACAGATTTAGAAAAAAATTGTGAACATAAATTTTCTCGGAAAAAATGAGGCTCATAAAAGAAAAAATCAACAGCTGGAACAAAAGGTACTTAACACCATTAGGCCGAATCACAGTCATAAAGTCTCTTCTTCTCCCATCTTTAAATCACCTGTTTATATCCCTACCTAACCCCAGTCAAACATGTGTTAAAGATATCAGCAGCATTATGTATGAATTTTTATGGCAAGGTAAATCACGAGTAAAAGGCACTATCACATGCAAACAATATGAGGATGGCGGACTAAAAAATTGCCAAATATTGAGGACTATATATCGTCTTTAAAAACAACATGGGTAAGAAGAATAGTGTGCAACAAATACAAATTTATAAACATTTTAAATACAGAAATTGATACAGATAATATTTTTAAATTGGGAGATATGTACATCGAACAAAAAATAGGAAAAATTTCAAACCTTTTTTGGCGGGATGTTTTAAAAGCTCATCTAAAATTACAAAATAAGCTTAAGCCGATAAACATGGATGCATTTCTTTCTAGCCCATTATTTTTTAATAAGGACATAAAATGTGGGACAACCTTCTTCAATAAGGCATGGTTTGATAAGGGAATATGTTTTATAAATGACATTATCAAAATTGATGGAACTTTTGCCTCTCAAAATGAACTTAAAAACAATTTCAACATAAATATAAACTTTCTTCAATATTATGGCCTTGTCAAAGCAATAAAAGATTGGGGTAAAAGTTTGAAACTTATCAATATCGAAAAAAAAGTTACAAATGCCATTTACTCCATACAAACTAAAAATATACCTAAAAAACAAAACCGGGACAAAAGACATGTACCTCGCATTAAACTCCAATTCTGAAACTCCAGCTGGTAAAATTAAATGGAACTCCACCTATAATTTTAACAATGAAACATGGAAGAAAATATATTTATGGCCGCATACCATAACAAAAGACACAACTCGAAAATGGTTCCAGTACCGAATAAACCACATATCTGGCCACAAATGATTTCCTAAATAAGATTAAAATTGTCAGTAGTCCATTATGTACATTCTGTAATAATTTCTCGGAAACAATAAACATTTGTTTTGGGATTGTAAGGTTACACAAAACATATATTTAGGGGACTTCAAGAATGGTTAGCGACCAAAAATATAACTATTACAATTAACGAAAAATCATTCATCTTTGGGATTTACGAAAAAACAATAAGTATCTTCAAACAATTAATACTATTAGAAACTAAATACTATCTCTATTATTGCCGGTGTTCAAAAGTAGTACCAAGTCTCAGCATACTGAAGCATCGAATTCAACTATTGTATGAAACATCCAGGAAGGCAGCAATAATGGCCAACAAACTTGAAAACTTTACAAAAATTTGGGAAGACTTTATCATTTCAAAATTTTAATTTATGTAACAAAAACACCAAAATAAGATTTTCATCTTCAGCTGAGCTAGTTGCGGGTGCTATAATAAATCTCTGCTTTTGTGCGGTTTTTTTCTTCCTTTCTTTGTTTTAACCCCTTCCCCACCCCCTCCCCACTTCCCATTCCACCTCATATTATAGGTTTGGGAAATAAAGACATTATAAATATGAATCTAGTAGAAGAATATAATATACATAGAGTAATACAGGTTCAAGCAAAGACCATGATCTGACGGAACCAGCCAGCGTTTTGTTTTATAATCAGTGTGGGGATCGGAACAGATTGTACATTGGTTTGTCAATACATAATGTTATCAACAACTGTAACATTTAACCCTTTCAGCCCTAAATAACTGGAATGGATTATATATAATATGTTAATTTTCGGTCAATTCCATTCAACACAAAATACTTTTCAAAGAATCTATTTATTTTTAAATATGAAAACTACTTGCAAAGAGTGCAGATCCTGATGAGCCGGCTCGTCTGGATCTACACTGTTTAAAAACACCTATATAAATGGCTGTAGTGTTGAAAGGGTTAATACACGATTTAAACAGGTAGATGCACAGCAGGATTGAACTTCACTTTTTACAGAGTGGGGCTGGTTCAGTTGGATCATGGGTAATATGAATGATAACATATAATCAATTACATGTATTACATAGGCTAAATCAAACTTTGGCTCTTGCAGCGCTGGGAGAGTGACATTGTCATATGCGGGTTTATTATAAGTATTACTGTCTTTTTTTAATAACACGTGCAACTTTTTATTGAAAATTCAGGTATCTCATTAATGACGATTCTCATGTACCAGTCAACCATGAAGTCTTAATAGAACAGTGATTTCTACCCAGTACTGCAAGAGCAAAAGAGGGTGAATATCTGTAATTGCATGTTTTGTATTTGTATCTGACTATGACATGTATATTATGTACGGTTTGTGGGGGATGGCCCTGACCCATCACAAACCTATTACGGGGAAAATAAATATTTTCCAAAAAAAAGAAAAAAAGAAAACGAGAACAGAAAACGAGAAGGATGCATGTTTTGTTGAACGGGTATATAATAAATAGGTTATTGGATTTGTACGGAAATATATTTTGGCGTACTCGTTCAAACTCTAAGACAACGTTTCCTTTGTGAAGTGTATCGTACTGCATTATGGTGTGTAACGTCATTATAGATTAGTTGATGTTTTAAGTAAAATGGACACCGATTAATAATATCGATGGCTCAAGATGATTATTTAAAGCATGCGGTATGTAACTGTCAAAAAACAATGTTTCTGTTTTAAATCATCATCATTTCGCTGTCCAATGTTTGATTTTATCGAGCCATTGACCTATGACTATGTAAACGATTCTGTAATTTGTCTGCATAAAATGGCGGAAACTACTTTTCATGAGACACGAGGTTAATTGTATCATTGCGCGTGAAAAAAATATACTCAAATTAATACATGTCAGTTTATATTATATTAAATCGGATAAACATTTTGTAATATAAATGTCGTACAGAAAAATTAACAACACATGTATTACATACACAATATAATGTTAGCTCACTATCAGAACTATTTTTCATGGCGTATAACTACGTATAAATTACATGTGGAGCGGTCGATCATTGCGCTAAAAATATAACCTTCCTACAAAATATTTATTATGAAACACGACAGTTAATATTTTATAAAATCACAAACTGTTTTTAAAAATATAACTAGCTGAAAAAAAATGTAGCTGGCCAAAAATGTGAGTGACACGTTCATAATGCACTGCTCGCTTTGGAACACTCTCATGTGGCGTAGCTAGAATCATGAAGCATGAAGTACGTTCGTTGGTCGACAATTACTCATTTGCATAAAACATGTGAGGTCCCAAAAACCGTATAAGGACTATATCCAAGCAAATATGCTTGGATAAAAATGGGCTTGGCCCGTGGGGTCAAATTTTATTTTTAACCGAATATGCTCGTGTCATATATCAAATTGAAGGTATCGATGAGGCGATTGCTCTGGTGCAATATTTGTTGGAATCGGATTATTATGTCGTTCATGATGGCCGCCAAAAGGTCCATTTATTCAAGATTTTGAACGTCTTTTTCTCGGGAACCACATGGCTGATGCTGGCCAAACTTCATAGTGAGTTAAGATCTTTGGGTGAAGCATTTTCAGATTTGGTAAAATGAGTCATCGCTTAATCCAAAATTAAAAATAGCACAATTTTTTAAAAAACATATGATCTCAATGTCACATTCTCCTCTGGTGTTCATGGAGTCAGGTGAGCGAATTAGGGCCATCATGGCCCTCTTGTTGAATATCTGGTTGAATTCCATCCATTGTTACCTAACCGAATTCAATTTTCAGGTTTTGTGAATTTCTGGTTGAATTTCATCCATTGTTACCTGACCGAATTCAATTTTCAGGTTTTGTGAATTTCTGGTTGAATTCCATCCATGGTTACTGTCCATCAGGCAAGGAGGGTGTACCACCAGTTATTCTCGTAGGCACACATGCGGATGAACTCAATAAGGTAAGTTAAATGTGGAATAGACTCCACAAGGTAGGTTACCATGATGATCACAAGGTAGTTACCATGTGGATAGACTCGACAAGTAAGTTACCATGTGGATAGATCACAACCATATTTACGACAAGGTAAGTTACCATGTGGATAGACTCTCGACAAGGTAAGTTACCATGTGGAATGACTCACAAGGTAGTTACCATGTGGATAGACTCGATCAGTAGTACATGCGGTAGACTCGACAACGTAGTGACTGATACTCTATCAAGGTACCTGTTAATTGATCCACAAGGCAGGTTACCATGTGGATAGACTCGACATGGTAAGTTACCATGTGGATATACTCTACAAGGTAGGTTACCAAGTGGATAGACTCTACAATGAAGGTTCCCATGTGGATAGACTCAACCAGATCAGTTACCATGTGGATCACTCGGAAACCTCGCACCATTTCGTCGCAAATAATGACTCTGACTTGAATGGTAGGTTTCCATTGTTTGTATTTACATTGCGTCTATGGTAATACCAGAATGCCTCTGTGTGACCGATTTACCTATTCGTACGCGTTCCATAAATTATTCTAGTTCATCAGTTATAAGTTTACTGGTTCCAACTCACAGGGTGCCGGATACAGAAAACTAAGCAATAAACCGGGAACCTGTAACTCTGCCCCAGCTCTAGTCATACCAATTACAGGACGCAAGTAAGCACGGAACCAACACATCATGTACATTGACCGACAACAATTAGCAGATCTATGCATTCAGTCCGTTACGATTTAATTTCAGTTTCAGTTTGGAGGGACTACCAGTAATGTTTTAGAAATAAATGTAAACTGTTAATTTGTGACTGTGACTGGAGAAATGTGGCTTATGGTATCTGCGACCCGTGTAGATCCAGATCAGCCTGCGCATTCGCGCAGACTGATCAGGGTCTGCACTGGTCGCCATTCAGTCAGCAAGGCCGTAACCAGAGGTAAATACCAGACGAGGCGAACCAAGTCCCGACATGGGGGTCAGGGAGCATTCTCCCCGCCACCACCCCAGGGATTTGTTTAATTCTTGGCATAAAACAAATAATTGGCAAAATGCCCGCCTCGTCTGCCTCATCATGGTTATGGTACTGGTCGGGGAAACATCAGTCGTGCTTCTAATAGTGTATGTTCTTATATTTCCTCAAAACTGAGCTGTAAGACCCAGGGCGAGACTGGCCATATATTCCATACATTCGTGCAGTCTGATCAGATCAGAGTCTGCTCTGGTCACCATTCAGTCGGTGAAACATCAGTCCTGTTTGTAACAAACTATGTTCTTATCATTCCTCAAGACTGACCTGGAAGACCCAGAGCAAGACTGGCCATATATAGCCCATACGCCCCATTTCTCCACACATAAAACATAACTGTGTTTTAATCTTGTGTTTCACTGTAATTTATCTTAGATTGTAAATTGTCTGAGACACCACGGCAACCTAACGGACGTCTCATTTACCGAGATTTCATCATACTATTAAAACTCAATTACATTTGTTTCAAAATAACATGCATGTTATTCTCTTCATTTTTATGCCACCGAATGGTGAGGGGGGCATATAGTGTTACCGGCGTCCGTACGTACGTAACGTACGTACGTAATACGTACGTCCCGAAACCTTAACGCTTTGGTAAATGGCTTATAATTTCTGTTTCCTTACTCGGATCTGCTTCACATTTCACACACGCATTGCTCCAATGCTCCTCTGCCACCCTCTGACAAATCCACATTCGTCCCGCCCCCGCTATTAAATCCAGGGTCACAGACTTGGTGCTTTCGAAACCTTAACGCTCGGGTAAATGCCTTATAATTTCTGTTTCCTTGCTCGGATCTGCTTCACATTTCACACATGCATTGCTCCAATGGTCCTCTGCCACCCTGTGACAAATCCACATTCGTCCCGCCCCCGCTAAGCCCAGGGTCAAGGTCACAGACTTGGTGCGTTCGAAACCTTAACGCTCAGGTAAATGCCTTATAATTTCTGTTCCTTTGCTCGGATCTGCTTCACATCACACACACGCATTTCTCCAATGGTCCTCTGCCAGCCTATGACAAATCCACATTCGTCCCGCCCCCGCTAAGCCCAGGGTCAAGGTCACAGACTTGGTGCGTTCGAAACCTTAACGCTCGGGTAAATGGCTTATAATTTCTGTTTCCTTGCTCGGATCTGCTTCACATTTCACACACGCATTACTCCAATGGTCCTCTGCCACCGTGTGACAAATCCACATTCGTCCCGCCCCCGCTAAGCCCAGGGTCAAGGTCACAGACTTGGTGCGTTCGAAACCTTAACGCTTGGGTAAATGCCTTATAATTTATGTTTCCTTGCTCGGATCTGCTTCACATTTCACACACGCATTGCTCCAATGGTCCTCTGCCACCGTGTGACAAATAAATTCGTGCGCCGCCCCCGCTAAGCCCAGGGTCAAGGTCACAGACTTGGTGCATTCGAAACCTTAACGCTCGGGTAAATGGCTTATAATTTCTGTTTCCTTGCTCGGATCTCCTTCACATTTCACACACGCATTGCTCCAATGGTCCTCTTCCACCCTGTGACAAATCCACATTCGTGCCGCCCCCGCTAAGCCCAGGGTCAAGGTCACAGACTTCATGCTTTCGAAACCTTAACGCTCGGGTTCGTGGCTTATAATTTCTGGTTCCTTGCTTGGATCTGCTTGACATTTCACACACGCAGTGCTCCAATGGTCCTCTACCGCCCTGTGACAAATCCACATTCGTCCCGCCCCCGCTAAGCCCAGGGTCAAAGGTCACAGTCTTGGTACGTTTGAAACCTTAACGCTCGGGTAAATGGCTTATAATTTCTATTTCCTTGCTCAGATCTGCTTCACATTTCACACACGCATTGCTCCAATGGTCCTCTACCGCCATGTGACAAATCCACATTCATCCCGCCCCCGCTAAGCCCAGGGTCAAGGTCACAGTCTTTGAGCGTTCAAAACCTTAACGCTCGGGTAAATGGCTTATAATTTCTGTTTCCTTGCTCGGATCTGCTTCATATTTCACACACACATTTCTCCAATGGTCCTCTACCGCCCTGTGACAAACCCACATTCGTCCCGCCCACGCTAAGCCCTGGGTCAAGCTCACAGTCTTGGTGCATTCGAAACCTTAACGCTCGGGTAAATGGCTTATAATCAAATATGCGTAATTTTCTTTGGTTGCCAGCGGGCATTCGTGTGCCGACAGGCCACATTTCTAAATACATGGCTTATAATTTCTGTTTTCTTGCTCGGATCTGCTTGACATTTCACGCACACATTGCTCCAATGGTCCTCTACCGCCCTGTGACAAATCCACATTCGTCCCATCCCCGCTAAGCCCAGGGTCAAGGTCACAGACTTGGTGCGTTCGAAACCTTAACGCTCGGGTAAATGGCTTATAATTTCTGTTTACTTGCTCGGGCCTGCTTCACATTTCACACACGCATTGCTCCAATGGTCCTCTACCGCCCTGTGACAAATCCACATTCATTCCGCCCCCGCTAAACTCGGAGTCAAGGTCACAGACTTGGTTCTTTCGAAACCTTAATGCTCGGGTAAATGGCTTGTAATTTCTGTTTCCTGGCTTGGATCTGCTTCACATTTCACACACACATTGCTCCTATGCTCCTCTACTGCCCTGTGACAAATCCACATTCGTCCCGCCCCCGCTAAGCCCATGGTCAAGCTCACAGACTTAGTGCGTTCCAAACCTTAACGCTCGAGTAAATGGCCTCTAATCAAATATGCTTCATTTTCTTTTATTGGGAATAGATTTGTTATGTATCATTATGTAACAGGCGTACGCCATAAACTCGTCAAGAGATTCTTTACAAAGTTAATTATCATGGTTTATCAACAAGAGGTCACCTCCTGTTTTGGTCTAGGAAGTGAATTTTGCCTGGTAAACAGGGAAATATCCCCAGTTGTATTCATTTGAAACGGCTGATGCATACTCGAGATCCAGCGTCTTTGATACTTTTATTCAAAATTGCATGGAATTTAGTGTACATGTATACAAGTTATATTTTAACTCTTAGAATGAGGGAACCAAAATTGTCGTCTGCTGTTGATATTTTGTTTTCTGTTGATAAACCATGGCAGCATTTCAGAAACTGAGAAAGTAAAAGTCAGTGGGTTATATGTCCCAGCAACAGCTATGGTCATGCAGAAAATGGTCGTCTGTGGCAACAGGTCACATAAGAATCGTCATAGCAGACGATTCTCTTATATCTGCCAAAATAAAAAAAAACATGAGAGGGGGTGGGGGGTGGGGGTGGGGGTCGGTGCCATTACGTAACATTATTGCCATAAATGTTAAATGACAAATTTCAGGAGTAAAGTTGCTATTTCAAATGTATGTTTTGCACGTCAAATGCTTCGGTGGAGAGGACTTCCAAACAATTTGCCTGGGACTTCCAAATGTTCATGGCTGGAAGTCAGGACTTCCTGAATTATTATCTTAGTGCAAGCCCTGATATATAAAATATTTTCCAAGTATAATGCACAGGTTTAAGAATATATTTTTCTGTTCATACTGTCCAAAACTTATTAAATGCCAATCTATGTTACATGTAACATTATGATCCTTTAAAAAGGAACCCACTTGTGACCAGAAATGTTGACTTTTACTGCATTCCCAGAATATATGTTTGTTTGTTTCCTGGGCCATGGTACAGAAGTCACACAAAGTAGAATTTACTGTCTCTTCCAGTCTGTATTTATGCTTGTTACAATCTTGTAATATTTTAAATAATAGTTGTTTTATATCTATGAATTCAAAGAATGACTTAATTCTATAATCATATATTTGTTCTATATACTTAATTCCATGTTCATACCACTCTTTATAGAAAAACATTCTGCCATTTCCTTTTAGCTCGAATTATTCCATATTATTTGTTTTGTTATATTCTCTGGAATGTCTATACAATTAAGTTTACCCCATGATTCAAGGATTTCTGTCAAAAATATATTTTTGGTAATTTGTTTTGCACCAGTCACATTAAAATTCCCTTCAAAAATATGAACACCACCAAAACGTTTCATGAGATTTAAATATAATATTTTCCATTGTCCATGTGTTTTTATACCCCCCCCCGCAACGAGTTGTGGGGGGGTATACTGGAGTCAGGTTGTCTGTCTGTCCGTCCGTCCGTCCGTCCGTCCGTCCGTAAACTTAACATCAGAGAAATATTGTTATAACTTCTATTTCCTTCATCTAAAATGCTTGATATTTCACACATGCATTCCTGTAAGGCTCTACTACCATGCTGTGCCAAATCCATGACCGTCCAACCCCCGCAGATCCCAAGGTCAAGGTCAAATACTTAGTCCGTAAACTTAACATCAGAGAAATATTGTTATAACTTCTATTTCCTTCATCTAAAATGCTTAATATTTCACACATGCATTCCTGTAAGGCGCTACTACCATGCTGTGCCAAATCCACGATCATCCAACCACCGCTGATACCAAGGTCAAGGTCAAATACTTAGTCTCTTTACAAAACTTAACATCAGAGAAATATTGTTCTAACTTCTATTTCCTTCATCTAAAATGCTTAATATTTCACACATGCATTCCTGTAAGGCGCTACTACCATGCTGTGCCAAATCCACGACCATCCAACCCCCGCTGATACCAAGGTCAAGGTCAAATACTTAGTCTCTTTACAAAACTTAACATCAGAGAAATATTGTTCTAACTTCTATTTCCTTCATCTAAAATGCTTAATATTTCACACATGCATTCCTGTAAGGCTCTACTACCATGCTGTGCCAAATCCACGACCGTCCAACCCCCGCTGATCCCAAGGTCAAGGTCAAATACTTGGTCTCTTTACAAAACTGAACATCAGAGAAATATTGTTCTAACTTCTATTTCCTTCATCTAAAATTCTTAATATTTCACACATGCATTCCTGTAAGGCTCTAATACCATGCTGTGCCAAATCCATGACCGTCCAACCCCCGCTGATCCCAATGTGAAGGTCAAATACTTAGTCTCTTTACAAAACTTAACATTAGAGAAATAAGTTATAACTTCTATTTCCTTCATTGAAAATTCTTATTATTTCACTTGTGCATTCCTCTAAGGTTGTACGATCATGCTGTGACAAATCTACGACTGTCCAACCCCCGTTGATCCCAAGGTCAAGATCACATACTTAGTCTCTTTACAAAACTTAACATCAGAGAAATATGTTATAACTTCTATTTCTTTCATTGAAAATTCTTAATATTTCATATGCTGTGACAAATCCCCGCTGATGTCGAGGTCAACGTCACATACATACCGTATAACCTAAAATTAACGCCCCCCTCCTAATATTCTAATAACCCCCCTCCCGGATGGTTATGTCATCCAAGATGGCCGCCGAAAGGTCAAAAGGTCGTTCTTTTATTAGAAATTTCAAAATTTTTCTTCACATGAACCACTTGGCCCATGATAGCCAAACTTAAAAGTTATGGTCCATGGGTGAAGCCTTTTCAGATTTGTTAAAATGGAGGTCATCGCTAATCCAAGATGGCCGCCGTCTAAAAATAGCATAAATTCTTAAAAAATCTTCTCATGAACCGCTAGCCGGATTTCGACGAAACTTGGTAGGAATGATCGATGTACAATGCTCTTTCAAAGTTGTTAAAATGGTGACCCCGGGGTCAAAAATGGGCGTGGCCCGTGGGGTCAAATTGTGGTCAAATTTTATTTTTGACTGAATTTGGTCATGTTATATATCAAATTGAATTTATCAACGAGGCGCTCACTCTGGTGCATTTTTTGTCGAAATCGGATGGTTATGTCATCCAAGATAGCCGCCGAAAGGTCAAAAGGTCGTTCTTTTATTAGAAATTTCAAAATTCTTCTTCACATGAACCGCTTGGCCCATGGTAGCCAAACTTAAAAGTTATGGTCCATGGGTGAAGCCTTTTCAGATTTGTTAAAATGGAGGTCATCGCTAATCCAAGATGGCCGCCATCTAAAAATAGCATAAATTCTTAAAAAAATTCTTCTCATGAACCGCTGGCCGGATTTCGACTAAGCTTGGTAGGAATAATCGATTTACAATGCTCTTTCAAAGTTGTGAAAATGGTGACCCCGGGGTCAAAAATGGGCGTGGCCCGTGGGGTCAAATTGGGGTCAAATTTTATTTTTGACCGAATATGGTCATGTCGTATATCAAATTGAAGGTATCGATGAGGCGATTGCTCTGGTGCAATATTTGTCGGAATCGGATGATTATGTCATCCATGATTGCCACCAAAAGGTCCATTTATTCGAGATTTTGAACATCTTTTTCTCAGGAACCACATGGCCGATGCTGGCCAAACTTCATAGGAAGTTAAGATCCTTGGGTGAAGCATTTTCAGATTTGGTAAAATGAGAGTCATCGCTTAATCCAAGATGACCGCCATCTAAAAATAGCACAATTTTTTTTTTTTTTTTTAAACACATGAACTCAATGTCACATTCTCCTCTGGTGTTCATGGAGTCAGGTGAGCGAATTAGGGCCATCATGGCCCTCTTGTTTTTTTTTTTGTTTTTTTTACTGGCTAACTAAACTCCCCCCCCCCCCCCCCCCCCCCCCCCCCCCCCCCCCCCCCCCCCCCCCCCCCCCCCTTTTGTAAAATGTAATGCCTCCGGGGCGTTAATTCGAGGTTATACGGTAGTCTCTTTACAAAACATAACATCAGAGAAATCGGTTATAACTTCTATTTCCTTGCTCGGATCTGCTTCACATTTCACACACTCATTGCTCCAATGGACCTCTACCACCCTGTGACAAATTCACGTTCATGCCGCTCACGCTTATCCCAGAGTCAAGGTCACAAGCCCACACACTTGGAAATTTTTACATATTTTAGGGGTACCTGGGCCCACGCGGGGGGTATTCCGTAAGCCTCGCTTACTGACCAATCTAGTTGAATTAGTAAAACGTTTTCCCCATGTAGCCTTTAATGCATCAATAAAGGACTCCAGATCAATCATTTTTAGTCCACCCTTTTCTATACTTTGAACAATAATTTTCCGACTAATTTTGTTTGGTTTAGAATCCCATAGAAAAACTCAAACATGATATTAATTCCTTTGTTTGTGTTTCATCATCTATTATATTTTTCATTCCACCCCCCCCTCCCGTGCGGCCCCTGTGCCCAATGTCAAGGTCTAATTACTTTGAACTTTTTGCTTAAACTTTTTGCTTCAACTTTTTTGCTTAAACTTTCTCGTGTGTCCAGTTAAAGTTTTTGGTAAAGTTTTTCGGTTAACTTTTTTGGTAAGTTTTTTGGTTAAGTTTTTTGGTTAAGTTTTTAGCTCACATTACCGCAATGTGTCCGTCGTCTGTCGTCGTCCGTGAACATTTTCAAACGTCTTCTCCTCGGTAACCCTTGGGCCTATAGTCACCAAACTTCATGGTCATGGTCCTTAGGTAGGGTGATTACAAAATTGTTAAAATGACGTCATTGCGTAATTCAAGATGGCCGCCGTCTAAAAATAGTACAAATTCTTCAAAAATCTTCTTCTCAAAAACCGCAACCGGATTTTGACAAAACTTGGTAGGAATGTCGATGTACATGCTCATTTCAAATTCTCTTAAAATTGGTGACCCCTGGGTGGGGAAAATCCAAAAATGGGCGTGGCCTGTGGGTCAAATTTTATTTTTATTTTTGAATGAATGGATGGTCATGTCATATATCAAATTGAAGGAATATCAACGAGGCGATCACTTCTGGTTTTTGTCGCGAAATTGGTGGATGGTATGTCATCCAAGATGGCCGGGGCGAAAGGTCAAAAGAAAAGGTCGTTCTTTTATTAGAGATTTCAAATATTCTTCTTCACATGAATGCTTGGCCCACCTGGTAGCCAAATAAACTTAAAAGTTATGGTCCATGTGTTAAGCCTTTTCAGATTTGTTAAAATGGAGGTCATCGCTAATCCAAGATGGCCGCCGTCTAAAAATAGCATAAATTCTTTAACAAATCTTCTTTCATCAGAACGCTGGCCGGATTTCGAACGAACCTTGGTAGGAATGATCGATGTACAATGCTCTTTCAAAGTTGTTAAAATGGTGACCCCGGGGTCAAAAAATGGGCGTGGGCCCGTCGGGTCAAATTTTTTTTTTTGACAAATTTTTGTTTTTGACCGAATATGGTCATGTCATTATATTAAATGAAGGTATCAACGAGGCGATCACTCTGGTGCATTTTTTGTCGAAATTGGATTGTTATGTCATCCAAGATGGCCGCCGAAATGTCAAAAGGTCGTTCTTTTATGAGAGATTTCAAAATTATTCTTCACATGAACCACTTGGCCCATGGTAGCCAAACTTAAAAATTATGGTCCATGGGTGAAGCCTTTTCAGATTTGTTAAAATGGAAGTCATCGCTAATCCAAGATGGCCGCCGTCTAAAAATAACATAAATTCTTAAAAAATCTTTTTCTCATGAACCGCTGGCCGGATTTCGACGAAACTTGGTAGGAATGATTGATGTACAATGCTCTTTCAAATTTGTTAAAATGGTGACCCCGGGGTCAAAAATGGGCATAGCCCGTGGGGTCAAATTGGGGTAAAATGTTATGTTTTAACGATTATGGTCATGTTATATATCAAATCGAAGGTATGAATGAGGCGATCACTCTGGTACACTTTTTGTCGAAATCGTATTTTTATGTCATCCAAGATGGCCGCCGAAATGACAAAAGGTCGTTCTTTTATTAGAGATTTCAAAATTATTCTTCATATGAACCGCTTGGCCCATGGCCAAGGCGATTGCTGTGGTGAAATATTTGTCGGAATCGGATGATTATGTCATCCATGATGGCCACCAAAAGGTCCATTTATTCGAGATTCGAGAACGTCTTTTTCTCAGGAACCACATGGCCGATGCTGGCCAAACTTCATAGGAAGTTAAGATCCTTGGGTGAAGCATTTTCAGATTTGGTAAAATGAGAGTCATCGCTTAATCCAAGATAACCGCCATCTAAAAATATCACATTTCTTTTAAAAAACACATGAATCAATGTCACATTCTCCTCTGGTGTTCATGGAGTCAGGTGAGCGAATTAGGGCCATCATGGCGCTCTTGTTTGGTTAAAGTTTTTTGTTATACTACCTCTCTGCAACTGCTTTTCCCATTGCCTTGAAACTTTACATGGGTGTTTATCATCATCTATATTTTCATTCTACCCCCCTACAGTGCGGCCCCTGTGCCCAATGTCAAGGTCTAATTACTTTGAACTTTTTGGTTAAACTTTTTGTCGCGCCCGCTTGCGGAAAGCGCAATATAGTCGGCACTTTGGCGTACATACGTGTGTCCGGTTAAAGTTTTTGGTTAAAGTTTTTGGTTAACGTTTTTTGGTTAAAGTTTTTCGTTATACTATATCTCTTTTTTTAGTGTCCATGCCTCGTCCCAAGGCGCGACATGCAGGCTGCGGCCATCTAGTTAAACTTGTTGACTGTTTCATAAGAAGCTCGGCATAGCCTCATTTCTGATAAAATCAGTAAACTTGTTTAATAAATACCATATTAAATCATCACTCATGTAAGATCCTCTATTTATTAAACTTCTTGACTGTCTCATAACTTGTTGACTAATTTCATAAAAAACTCAGTATAGCCTCGTTTCTTATAAAATCAGTATTTTTTTTTAATAAATACCATATTAAATCGTCACTCATGTAAGATACTCTATTTATATCCAGTCCACGAAAGAGCAACAAGAAAACAAGTATTTTGAAGCTGTACGAGACATCTTCAACGTGAAAGTGTCGGCTATGCATGTTGTCGACACAGATTTCAGCATCGACAATACAAACATCGACCCAAATCTCGATGCGCTGAAAAAGAAGATTTATGAGGTCGCAAGCCAGCAGGGAGAAACTGGGCGAGAAGATCCCCTGAATTGGCTGACTCTGGAACATGTTCTAGGCGAGCTACGCAACCAGAGGCTTAAAGTAGGTCACTCACATTAAAGTAGCTCACAGGCATTAAAGTTACAAAGTAGGTCACTGACATTTCAGTAGGTCACTCCTTTAAAGTAGGTCACTGTTAATGTTGGTCACTCCGTTAAAGTTGGTCACTCTGTTAAAGTGGGTCACTCCGTTAAAGTAGGTCACATACATTAAAGTAGGCCACTCACAATTAAGTAGGTCACTCACATTAAAATTGGTCACTGACATTACAGTAGGTCACTCGCATTAAGATCCATACAGGTGAATTATGGGATTCCACTCCGCTAACCCGGCCTAAAATGACCTTAGCTATTGACAGGCCATTCATTAAACACCATTGAATAAATATACAGTCTACACTCGTTACCTCAAACTCTCTTAACCATCACTACGCTGTTTTTATGCCCCACCACGATAGTGGAGGGGGCATTTAGTGTTACCCTTGTCCGTCCCGTCCCGTCCGTCCCGTCCGTCCCGTCCGTCCCGTCCGTCCGTCACAAAACTTTAACGCTCGGGTAAATGTCTCATAATTTCTTCTACCGCCCTGTGCCAAATCCACGTTCGTCCTGCCCCCGCCAAGCCCAGGGTCAAGGTCACATACTTAGTGCTTCAACAACTTTAACGCTCAGGTAAATATCTTATAATTTCTGTTTTATTTCACGGATCAGCTTCATACTTCATATAACGCATTGCTCTAATGGTCCTCTACCGCCCTGTGCCAAATCTACATTGTCCTGCCCCCGCCAAAGCCCAGGGTCAAGGTCACAATACTTGTGCTTCAAAAACTTTAGCGCTCGGGTAAATATTTTATAATTTCTGTTTTGTTTCATGGATCAGCATCATACTTCATATATGCATTGCTCTAATAGTCCTCTACCGCCCTGTGCCAAATCCACGTTTGTCCTGCCCCCGCCAAGCCCAGGGTCAAGGTCACATACTTGGTGCTTCAAAAACTTTAGCGCTCGGGGTAAATATCTTTTATAATTTTCTGTTCCCTTTCACGATCAGCTTCATACTTCATATATGCATTGCTGTAATGGGTCCTCTACGCCCTGTGCCAAATCCACGTTTTCTCCTGCTCCAAGCCAGGGTCAAGGTCACATACTTGGTTCTTCAAAAACTTTAACGCTCTGGGTAAATACTCTTATAATTTCTGTTCCTTTCACGGATCAGCTTCATACTTCATATATGCATGCTCTAATGGTCTCCTACCGCCCTGTGCCAAATCCACGTTTTTGTCTTGCCCCGCAATTGCCCAGGGTTCAACAATAAATCATTTCCAGCAGACGACAAAATTTAATTCAGTATGGTAAGTCAAACTACTGAATACTCGAGGTCAAACTGTTGGGACACAATTATTATTCATTTCATATCAAATTAAATTTCCACACTGATATCAAGGGCGATAACCGCTTTATAATCGGTCGAAAATATTATTATACCCCCCCGCAACGAAGTTGTGGGGGGGTATACTGGAGTCAGCTTGTCCGTCCGTCCGTCCGTCCGTCCGTCCGAGTTTCCGTGTTTCCGTGCATCACAAAACTTAACAATTGTAAATTTCCTTTTAACTTCTCTTTCCCTTTGCGGAAATCTTTGCATATTTTTAGCCCCTTCTCTGACACTCATACATCATTCTGCAACAAACCTACGACCCCCATTTATGCCAGGGGTCAAGGTCACGGACTTAGAAATTTAGTAAAAAACGAAAACTTAACAATTGTAAATTTCCTTTTAACTTCTCTTTCCCTTTGCGGAAATCTTTCATTTTTTATTTTACCCCACCCCTTCTCTGACACTCATACATCATTCTGCAACAAACCTACAACCGCCATTTAGTGCCAGGGTCAAGGTACAACGACTTCTAAACTTAGAAAAAACTAAACTTAACAAATGTAAATTTCCTTATAAATCTTCTCTTTCCCTTTGCGGAATGCAGTGATATTTTACCCGGCCTTCTCTGACACTCATACATCAGTTCTGCAACAAACTACGACCCCACCCCCATTTATGCCAGGGGTCAAGGTCCCACGGACTTAGAATGTCCTAGTTTGCTTTTTTCAACTGGAACCACCATCACACTCTCCATATGTGCTGACATAGTCTTTTATCTGAAAATAATGATAGTATGCGAGTGGAAATTTCATTCTAGGTCAGGGCTGACACGGGGGGGGGGGGGGGGGGGGGGGGGGGGGGGATCCGTAAGCCCCCGCTTACTGACAAATCAGATTTTTTAGGTGGACACATTTATTAGTATAAAAAATTAAAAATAATAATCATGCCTCTTTGCCTCTTTTGGCATATGAAATTGCCTGATACCACCGCGAGTCACGTATATCGGGCACTCGTAATGTTTAGAACTGGTGGAATAGTGACACAATAATACACTTATTTAATTCCTATACCTTCAACACGGTGTTATAAAAATCATAATATATTAGCTTCTTACAGCTTGACCAGTACAGCTTCAATATATAATGATATGCTTATGAATAGAATCTTAACATTTGTGATTATACCCCCGCAACGAGTTGTGGGGGGGTATACTGGAGTCAGGTTGTCCGTCCGTCCGGACCGTCCGTCCGGAGTCCGTCCGTCCGTCCGTCCGGGCACACACTAGGGTACTTATGGGGTAGGGGGCGTGGCCTAAGACAATAGAAGACAATGGAACTTATTCCGTACCCCGTAAGCCTATTGTGTCTTACGGGGTATTTCCTTTGATCTTTTATATAGCAAGTACCCCCTAAGGTCCGAAATGTAAGTTCGTCCGTCCGTCCTCCGTCCGTCCGTCCGTCCGTCCGTAAACTTAACATCATAGAAATATTGTTATAGCTTCTATTTCCTTCATCTAAAATGCTCAATATTTCACACATGCATTCCTGTAAGGCTCTACTACCATGCTGTGCCAAATCCACGACCGTCCAACCACCGCTGCTCCCAAGATCAAGGTCAAATACTTAGTCTAAACTTAACATCAGAGAAATATTGTTATAACTTCTATTTCTTTCATCTAAAATGCTCAATATTTCACACATGCATTTCTGTGAGGCTCTACTACCATGCTGTGCCAAATCCATGACCGTCCAACCCCCGCTGCTCCCAAGGTCAAGGTCAAATACTTGGTCTCTTTACAAAACTTAACATCAGAGAAATATTTGTTAATTCAAATTCTAGTTTCCTTCATCTAAAATAATGCTTAATATTTCACACATGCATTCTGTCGGGCTCTACTACCCATGCTGTGCCAAATCCCACGACCGTCCAACCCCCGCTGATCCCCAAGGTCAAGGTCTCTTAGTCTCTTTACAAAACTTAACATCAGAGAAAATAAAGTTTATACTTCTATTTCCTTCATTGAGAATTCTTAATATTTCACTTGTGCATTTGCTCTAAGGTTGTTTATCATGCTGTGACTAAATCTACGGACCGTCAATCCCCCCGGTGATCCAAGGTCAAGGTCACATACTTAGTCTCTTTACAAAACTAACATTCAGAAAAAATGTTATAACTTCCATTTCTTTCATCGAAAATTCTTAATATTTCATGCATGCATTCCTCTAACATGTATAAGGCCCTACAATCATGCTGTGACAAATTCCCGCTGATCTGGAGGTCAAGCTCAGATACTTAGTCATCAGAGAAATCGGTTATAACTTCTATTTCCTTGCTCGGATCTAATTCACATTTCACACACGCATTGCTCCAATGGACCTCTACCACCCTGTGACAAATTCACGTTCATGCCGCTCCCACTAAGCCCAGAGTCAAGGTCACAAGCCCACACACTTGGAAATTTTTACATATTTTAGGGGTACCTGAGCCCACTCGGGGGGGGGGGGGGGGGGGGGGGGGGGTGGGTATTCCGTAAGCCTCGCTTACTGACCAATCTAGTTTAATATGGTATTTATTAAACTCTATGCCTCGTTTCTTCTTATGGAATCAGTAAACTTGTTTAATAAATATCATATTAAATCATCACTCATGTAATATCCTCTATATCACAACAGGTATATGTATATGTATCAGGGTCGTTTTGACCAATTTAGGCCGTGAAATCACCGTCAGGTGGGAGCATGCGATAGGTATTTTAACGATTGTGATTCGTCCTTACCCTTACCGGAATCCCGACCCGAGACCTGGTTTGACCCTCATGTACGTCTTTGGCTTTCTTGTATGTGAAGAGTTGAATCTGGTTATACCCTTTATATGAGTAATACGATTATTTGTAATCCTATTACCTTTAGGGGAACTGGTGTGGTATGGACCTGGCACCATGTCCGGTTATTCTAATTTCAGGGCTGTATTTTTCATTATTATTTTTATGTAGCTATTTTGGGATTTTCCCCCCAATGTAGCAGGTTGAATACGGGATCGAACCCGTTGGCCTGGACTTAAATTACCTTAGCTGTTGATAGGCCGTTAAACACCAATAAATAAACAAATTATTGTATAAGAAGAAACTTTTGGGGAAAAAAATCCTGTTTTCATTATTTCATCTCGAAAGTATGTGTTGTTACCACTCGTTTGAACCGTCGCGACGAGACGGTTCAAACGAGTGGTAACAACATATACATTTATGGAAAAATAAACGAAATAATAAGATTTTTCCAACAAAAATGATTGTTTCCTTAGACACCGGTTATCACAATCTGTCTTTAACCCTTTCACCCCTAAGTAATTGGAATGGACTGTAATATGTTAATTTTTCTGACTGATCCAATTTTCAAACCATTTATACTGGCACCAGGTCAGGTTATTCTAATTTCAGGGCTGAATATATTTGTTCTCGATGTAAATATTCCGTTCTGATTTTGGGATTTTCCCCCCCAATGCAGCAGGTTAAAATGGGATCAAACCCGTTTGCCCGGCCTTGCATGACCTTAGCTGTTGATAGGCCGTTAAACACTAATAAACAATCAAACAAACAAACCATTTATAAGAAGGGGGTGTTTTCTTCTCTAAAAAATATGCGAAATGCTTGCCGTTAAACACCAACAAACAAACAAACAAACAAACAAACAAACAAACAAACAAACAAACAAACAAACAAACAAACACTCACCGTCACACTATCCATTGTTCACAGATTATCACGCGTGAGGAACTGCAAGATGTAAACAACACTATGTCGGTTCCAATCTCCTCCACGGAATACCTGGATCTATTCCTCAGGTTTCAGCACGAATCGGCCAATATCCTCTACTTCGAGTGAGTTTGTTTGCTGTATCACTCATGCTGCACTTCGCACCGGTGTACAGTCTACACTCGATACCTGACAAACTACTGATTACCCGAAGTGAAATTATTTGCTAAAAATTGCTAATATCTTGTCATTTTATTGGAACTATTTTTTTTGTAGAAAATTATTTGTGTGATCCGTCCGGAATGACCTGCACAACCATCTTGCACTCCGGTATGATTTTCCAACTTGGCTCGATAAAATTTGCAAAACAGTCAATGGGTGCGTTATAAATAGCGGCGTATATATCAGAAAATGATAGGTCGGAAAATCTGTTTAATGGCGACGCGTTAGTGGAGCCATTGAACACTTTTTCCGACCTATAATTTTCCGATATACGCCGCAAATTTCAAAATTACAATACGGTGAACCCTATAGTAAATGTGGCTGCTAGAGAATATATCAGGTGATGAGTACAGCTTCAATGTATGGTGTTATTCTTATGCAATACACAGAATCTTAACATTTGTGTGGATTTAGTATTGTATTTATTTAACTTTTGACTGATTTCAACATAGAATCAGTAAACTTGTTTAACAAATATAAGGTTCGACCATGTCCAGCCATGGGTAAATGTTTCTGTAGGCCGCGGGTTCAAACAGTTCCCGGGTGCCACGGCATGGACTGGATTTCGATATGTTAATTGTGCAACCAATCCAATCATCACAAAATGTTTGCAGACTGGTCCATTTATGAAAAGGGGGTGTTTTTGCTCTAAAAAATATGAAATATGAGCCGGCTCATTTGGATCTACACTGTTTGCCAATACCACTATACAGGCATGTGGTGTTGAAAGGGTTAATAAATATCAATGCTGAATTAAATCTTTTCATCTGCTGTTCAGTTTTGTCGCGCCCGCTTGCGGACAGTGCGATATATTCGGCACATTGGCGTACATACATGCGTTCGCGGTTAAAAGTGTTTATACCCCCCCCGCAACGAGTTGTGGAGGGGTATACTGGAGTCGGGTTGTCCGTGTGTGCGTCTGTGCGTCCGTAAACTTAACATCAGAGAAATATTGTTATAACTTCTATTTCCTTCATCTAAAATGCTCAATATTTCACACATGCATTCCTGTAAGGCTCTACTACCATGCTGTGCCAAATCCACGACCGTTCAACCCCCGCTGCTCCCTAGGTCAAGGTCAAATATTAAGTCTCTTTACAAAACTTAACATCAGAAAAATATTGTTATAACTTCTATTTCCTTCATCTAAAATGCTTAATATTTCACACATGCATTCCTGTAAGGCTTTACTACCATGCTGTGCCAAATCCATGACCGTCCAACCCCCGCTGATCCCAAGGTCAAGGTCAAATATCTTAGTCTCTTTACAAAACTTAACATCAGAGAAATATGTTATAATTCTATTTTCTTCATCTAAAATGCTTAATATTTCACACATGCATTCCTGTAAGGCTCTACTACCATGCTGTACCAAATCTACGACCGTCCAACCCCTGCTGATCCCAAGATCAAGGTCAAATACTTAGTCTCTTTACAAAACTTAACATCAGAGAAATATGTTATAACTTTTATTTCCTTCATCTAAAATGCTTAATATTTCACACATGCATTCCTGTAAGGCTCTACTACCATGCTGTGCCAAATCCACGACCGTCCAACCCCCGCTGATCGCAAGGTCACATACTTAGTCTCTTTACAAAACTTAACATCAGGTAAATATGTTATAACTTCTATTTATTTCATAGAAAATTCTTAATATTTCGTGCATGCATTCCTCTAAGGCTGTACTATCATACTGTGACAAATTCCCGCTGATTTCGAGGTCAAGCTCACAGACTTAGTCTCTTTACAAAACTTAACATTAGAGAAATCGGTTAGAACTTCTATTTCCTTGCTCGGATCTGCTTCACATTTCACACACGCAATGGACCTCTATCACCATGTGACAAATTCACGTTCATGCCGCTCCCGCTAAGCCCAGATTCAAGGTCACAAGCCCACACACTTTTTTACATATTTTAGGGGTACCTGGGCCCACGCGAGGGGTGTTCCATAAGCCTCGCTTACTGACCAATCTAGTTGGTGAAAGTTTTTGTGCCCCTGGTCTCGGTACAGCCGGAGGCTTATAGTGTTTTGATTGTGTGTCTGGGAGTCCGTCCATGTGTCCTGCACATTAAGTTGTTCGCCAGAGTTTCTAGATTATGTCCCTTGAAGTATTGTTTAAATATTTCAACACAGCATACCTGAGGACAAATGCCACACATCTATGATGCCCTTAATATGAACTTGACATTTTGACCTTCACAACTTTGAACTTTTTCACACATCAAGAAGTTCGCCTGAGTTTCTCATTTCTGTCGTAACTATATCCCTTCGTGAATTACTTAAATATTTCACAACACCGCATACTTGTGCACAAATACTTCACATACATGCTGCCCGGAATATCACCTTAACCTTTTGACCTTCACACATTAAGAAGTTTGCTAGAGTTTCTCAATTCTGTCATAACTTCTATATCCCTTTTAGATTACCTCAATATTTCAATACATCATACTTGTGGAAAAATTCCAGACAGTCATGCTGCCCTTTATATGACTTTGACCTTTTGACCTTCACAACTTTGAACTTTTCACACATTAAGAAGTTCGCTGGAGTTTCTCAATTATGTTGTATCTTCTATATCCCTTGAAGGATCACTATAATATTTCAATACATCATACTTGTGCACAAATACCACACATCCATGCTGTCCATAATATGACATTTTCGGTTCCCGCTTTCTAAGGGTTAAATTATCACTCGTGTAAAATCCTCTATTCAGTCACCGACACATTTTACCTTTGCAGCGTCCCCGGTCTCCGTGACAACGTTGTCCTTGACCCCCAGTGGCTTGTCGACTGCCTCAAGTCTCTCATCACGGCAAAAATGTTCTCTAAGTGGCCGGCGATATCGGACCAATGGAAGGAGTTCAGTCGCTGCGGAATCCTCCGGCCAAGCCTCATCGGTACGCTATAACACCACTACTGTGTATACAACCTTCACAATACTTGAAGGTCAAAAGTGCCAAAAATTACTATTCTTTTGTTTTTGTGCAATAACATTACTAACTTTCATGATATTTCACATACATAATGACATCAGCCCTGGGAAGAATCCTGTTTGATGTGGATGTCAAGTCCTCAACGTCGAGGTCACGAGTGCCAAAAATAGATCAGTTATTCTTTTGTTTCCCTGTTATAATATTACCCACCTTCACGATACTTCATATGCACATTCATATCAGCCCTGGGAAGAATCCTGATTGATGTGGACGTCAACCCCTCAATGTCAAGGTCACGAGTGCTAAAAATAGATTGGTTATACTTTTGTTTCCCTGCGATAACATTACCCTCCTTTATGATACTTCATATGCACATTCATATCAGCCCTGGGAAGAATCCTGTTTCATGTGGACGTCAACCCTCAAGGTTCACGTATCATCAGTCCAAACAGATTATTATTTTGTTTCCCTGCGATAACATTACCCACCTTCACATTCATATCAACCTGGGAAGAATCCTGCTTGATTTGGAATTTAATCCCTCAAGGTCATAAATGTTAAAAATAGATTGTTTATTGTGCAATTCTTTTGCTCGGATATGATAACTTTAAAGGTTTATACCCCATTAAATCTGCACAGTCTGATCTGACAGGATCTTCACTGTTTGCCATTCCATCCATGAAACACCCGTCATGGTTCTAATCTGACGAGCAATGTAGATCGTTATCAAACCACAGAAGTGTGCTATTTGATCAGGATCTACGCTGGTCATAAATCCCATAAACCCCATTTTTCCAGTCACAGTCACATTTGAGACACGCCATGTGAGTTTGTACCTTCGTACATCTGCGTAATTTCATTGAATAAGTTTACAAAATTTTCAATATTTTTCATAAAGTCAAAAGTTGACAAAATGTTCAGAGTACATGCGGAAATTTTGTCAACTTTTGACGCCCTTCACGGAAAATATTGTAAATTTTGTAAACGTATTTCATGAAATTACGCAGATGTCCGAAGGTATCAGTCTTATTCAACCCTTACACTGCTGAGTTAAATTTTGTCGTCTGCTATTTATTTTTCACCTAAAACATGCTTCGGCAGTACTTTAGAATATATTGTAAATTTTTTAAACGTATTTCATGAAATTGTGCAGATGTCCGAAGGTACAAAATCACATGGCGTATCTTATTTAACCCTTACACTGCTGAATTAAAATATTGTTATCTGCTATTTATTTTTAATTTTCCATTTTTTCTCATCTAAAACATGCTTCGGCAATATAGGCCAGGGCATTTACGTGAAAAACTCAGCCGACCCGCAAGTCTTTACAACACAACCACCATTATTGCCAATAATTCGAGAAAAATATGCTGATCAGCTGAAAAAAAATCGCCAACAATCGGAGGGTAGGAAAGTTTCATTTTTGTCGAGCCCGCTTGCGGAAAGTGAGACATAGTGATCACAATGATGTCCGGGTGTCCGGGTGTCCGCGCGTCCGTCCGTCTGTCCGTCCGTCCGTCCATCCGAAATATGCGTTAAAGTTTTTAAATACCTTATATCTCTGCAATCCTAAGTCACATTGACTTGAAACTTCATATGCTTATTAGTCATCATCCATATATTCATGCTGTATCCCACTCATGCGGCCCCTGTGCCCAAGGTCAAGGTCAAATGACTTGGAAGTTTGCGTTCCGAAATCTGCATTAAAGTTTTTAAATACCTTATATCTCTGCAGTCCCAAGTCACATTGACTTGAAACTTTATATGCTTATTAGTCATCATCCATATATTCATTCTGTCCCACTCATGCGGCCCCTGTGCCCCTATGTCAAGGTCAAATGACTTAGAAGTTTGCGTTAAAGTTTCTGTCAAAATTTGCGTTAAAGTTTTCACATACCTACCATCTCTGTAACAGTCAGATTTGCTTGAAACTTTGTATGCTTATTGGGCATCATCCATATAATCATTCTGTGTCCCACTCATGCGGCCCCTGTGCCCCAAGGTCAAGACCAAATGACTTAGAAGTAATTATAAAATCTGCGTTAAACTTTTGACATATCTTGTATCTCCACAATTGTTACTGCAATTAACTTCCAACTTCCAATGCTTCTTTTTCATCATCCATATGTTTATTCCATAGCCTGCCCATGTGGTCCACATGCCCAAGTCAAGGTCAAATGACTTTGAAATTTGTGTTAAAGTTTTTACATACCTTATATCTCCGGTGGGTGGCAGGTGGGCGCTTGCGATGGGTAATTTAACGATCGGAGTTCATCCTTAGCGGAATCCCGACTGGAGACCTGGTTTGGCCCTCACATACGTCTTTGGCATTTTGTATGCAGTGCCGTAGCCACGTTGAGGCCATGGCCTCGTCCGTTTTTTCACGATTTTTTCTTTCTTTTTTTTTAGTATGCTCCCCGAAATCATTATATAATATTTTTATTTTTTTATTCCAATATAGGAAAAATGGGAGTCATAGTATGTGCTCAGACTTTGCTGAGAATGCAGGAAATGGCGTTTCAGACCACTTTGATTTCAAAATTTTCAGGGTGGGCATGCCCCCGGGCCCTCCACACTTCCACCCCCAATAATTATCGTCTTCTGCCGCTTATGTTGGCCTCGGCTATTTCGAACCTCTGGCTACGGCACTGGTATGTGACAGTTGAATCTGGTTATACCCCTTAGGATATTCGTAATCCTATTTTAGGGGAAGAGGCCAAGTGACTTGGTGTGGTATGGACCTGGCACCAGGTCAGGTTATTCTAATTTCAGGGCTGAATATATTTGTTCTCGATGTAAATATTCCGTTCTGATTTTAGGATTTGCCCCCCAATGCAGCAGGTTAAAATGGGATCGAACCCGTTTGCCCGGCCTTACATGACCTTAGCTGTTGATAGGCCGTTAAACTAATAAACAAACAAAAACTTTGAATGAAATTTGTGTTAAAGTTTTTACATACCTTGTATCTCCACAATACTTACTCCGATTTTCTTCAAACTTCAAATAATTATTTATTATCTTCCATATTTTCATTCTATAGCCCACCCCAGATGCCCAAGTTCAATGTCAAATAACCAAGTTTTTAATACCTTATATCTCCACAACCCTTAATTCAAACTTCAAATAAATACACTCTCAGACCATCAGATGCCAGGCATGCAGACTTTTAACCTCCCATACCTCCCATATCTTACGACTGATGTTTGCAGTTACACACAGACACAAATGCATGAACATACCGGTACCATCATCCTTGGTTGATAATAACATCTAGCGTTTGATTTTGCTCTTCAGAGGAGTGTATGTTTGAAATATCAAACGATTCGATGACAGGAAACAGAAAAGAGCGTTAGGATTTTAAACACATTAAGTATGTTAACATTACCCTGACTTTGGCGAGAAACCGATCTTGGACTTGTCACAGAGGACAATTGGAGCAACAAGCAGATCCATCCAGGGAAACGTAAATTGTAAGACATATATGCAAGCGTTAAGTTTTTGACCTTGATATTTAGATTATCGGGGGGCAATCGTGAATGTAGAGGATGATTGAAGCCATATGTTGGTGAAATATCGAGTAGATTCGTGCAAGGAAACGAAACATAGAATCATTGACCCAATCGTCAAGGTTTCGCACGCACCAAGTATATGACCTTGACCTGGGGTTTCTCGGTGGTGTGGCGATTGTGAATCTGGCAGTGGGTGGTAGAGGGCATTAGGACAATATGTGTATGAAATATCAAGCAGATCCGTGCGGAGAAACCGAAAATATATAAATTATTTACCCGATCGTTTAGGTTTGGGACTCGCCCAGTAGGTGACCTTGACCTTCTGTTTAATGGGAGCGGTGCGATCGTGGTTTGCTGCAGGGCGGTAGAGAACCATTGGAACGACACGTGTGTGACATATTAAGTAGATTTGTGCATGCAAACAAAACATAGAAGCATTGACCCAATCGTCAAGGTTTCGCACGCACCAAGTATATGACCTTGACCTGGGGTTTCTCGGTGGTGTGGCGATTGTGAATCTGGCAGTGGGTGGCAGAGGGCATTAGGACAATATTTGTATGAAATATCAAGCAGTTCCGTGCGGAGAAACCGAAAATATATAAATTATTTATTTTATTGTGTGACATATTAAGTAGATTTGTGCATGCAAACAATACATATACGACATTTAGCCAAGTGTCAAGATTTCAAACTCACCAAGTATGTGACCTTGACTCTGGGTTTGCGAGGGGCGGGTCTACTGTGAATCTGTCAGTGGGTGGTAAAGGGCATTGGGGCAATGTATGTTTGAAATATCAAGGAGATCCGTGCGAGGAAACTGAACATATAAGTTATTTATCCGAGCGCTAAGGTTTGGGACTCACAAAGTATGTGACCATGGCCTTTTGTTTAACGCGGGCGGTGCGCTCTTGGTTTTGTTGCAGGGCGGTAAAGAACCATTGGTGTGTGACAGATTCGTTCATGCAAACAAAACATATAAGGCATTGACCCAAGCGTCAAGGTTTCGAACTCACCAAGTATGTCACCTTTTGATGTACGGGAGGTACGGGATGTATGGGCGGCGGTAACGCTATATGCTGTTTTACGACTCAGTCGTGGGGGCTGACATACATGTTTATGTAGTTATATGTGTAAATATAAGCACTTGTTTTGGGGTCTATCTAATAAAACTTTGTGTTTTCAGTTTTCAGCGGGTTTTTTTAAATTGGGTATTTATTTACCAGATGTTTTTGATTTTTTTTCATGTGAATAATTATAGCTATTTATCAACATGTTATCCAATTTTCGGTATTAGGTCTCTAAACAGTTGGCCTAAATAATTTGTTCAAAATGACTACAATTTATGCACTCATTGTATAATTTTAACCCAAAAATGTTACCCAGTATGCTCAAATCTATTTTTTTCCTATAAACACTATATAAATAAATGTTTTATTAAGTTCATTTGATAATATCACCACATGTTTTATCTCCATATTAATTTTTCATTTTCTTGCGACTTGCACCAAATTACCACTTTTTACCCAAAATGACAGCTTTCCTACCCTCCGATTTTAGGCAATTTTTAGCTCGACTATTATCATGAATAGTTAGAGCTTATGTAGTCACCCCGGCGTCGGCGTCACCATCACGCCTTGGTTAAGGTTTTTAGTCAAGATTGTATATGCAATACTCCTGGCCCTACACCCGCCATACTTGGACAACTGCATCTCCTAGTGATGTACATCAACAACCCCTGACCTATATTTGACCTTGACCTACATTTAACCTTGAATTACTTAGTTAATTCCCCTTGATTAAGGTTGTTAGTCAACCTTGGTTAAGGTTTTTAGTCAAGCTTGTACATGCAATACTATTGTGCATACAGACACCATACTTGGACAACCTTTTCTCATATGGATGTACATCAATAACCCCTGATCTATATTTGACCTTGACCTACATTTCCTCTTGAATTACTTACTTAATTCCCCTTGGTTAAGGTTTTTAGTCAAGCTTGTAGATGGAATACTCCTGGCCCTACACCAACCATACTTGGACAACTTCATCTCCTAGTGATGTACATCAACAACCCCTGGCCTATATGTGACCTTGACCTACATTTAACCTTGAATTACTTAGTTAATTCCCCTTGGTTAAGGTTTTTAGTCAACCTTGGTTAAGGTTTTTAGTCTATGGGCCTATATGTCACTTTTACCACAATTCATGAATATGTACATACATGTATGTATAAATAAATAAGCACATGCATTGTCACAGTTATACCTTACAATGTATATGTCTCCATGTTGGAAAGGGTACATCACGGCACGTACAATAAACGCTGTTTCAGATCGAATATGATTAGGGGACCACGTCGACGCCATTAGATGACCTAGTAGTTTAGAATAATTTCCAATTGAAATTGCTCTAAAGTACTAAGTACTATTAACCCTTACACCGCTAAGTACTATTAACCCTTACACCGCTATCTTATATCTTAATCTTTTGTCGTCTGCTGTTTATTTTATATGCTTTGACTTTGACAGCACTTTAGAATAATTTACAACATGCTTTGACAGCACTTTCCAATGGAAATTATTCTGAAGTGTACCATGTTTTTATTGAGAAATAAGGCAAGATATAGAAGCAACAGCAGACGACAATTGTTGTGTGTAGCAGTCTAAGGGTTAAAATATGTTTTATTGAGAAATACGGTAAATATGAAGGAACAGCAGAAGACAATTATCATGTCCAGCATTCTAAGGGTATAAGTAACACGAATGAATATCACTTGTAGAGGCGGTATGGCGTCAAGACAAGTATCAGAGTTTCTGGGACCACAAAGACCACCTGATCCCGCTAATGGAAAAACTAAACATAATCACACAATGTAAGAGCGACTCTGACGGCCAGTACCATTTAGTCCCATGTATGCTCAAGGAACCTCCGACCCCCGACTGTATGATGAAGTCCGACTGTATGATGAAGTCCGACTGCATCAGTACGTCCTCCGTGCTGTGTATAACAACGGCAAATGGCTTTCTTCCCCCCGGAATTTTCCAGCGTCTGATTGCAGAGTGTTATCGGTGCTGGACAATCGCAAAAAAAAACAAATCTCATCTTGTTTACTGTGGTTACGGATGCTTTGAGATCGACGCCATCCATCAAATGAATCTTTATTTCCGCGACTGCGTCATTCATCTGTGGGTGACAAAATGTAGCATATATCCGTATCCTGCTACCAACGTCTGCATGAAGGTCATGGCTTTCGTACAAGAGGCGCTGCAGAGGATTAACAAGTGCTTAAGTCCCGCACCCGCGCACTTGTCTCGCCTGGAACTATCGATTAAATGTCCTGATACAGATCTGCACAACGTTGATGCGCGGTTTAGAGTCGATGAGTTGCGCAAGAACAAAGAGATACGCTGCCACCACCATGACGACTACCATCCGTTGAACTGCTCTGAGTTGCTACGTTATTGGTACGTTGATGACTGTGACGACCCGGACATACTTGAGAAAAAACCCACTGAAAAACATTGTGGTGTGATCGCGAGGAACATCATCGGCAAAAAGCAGCAACAATTGGGGCTGGAGTTGGGATTATCGATTGTGGAAATCGAACAAATCAAAGAGAATGATCATGTTTTTGAAAACCAGAGCACGAAAATTCTGTTGTCATGGATACGTCGCGATACTAGAGCAACTTTCCGTGTGCTGGAGCGAAAAATGATAGCTGTTGGTATCGACACGACAAATTTGTTGGCGTGTACTAAGTGAAATTTTAGTGTGATGCAACATTGGAAGCCGTAGTCGAACTCACTCGTGCCTATAGTCTGTTCCACATTTTGTTGCCGACGAACGTTTTCTCAAATCACCCCCCCCCCCCCCCCCCCACCCCCCCCCCCACCCCCCCCCGCGAGGAGGATTCATGGCCGCTTTTAAACTTCAGTTCATGAACTTGTTCTTGAACATCAGTTCATGACTGAATAAGTGCTTGAACTTGTTCATGAATTTCATGAACAAAAAATGGCTGTTTTCAAACTTCAGTTCATGAACTAAAGTTCAAGACAAGTTCTTGAACTTGTTTTTGAATTTAGTTCATGAACAAAAATGGCCGTTTTCAAACTTCAGTTTATGGTCAAGGTCAAATCAAGGTCACATGATATATGTTGTTTTTTGTAGCACATCACTAAATAAGTATGTTGTGCAAGTTTGATGACTGTATGTGTTACAATGGTCACAAGTGGGTCGTTGGTCGGGCGAATGTGACAACGTAAATTAACGGTAGGGGTTCCTCCTTTAGGAATCACGATTTGCCCGGTTTGGCCTTCGGGTACGTTTTTATCTTTGATCTTTAGTTACCTGCGAGTTGAATTGGGTTATTGCTCATTATAAAAGTAGTAAGATTATTACTGATCCCTCTGCTTTTGGGTGGGGCCAAGTGATTCTGGTGTGGCGAGGACCTGGCATCAGATCAGGATTATTCCGATTTCAGGGCTGAATATAGTTTTGATATTGTAAATATTCAGTTCTGATTTTGGGATTTTCCCCCCATTTGTACATGTACTTGAACATGTACGTGTACATGAACTTGTACAGGTTATATATGGGATTTAGTACTAAACCCATTGACCCGGCCTTAAATGACCTTAGATTTTGATAATAATAATAATAATCTCTAATCTCTGTTCCACGTTTTGCTGCCGACAAACTTTTGGTTATTAAGCACATTAAATGTAAAAAATATTCAATTGTAAGGACTTTTTCATCAATAAGAAAAAACTCGTCAACCTCTCAAAAAAAGTATTTGATGAAATTCCATTAAATAATGATTTTTGTCGCGCCCGCTTTCAGCAAGCGCGATATAGTCGGCATTTTGGCGTACGTACGTACGTACGTACGTGTGTCCAGTTAAAGTTTTTGGTTAAAGTTTTTTGGTTAAAGTTTTTCATTCTACTATATCTCTTTTTAGCTCACCTGAGCGAAGCTCATGTGAGCTATTGTTACCGCAATGTGTCCGTCGTCGTCCGTCGTCGTCGTCCGTGAACATTTTCAAACGTCTTCTCCTCGGTAACCATTGGGCCTATGGTCACCAAACTTCATGGTCATGGTCCTTAGGTAGCGGGATTACAAAATTGTTAAAATGACGTCATTACGTAATCCAAGATGGCCGCCGTCTAAAAATAGCACAAATTCTTAAAAAATCTTCTTCTCAAGAACCGCCAACCGGATTTCGACAAAACTTGGTAGGAATGATCGATGTACATTGCTCTTTCAAAGTTGTTAAAATGGTGACCCTGGGGTTAAAAATGGGCGTGGCCCGTGGGGTCAAATTGGGGTTAAATTTTATTTTTTGACTGAATATGGTCATTTCATATATCAAATTGAAGGTATCAATGAGGCGATCACTCTGGTGCATTTTTTGT
>CM055280.1:3261510-3496380 GCA_029237695.1 Conchocele bisecta | reverse complement strand
TTCACTTGCTTTTGTTGATGAACGGGGATCTGTGGTGATCTTATGGTTCTTACGGTTCATCACGCTGGCCCAGGAGGCATTGTTTTGTACATGTTTTCAATTAGGGCGAGGCTATCTATCTAGTTTGTAGCAGTGTTGTTGCAAAAGGATAGTGTTTCACTTTGGGTTAATGATTCTATTCTCTTTGTCTACTATACATGGGTTTATAGGTATACAGGGGTCGAACACTCGCAGTGTCCGAGATCCCGAGGATCCCTGTTTTGTAGGAGGAATCACTGCATTTTCAAGAAAATCCCATTCAACATAATGTAACAATAGGGATGTCCATGCTGCGGAATCCCTGGGCCAAAAGTTAGTGTCAAACCCTGGTATAGGTTTTGATCTGGCTTTAGGGCCAGTTTAACTCCTCAGCACTTGCTTGTTAGGATGACCTTAGTGCTTAGGGCGTTTTATACTGTGTTCTCGATATGTACGAGTCATGTGTCGTCATGAGGACTATGTATAGACTTTGAGTTTATCTCAGTTGAGCTATTGCGTGTGAAGTGCCGGGCGACTACATTCGCCAGGGCTTCGTCTGGTAGCAGCAGCTATACCATGAGTATTCTCCGGCGTTCTAACCAAGTATAGCAGGTTGGAGTCTACGAGTCAGTCTACGAGACTAGCGTGGTGGTGCTTGTCTTTACCATCCTCTCTTCTACTTTCGTAAAAGGGGGGGGGGGGCCCGCTTTGGGCGCCCCTATGATTCTAGGGTGAGACCATGTTATTACTATATAGGTAACACCCAAGTTTGTACCTAGGCCAAATATTTTTGTCTGTTTTGAGGGTTTTTAATCTGCCTTACCATTCCGGTCGAGTATGAGTAGTGAGAATACCTCCACCATCACTACGAATTCTTGCAACCAATTCAGGTTAGTTTGAAGACATAAAAATGGAAAATTATTTCTAATTTTAGTTTTTATTATTCATACTCACCTGAATGGTAAGGTAGACCCTCCTCCCGTCCCCGCTTGATGGTTTTATCTTCTCCTACTTAGTATACTTCAGGCTATTTTACTAGCAGTTTCATTTCCATATGGAAATGATTAACTTTTTGAAGCTGTATACCTAACAATAATAGGAGGAGTTTAAATAGCGGACTAGCCAATTGGCTGTGGGTAGAGCGGAATGGTCTATGGTGGGTTATTTGAGTGATTAGAGTAGGCAGATTTTTATTATTAGGACGATTTCATAGCAACCTATCTGTTTGCAACCATTCAGGTGAGTATGAATAATAAAAACTAAAATTAGAAATAATTTTCCATTTTACACACCATGAGCAAACCATGTATTTACAAAAGCTTCAGCGGAAGGCGATTTCGCGATGCCAAAGCGTGAGATGATTCTCATGTGTTTAGGAGACGATTCTCATGTTTTGTTCTTGTTAAGAAATATGTTTGTTTGAAAGGAAAAATGTTTATATTCAGGCGCGGATACAGAAATAATTGCAGGGGTGGGGTCTGTAATTACAAGTCGAAATTTTTAGATGCCAGATCGCCGCAGATGCGATTTCCTGACACCTAGGACACGAAAAAAGTCATCCAACTATTTGAGTATTGTAGGATTTTCGTCTTTTTTTTTTTGACCGGGAGCAAAAAAACACAAACGTAAGTCAGAATAAGTGTAAATGTTTGGGTACTACGCTATGACTGTACAGGTAAGCCAGCCTGGCGTCCCGGTGGAACGCGGGGTCGTATCACGGGGGAACACCGTGGCCGTTTTATGGCTATTTGAAGTTCGTCCAGCTTGGTCTCCGTCCGCGGTGGTAATACAGGTAAAATATATGGTCACCGTGGGAGGCACATAACACCCACCGTGATTTTCCCACTCTGAGAAAATTCCTCCCACCGTGAGAGAGTGGAAAAGGCACAAAGCACTCGTTTTTAGCCAGGTTTTTAAAAAAAAAAAACGCCTATTGGATTGGCGAAAGCCGGGTTTCGGGCGGGCAGGCGGCATCCACAATCAATGTTAAGTTTTCGTGTTTTCGTCCATTTTTTTTCTTTTTGCGTTTACAATGTTAAGTTTTCGTGTTTAAGTCCATTTCTTTGGTACTGTACCACATAGGACCAACAAACTTTCACAGCTTCATAACCAAGGGGTGCCCACCACATATCACTATTCAACATGTTACCTTTTTATGAACTTAACCCATTTTTTCAGCGCAGTCGACTTGGCCATTTTCAATGTTAACTTTTCGCGTTTACAATGTTAAGTTTCCATGTTTAAATCCATTTCTTTGGTACTGTACCACCTAGGACCACCAAACTTTCACAGCTTCATAACCAAGGGGTGCCCACCACATACAACTATCCAACATGTGACCATTTTTTTTACCTTGACCTATTATTTCTACGTACATGTAATTGACTTAGCCATTTTCAACGTTAACTTTTTAACGTACGTCTGGGTTAAATTTGTTTGGTTAAAGTTTTTCGTTATAATATATCTCAGCAACTGCTTCGCCCATTACCTTGAAACTTCACATGGGTGTTTATCATCGTCCATATTTTCATTCTACCCCCAACCGTGCGGCCGCTGTGCCCAATGTCAAATTACTTTGAATTTTTTTGTTAAAGTTTTTTCGTGTACTATATCTCTGCAACTGCTTCACCCATTACCTTGATACTTCACATGGGTGTTTATCATCATTGTCGCACCCGCTTGCAGAAAGCGCGATATAGTCGGCATTTTGGCATACGTCCGTCCGTACGTCCGTGTGTCCGGTTAAAGTTTTTTGGTTAAACTTTTTCCATCTACTATATCTCTTTTTTTTTAGTGTCCATGCCTCGCCCCAAGGCGCGACATGTAGGCCACGGCCATCTAGTCTACAAAAAGTGGGTATAGTTATGTTATCCAAGTGTCTATGCTTGGAAAAAACCTGGCCTTTGTGGCTTTGCCTCGTTTCTTGTTTTCCTTTAAATGAGATAACACTCACAAAAAATGACTTGGAAGTTAACAAAACAACAACAGAATCTTACACTTGTTTCCATTTGATGGGCAATTTATCAGCCATTTTATGCCAGAGACCTGACTTGTTTGTATCTAACCTGAGATTTTTCGTGAAAAAAAATATTTACAAAATTTACTGTATTTTCCATTAATGCCATCGAACGTTGACAAACAGTTTGAAATTCCTTGGTCTTTCGACGTCATTTACAGAAAATATAACAGTTTCTGTAAATATTTTCCACACACATCGCACACATTTTCCTGGGTACAAAATCACATAGCTTGTCGCAAATAGAACTCGCTTGACATGTTCTATTTATAGAATAGTTTTCCTTGAATGAAAAAACAAATACAGTGGAACCCCTCTAAACTGGACACCAAAAAAACACCTGTGGTCTTATTTTTTATGTGTTTCTTGATCATTTATCTCAGATGAAAATGTCTGTTTGTGATCGTTTAGCACACAACTGTGGCTCTGAATGATCAAATGCCTGATTTACAGTGAAACCGCGCTAAACCTGACACCCTGGGAACCTCCCAGGGTGTCCGGTTTAGAGATTCCACTGTATAAGTTAAAAAAATGATTTCAGCGCCAACTTTACCGACTGAAATCCTACGCATGGATAACCAATCCATTGAGTTGTACATGAAGGCGTTATTGGAAGACGAAGTTTCCGTTCACTCGATACGGGTCATGGTTGTCGGTCACTATGGTGTTGGCAAAACGACCTTGACCCGTCGTCTTTTTAATGAGGACGTTGACCTTTCAAAAAGTGAATCGACCAATGGGATTGAAGTACACGTGAGGCGGTGTCGCGTATCACTGGACGATCAGTTGTGGACAGTTTTAAACAAGGGTGAATATCAAATACCGTATTTATTCTAGTAATTCCTGGCTGTCTGGTGGGTGGTTGGTCGGGCGAACGTGACGGCGTAAATTAACGGTAGGAATTCCTCCTTATAGGAATCACAATTTATTTGGTTTGGCCCTCAGGTACGTTTTTATCTTTGACTCTCTTGTTACCTGGGAGATGAATTTGGTTATTGCTCATTATAAAAGTAGTACTGATGCTACTGCTTTTGGAAGGGGGCCAAGTGATTCTGGTGTGGTGACGACCTGGCATCAGATCAGGATTATTCAGATTTCACGGCTGAATATAAATATTTTTTTATTGTAAATATTCAGTTCTGATTTTGGGATTTTCTCATTTGTACAGGTAATCTCTGGGGTTTAGTACTAAACCCATTGACCCGGCCTGAAACAAAAATTGGCTGTCTGGTTACCAAAATTCATAACGACAATATAGCCCTGTATCCTATTTCACCAACATTGCAAAGTATACTTATCTAGCAAAGTATACTTTGAGGGAGTAATCATTTATTTTTCCCGAAATGCATTATTTCATATAGAACTAACAACCTCATATACTTGATTAAAAGTATGCAGAATTATTATACTGAATTTATTACATTATCACAGCCAAAATGGCGGCTGTGATAATGTAATAAATTCAGTATAGTAAAAATGAATAAATTTATCCTTCAATTGAAAATTTCTTTTCTAAGTATACTTTGCTAGATAAGTATACTTTGCAATGTTGGTGAAATAGGCTACATATCGAACGAGTGGGCCCCTTTCTTTGTGTACTCCAGTTTCCAGGTCACATTTCTAGTTTAAATTTGCTATGGTATTTACCAGGCTCAGCTCTCAAACGATAGGACTTCCAATATAGCCTAGAATATCTCTATGTGATTATACCCTTATCTTACAAAGTATGCCGAGGGGCATATAGTTTAGCCTTTCCGTCTGGTTGTCCGACCATTCATCAGACTGTC
The DNA here is from genome assembly GCA_029237695.1 of Conchocele bisecta. Classification (NCBI taxonomy): domain Eukaryota; kingdom Metazoa; phylum Mollusca; class Bivalvia; order Lucinida; family Thyasiridae; genus Conchocele; species Conchocele bisecta. The sequence goes on along the minus strand of CM055280.1, from coordinate 3,491,559 downwards.
CGTAACACGAAACATTAGCATTTCGAAATTTGCATTGAAGTTTGTATTGTCCATCCAGCGAAGTATGTCGAGGGGTATATAGTGCAGAAGAGCTTATGGCATACCCCCGGCGTCGTCGGCGTCCACAAACTTAACGTTGGGGTAAATGTCTTATAACTTCTGTTTCCTTTCATGGAATACCTTGTTATTTCATACATGCATTCCTCAGATGACCCTCTATCATGCTGTAGCAAATCCATGACCCACCACCCAACCCTTACCTCAAGGTCAAGGTCACAAACTTAGCATGTTCATAAACTTAACGTTGGGGTAAATGTTGGACGTCTAGACAGTTGCCATGCGCTCGTCGGATAGTTTTTACTCGCTCCTAAAACAGACGTGTTTTTTATGCCACCGGGTTTCGAAGAAACGGGTGGCATATAGTGTTCAGACCGTCCGTCTGTCCGTCTGTCCGTCCGTCCGTCTGTCCGTGTCCGTCCGTCCGTCCGTCTGTGTGTCCGGGCACACATGTGGGTACTTATGGGGTAGGGGGCGTGGTCTAAGACAATGGGTTAGGGTTAGAACACAATGGAACTTAATCCGTACCCCGTAAGCCTATTGTGTCTTACGGGGTATTTCCTTTGATCTTTTATATAGCAAGTACCCCCTAAGGTCCGAAATGTAAGTTAGTCCGTCCGTCCGTCCGTCACACTTTTCGGTTAACCACTTTGTCACAGTTTCTAAAATATGCTGCAGGTGGCATCCGCGTTCGACAAACGCATTTCTTGTTAGTAAGGGCATTATCACCAGATGCAATTTGTGCAGGGCATGTCGCTGGAAGTGTACTGCGTTAACTACACACTTTTTACGACGGTCAGCGTACTAATTATTGTGCTAATAATAATCAGCAAATCCATGACCCACCCCCAAGATCAACATCATAAACTTAACGTTGCAGTAAATGTCTTTATTATGCCACCGAATGGTGAGGGGTGCTTATAGTGTTACCGACGTCCGTCCGTCCGTCCATCCCGAAACCTTAATGCTCCGGTAAATGGCTTATAATTTAAATATGCCTCGTTTTCTTTGGCTGCCAGCGGGGGCATTTGTGTGCCGAAAGGCCACATTTCTAGTAACTTCTGTTTCTTTACAGGGAACGCCTTGATATTTCATACATGCATTCATCTGATGATACTCTGTCGTGCTTTAGCAAATCCATGACCCACCCCTTTCCCCAAGGTCAATGTCACAAACTTAGCACATTCATAAATTTAACGTTGGGGTAAATTTCTTATAACATCTGTTTCCTTTCATGGAACGCCTTGATATTTGATACATGCATTCCTCAGATGACCCTCTATTATGCTGTAGCAAATCCACAACCCACCACCCAACCCTTACCCCAAGGTCAAGGTCACAAACTTAGCATGCTCAACATTAAACTTAACATTGGGGTAAATGTTGTGTAACTTCTGTTTCTTTACAGGGAACGCTTTGATATTTCATACATGCATTCATCTGATGATCCTCTATTGTGCTACAGCAAATCCATGACCCACCCCCCACCCCTTTCCCCAAGGTCAAGGTCACAAACTTAGCACATTCATATATGCATTCCTCATGTGAATAGCTATCATGCTGTAGAAAATCATCAACTTAGTGCATTCATAAACTTAACGTTGGGTTAAATTTTGTTTTACTTCTGTTTTCAAATTGATATTTCATACATGCATTCATCTATCAGGTTATTCCAATTTCAGGACTGAATATATTTTTTCTCGATGTAAATATTCCGTTCTGATTTTAGGATTTTCCCCCCCAATGCAGCAGGTTAAAATGGGATCGAACCTGTTTGCCCGGCAAATCCACGTCCCACCTTCTACCACTGACCCCAATGTCAAGGTCCACCGCACACCCCTTAACCCAAGGTCAAGTTATATAATATTCATGTTTTTTTATACAACTGTGCCAAGTTTGAGTGAAGGCTGCCAACAGGCGAGCTTCGTTGTCTTCTGACAACTCTTGTTGTTGACCCGCTTGCAGAAAGTGAGATATAGTGATCACAATGATGTCCATCTAATTCAAATTTTTCCTCGTTTACTATCAAAGTTTTAACCAATAACAGGTGAGAAGGTTGACACAGTGTTCAAGAAGCTGGCGGAGGTGTTGTCGCGGAAATCGTCCAATGAGGATGAGTCGTTTGTGAAGGAGGAGGGGCTAGATGTCGCCAATGGCAACTATAACAAGAAGAGCCCATCGGTTGTCGAAACTAACATCGAACGGAAGGAAGTCGCTCCCTCACAATTTCAGGCTGGTCAGTGCTCACGTAACCATGAAATGGCCGGAAACAAAAATAATTGTCTGCTGTTTATTTATATTTGATATATTTCTTAATAAAAATATAATTTGGCAGCGCCTAAGAATAATAACTTCTAATAGAGATGGAAATTCTCTTACATGAGCTGCAAAAGCTAATTAACCCAGTTAATAATAACTACACATTATTAATGAGGTTATCGTAATTAACGCATTTAATAACTAATTAAACTCGTGCAATCCAGATCGATTAGGGTTTGTCGTGGCATTGTTTATTTTTTTAGCTCACCTGAACCAAAGGCTATTGTTACCGTTTTTCGTCCGTCCGTCCACAATTTCAAACGTCTTCTTCTCAAACCGCTGAGCCAATGTTGGTCAAACTTTACAGAGATGATATATGGGTGGGGGCACATCAGGCTTGTAAAATTAGAGGTCACATAATCCAAGATGACGGCGTGGAAAAGTAGGTAAAATTCTTAAAAAGATTCTCACAAACCGCTAGGCCAATTTCAACGAAACTTGGTGGAATAATTGATAGTCCATGCTATTTTAGATGTGTTAAAACTAGGGATGGCAATGAATATTCGAATATTTGTTTATTGACCGAATATTCGAATATCAGTTTGGTATTCGAATGGAAAACTTATTTCAAGGTATTGTTTGATTTACTTATTTCTCACCGCCTCACATACAGCAATTGATCCCAGCACGTGTCAAAGTTTGTGTTGTCTGTTATCGACGATTAATACGGTATCGCGTCAAAGTTTGCTTGTCTCTAATATCGACAATTAATAACACGGTATTGTTTTGACCTGACAGCCTGAAGGCTTGCAGGTGTTTAATCCGTACCTTAATAAAGTTTAGTTGCATCAAATAGCGTAATTGTTGATCCTTGGTAAAGAACTCGCGCTGCTTTGTGGGTACACGGTGTTTCGTGGTGGTATAATTATGTGTTTGTTGAATTCTCATTGGTTAACCAATCAGTAACTGAGTAATGAATTAATACCTGATTCGCACCAATCGCAGGAATTGCTAGAGTCTCTCATGGATGAGATTCTGTTGCGCTTACCTGCACGTGACCGCGACACGTGTGAGCCCACGCCATTGAAGCGCCGGAAACCGGACTTTCTAATGTTTGATTCGCCGGAAAAGGATGACAGTGGCGAACTTCGCACTTACCTCCAGGAAGAATGTGATCTAGAAGCCGATCCACTCACGTGGTGGAAACAGAACGAGACTAAGTTCCTGAGAATGGCCGTTACCGCAAGAAAACTACTCGCAGTACCCGCAACTTCTGTGCCGTCGGAACTCATCTTTTCTACTGCTGGTCTACTACTGACCAAGTTACGAAACCGGCTCTCCAGTGATTTAGTGGACACAATTATATTTTTGAACAAGAACAAAGTTAAGCGCGTTTCAGACATAGACAGTGATTAAATTAATTGTGTACGTTTCTGGAGAATATGTGAGTCACTGACAAAATAGGGATTATGGGCTGCACAACCACTGTATACCAAGATCAGACTGCATTCTCACTGTATATGCTGGAGCGTATTAATTGCTTATGAAATCGATTGGTAACACATACCATAAGTTCCATTTTTCCAGTCACAACAACATATGAACATCAAAAATCAGATATCCTTCTCCGAAACCGGGAATTACTATTCAATGTTATTCATGTATTTTGTTATCCTGTACATATTTATGCCCCCGCCACCGAATTGTGAGGGGGACATATAGTGTTACCGGCGTCTGTACGTACGTCCCGAAACCTGAACACTCGGGTAAATGGCTTTTAATTTCCTTCTTCGGATCTGCTTCACATTTCACACACGCCATTGCTACAATGCTCTCTATCACCCTGTGGCAAATCCACATTTGTCTCGCCCCCCCCCCCCCCCACCCCCCCCCCCCCCCCCCCCCCCCCCCCCCCCCCCCCCCCCCCCCCCGATAAGCCCAGGGTCAAGGTCACATACTTGGTGCAAAGTTTGAGTGGGTATATAGGAGTCAGCTGTCGGTCGGTCGGTCGTCGCAGTCGGTCGTCGGTCGGATCGTCGTCTGTTGGAAATTCCCTTCCGCTCTATATCTTCTACACCGATGCATGGATTATCAAATGGCTTGGCACAAATGTTTGTCATGATGAGAAGGTGTGTCGCGATCAATAACCATGCACCTACGTCCAAGGTCAAGGTCACAGTTGAAGGTCAAAGGTCAAACCTATTGAAATTCCCTCCCGCACTATATCTTCTACACTGATGCATGGATTATCAAATGGCTTGGCACAAATGTTTCTCATGATGAGAAGGTGTGTCGCGATCAATAACCACGCACCTACGTCCAAGGTCAAGGTCACAGTTGAAGGTCTAAGGTCAAACCTATCGAAATTCCCTTCGGCTCTATATCTTCTACAAGGTCACAGACTTTGTGCTTTTGAAACCTTAACTCTCGTATAAATGGCTTATAATTTCTGTGTCCTTGCTCCGATCTGCTTGACATTTCACACACGCATTGCTCCAATGGTCCTCTACCGCCCTGTGACAAATCCACATTCGTCCCGCCCCTGCTAAGCCCAGGTTCAAGGTCACAGACTTGGTGGGTTCGAAACCTTAACTCTCGGGTAAATGGCTTATAATTTCTGTTGCCTTTCTCCGATCTGCTTCACATTTCACACACATTGCTCCAATGGTCCTCTACCGCCCTGTGACAAATCCACATTCGTCCCGCCCCTGCTAAGCCCAGGTTCAAGGTCACAGACTTGGTGGGTTCGAAACCTTAACTCTCGGGTAAATGGCTTATAATTTCTGTTGCCTTTCTCCGATCTGCTTCACATTTCACACACATTGCTCCAATGGTCCTCTACAGCCCTGTGACAAATCCACATTCTCCCGCTCTCATTCGTCCCGCTCCCGTGAAGCCCAGTGTCAAGGTCACATTGGTGGGTTCGAAACCTTAATCTCGGTAAATGGCTTATAATTTCTGTTCTTTCTCCGACGCTTCACATTTCACACACATTGCTCCAATGGTCCTCTACAGCCCTGTGACAAATCCACATTCGTCCCGCTCCCGTGAAGCCCAGTGTCAAGGTCACAGACTTGGTGGGTTCAAAACCTTAACGCTCGGGTAAATGGCTTATAATTTCTGTTTCCTTGCTCCGATCTGCTTCACATTTCACACACCCATTGCTCCAATGGTCCTCTACTGCCCTGTGACAAATCCACAATCGTCCCGCCCCCGATAAGCCCAGGGTCAAGGTCACAGACTTGGTGCAAAGTTTGAGTGGGTATATAGGAGTCAGCTTGTCGGTCGGTCGGTCGTCGGTCTCGGCGGCTCGGTCGGTATCGGTCTGTCTGTTGGAAATTCCCTTCCGCTCTATATCTTCTACACCGATGCATGGATTATCAAATGGCTTGGCACAAACGTTTGTCATGATGAGAAGGTGTGTCGCGATCAATAACCATGCACCTACGTCCAAGGTCAAGGTCACAGTTGAAGGTCAAAGGTCAAACTATTGAAATTCCTCCCGCACTATATCTTCTACACCGATGCATGGATTATCAAATGGCTTGGCACAAATGTTTCTCATGATGAAGTGTCGCGACAAAAACCACGCACCTACTCCAAGGTCAAGGTCACAGTTGAAGGTCTAGGTCAAACCTATCGAAATTCCTTCGCTCTATATCTTCTACACCGATGCATGGATTTAAATGGCTTGGCACAAATGTCATGATGAGAAGTTTCGCGATCAATAAACCACGCACCTACGTCCAAGGTCAAGGTCACAGTTGAAGGTCAAAGGTCAAACCTATCGATATTCCCTCGTTTTCTTTGGCTGCCAGTGGGGGTATTCGTGTGCCGACAGGCCACATTTCTAGTTATTTCTGTTTCCTTGCACGAATCTGCTTGATATTTCTCACATGCATTGCTGTAATGGTCCTCTATTGCCCTGTGACAAATCCACATTCGTCCCTCCCCCAATAAGCCCAGGGTCAAGGTCACAGACTTTGTGCTTTTGAAACCTTAACTCTCGTATAAATGGCTTATAATTTCTGTGTCCTTGCTCGAATCTGCGTCATATTTCACACACGCATTGCTCCAATGGTCCTCTACCGCCCTGTGACAAATTCACATTCATCCCGCTCTCGCTAAGCCCAGGGTCAAGGTCACAGACTTGATGCGTTCGAAACCTTAATGCTCGGTGTAAATGGATTATAATTTCTGTTTCCTTGCTCCGATCTGCTTGACATTTCACACACACATTGCTCCAATGGTCCTCTACCGCCCTGTGACAAATCCACATTCGTCCCGCCCCTGCTAAGCCCAGGTTCAAGGTCACAGACTTGGTGGGTTCGAAACCTTAACTCTCGGGTAAATGGCTTATAATTTCTGTTGCCTTTCTCCGATCTGCTTCACATTTCACACACTTGCTCAATTGGTCCTCTACCGCCCGTGGACAAATCCACATTCTCCCTCCTCTAAGCCCAGGTTCAGGACAGACTTGGTGTTCGAAACTTAACTCTCCGGAAAATGGCTTAATTTCTGTTCCTTTCTTCGATCCCGCTTCTCACACACATTGCTCCAATGGTCTACAAGCCCTGTGACAAATCCACATTTCCCGCTCCCGTGAAGCCCAGTGTCAAGGTCACAGACTTGGTGGGTTCGAAACCTTAACTCTCGGGTAAATGGCTTATAATTTCTGTTGCCTTTCTCCGATCTGCTTCACATTTCACACACATTGCTCCAATGGTCCTCTACAGCCCTGTGACAAATCCACATTCGTCCCGCTCCCGTGAAGCCCAGTGTCAAGGTCACAGACTTGGTGTGTTCAAAACCTTAACGCTCGGGTAAATGGCTTATAATTTCTGTTTCCTTGCTCCGATCTGCTTCACATTTCACACACCCATTGCTCCAATGGTCCTCTACTGCCCTGTGACAAATCCACAATCGTCCCGCCCCCGATAAGCCCAGGGTCAAGGTCACAGACTTGGTGCAAAGTTTGAGTGGGTATATAGGAGTCAGCTTGTCGGTCGGTCGGTCGGTCGGTCGGTCGGTCGGTCGGTCTGTCTGTTGGAAATTCCCTTCCGCTCTATATCTTCTACACCGATGCATGGATTATCAAATGGCTTGGCACAAACGTTTGTCATGATGAGAAGGTGTGTCGCGATCAATAACCATGCACCTACGTCCAAGGTCAAGGTCACAGTTGAAGGTCAAAGGTCAAACCTATTGAAATTCCCTCCCGCACTATATCTTCTACACCGATGCATGGATTATCAAATGGCTTGGCACAAATGTTTCTCATGATGAGAAGGTGTGTCGCGATCAATAACCACGCACCTACGTCCAAGGTCAAGGTCACAGTTGAAGGTCTAAGGTCAAACCTATCGAAATTCCCTTCGGCTCTATATCTTCTACACCGATGCATGGATTATCAAATGGCTTGGCACAAATGTTTCTCATGATGAGAAGGTGTTTCGCGATCAATAACCACGCACCTACGTCCAAGGTCAAGGTCACAGTTGAAGGTCAAAGGTCAAACCTATCGAAATTCCCTCGTTTTCTTTGGCTGCCAGTGGGGGTATTCGTGTGCCGACAGGCCACATTTCTAGTTATTTCTGTTTCCTTGCACGAATCTGCTTGATATTTCTCACATGCATTGCTGTAATGGTCCTCTATTGCCCTGTGACAAATCCACATTCGTCCCTCCCCCAATAAGCCCAGGGTCAAGGTCACAGACTTTGTGCTTTTGAAACCTTAACTCTCGTATAAATGGCTTATAATTTCTGTGTCCTTGCTCGGATCTGCGTCATATTTCACACACGCATTGCTCCAATGGTTCCTCTAACCTAACTACCGCCTGTGACAAATTCACATTCATCCCCGCTCTCGCTAAGCCCAGGGTCAAGGTCACAGACTTGATGCGTTCGAAACCTTAATGCTCGGTGTAAATGGATTATAATTTCTGTTTCCTTGCTCCGATCTGCTTGACATTTCACACACGCATTGCTCCAATGGTCCTCTACCGCCCTGTGACAAATCCACATTCGTCCCGCCCCTGCTAAGCCCAGGTTCAAGGTCACAGACTTTGTGGGTTCGAAACCTTAACTCTCGGGTAAATGGCTTATAATTTCTGTTGCCTTTCTCCGATCTGCTTCACATTTCACACACATTGCTCCAATGGTCCTCTACAGCCCTGTGACAAATCCACATTCGTCCCGCTCCCGTGAAGCCCAGTGTCAAGGTCACAGACTTGGTGCGTTCAAAACCTTAACGCTCGGGTTAAATGGCTTATTAATTAATTTCATGTTTTCCTTGCTCCGATCTGCTTCACAATTTCACATCAACCCATAGCTCCCAATGGTCCTCCCTACTACTGCCCTGTGACAAATCCACATTCGTCCCGCCCCCGCTAAGCCCAGGGTCAAGGTCACAGACTTTGTGCGTTCGAAATCTTAACGCTCGGGTATATGGCTTATTATGCCCCCGCCACCGAATGGTGAGCGGGGCATATAGTGTTACCGGCGTCCATCCGTCCGTACGTCCGTACTGCCCCCGCTAAGCCCAGGGTCAAGGTCACAGACTTGGTGCGTTCGAAACATCAACGCTCGGGGTAAATGGCTTATAATTTCTGTTTCCTTGCTCGGATCTGCTTCACATTTCACACACGCATTTCTCCAATGGTCCTCTACCGCCCAGTGACAAATCCACATTCGTCCCGTACCCGCTAAGCCCAGGGTCGAGCTCACAGACTTGGTGCGTTCGAAACCTTAACGCTCGGTTAAATGGCTTATAATCAAATATGCCTCGTTTTATTTGGCTGCCAGCGGGGGCATTCGTGTGCCGACAGGCCACATTTCTAGTTATGTTAGCTTTCAAACCATCTTTTCTTACTTACCGCTTAACTTCATAGTTGTTGTCTTACTGTTAAACATTACAGATTTTTAAATTTGAGGTAAACCAAGATGGCCGCCGTGTAAAGTTGGACAAAATCTTTAACCCTTACACTGCTATCTTAATTTTTTGTCGTCTGCTGTTTATTTTCTATTTTCCATTGTTAACTCGCCTGCACGAAGTGCAGAAGAGCTTATGGCATACCCCGACGTCGTCGTCGTCAGCGTCCACAAATTTAACTTGGACTAAATGTCTTATAACTTCTGTTTCCTTTCATGGAACACCTTGTTATTTCATACATGCATTCCTCAGATGACCCTCTATCATGCTGTAGCAATTCCATGACCCACCACCCAACCCTTACCCCAAGGTCAAGGTCACAAACTTAGCACATTCATAAACTGAACATTGGGGTAAATGTCTTATAAAATCTGTTTCCTTTCATGGAACGCCTTGATATTTCATACATGCATTGTCTGATGATACTCTATCATGCTATAGCAAATCCATGACCCACCACCCAACCCTTACACCAAGGTCAAGGTCACAAACTTAGCACATTCATAGACTTAATGTTGCTGTAAATATCTTATAACATCTGTTTCCTTTCATGGAACGCCTTGATATTTCATACATGCATTCCTCAGATGACGCTCTATCATCCTGTAGCAAATCCATGACCAACCACCCAACCCTTACCCCAAGGTCAAGGTCACAAACTTAGCATGTTCATAAATTTAACGTTGGGGTAAATGTGTAACTTCTGTTTATTTACAGGGAACACCTTCACATTTCATACATGCATTCATCTGATGATATTCTATCATGCTATAGCAAATCCATGACACAAACTTAGCATGTTAATAAACTTAATACTGTGGTAAATGGTGTGTACTTTTTGTTTCTTTACAGGGAACGCTTTAATATTTCATACATGTATTCATCTGATGATCCTCTATTGTGCTACAGCAAATCCATGACCCACACCCCACCCCTTTCCCCAAGATCAACATCATAAACTTAACGTTGGAGTAAATGTATTTTTATAACTTCTATTTCAGGGAACGCCTTGATATTGCATGCATGCATTCATCTGATGATACTCTATCGTGCTATAGCAAATCCATGACCCCCCCCCCCCCCCACCACCCCTTTCCCCAAGTCACAAACTTAGCACATTCAACTTAATGTTGGGGTAAATGTCTGATAACATCTGTTTCCTTTCATGATATTGTTACACGCCGGTAGTGGTGCGTATATAGGACCCCGCATAGACCCTGTCTATGCTATGTGTGTTGCTGCAAGCTCCTGCACGCTGTTCCAAACCCTTGCTGTGCGTATACTACCCAGTATCCTCTAACACTCGTTGCGGGCTATAGATGACAGATTAACCGACAAATGTGGTAGCGTCTGCCTATAGTTGCCAATCAGTAGATCTGTGTAGCCTGCAACCTGTGTCTCTCAGATCTGGACTAGACGCTGCACGTCTGTATGTACGGGAACACGGGTGTAACTGCTGGTCTGCCAGTCCAGGGAACAGATAAAAGACTAGATAAATTCAATTATTTATTAACTTTAGTTAGCACAAGAGATATCCGAGAGATGGTTCAAATGAACGGTACATTCGTCCGTACTACAATAAGTAATCTATCGTGTGGATAGACTAAACTGTTTATAATAATTATGCAATAAAAACCGCAACGATCAATACTAACGAAAAGGCAGCGTAAACACCGGCAAACACGGTGGTTCTAGAGGTAGAATTTGCTATCCACCAGATTTCGTTCGCGTACAGACAAATATGAATATTCACCTTAGTAGTTATGACTAATGGGGTCTGTGGAGACCCATGAAACGGTAATATATCGCAGGTGGGGTCTCGGGGGACCATAAACAGATGAAAGAAATGTCCTATGTCGCTAATAAGACCCTCTCAAATGACTCTGGCAAGATCAATTTATACTAAAATAATTAATTGTTCTTGCTATGAGAACTACAATGCTTATTATTAGCTTACATTTAATTCTAAAGACCTCATTTTCGCATTTGGAGGTGTTATCTGTAAGATCTATTGTGCCAGAGTGTCGAATGGCAGATTTCGCTCGCCTTATATACCCATGCATGGTCACAGTGGCCAAAAATTGGTCGCTTGGCCAAATATTGGCCATTCTGGCCCAATATTGGCCATTCTGGCCCAAAATTGGCCATTTGGCCAAAAACGGGTCACTGGCCAGGAATTGGCCACTTGGCCAAATATTGGCCATTTGGCCAAAAATGGGTCATTTGGCCAGAAATTGGTCATATGGCCAAAAATGCACGAGCCTGAATTGACATCAAATTATGTAAATGACATCACTGATTATGTTCTTAGTGACGTCAGCAGATACGAATTTGTCATTCAATTTTATCAAATAAACATCGGAACAGATAACATCGGACAGATAACACTTCAACGGGGTATGTAAAACACAATTAATACATAATATATAAAATATGTGCTAGAACAATGTTATCGTGTGTACGCTTAATCTTTAGCGGCATGATAAACTCCTTTACGCAAATTTACAAAGACAAACAATCCCACAATTCAGGAATCAAAATGGCGGACAGTAAGATCAAAATGTTAGGCACCGACAAAAAAGTTACATTTTCGACCACAATAGCGGCTACAGGAATTGTTGGATAAAGTTATTTAGCGAAACGAGAGCTCAAAACCTACGTCAGATTATAGTCTAAGTGACATTGTGTACACACGTTAACAGAGCGAGTAAACTTGCGACAATGTTGGATTCTGGATTTGACAGACAGGTGTGTGAATTGAAGACAACACGCGGAGCTGGATAAGAACCGACAGACATGATTCTTAACATGCGTGCTTGGTCTGTGGGTACAATTCCAGATCATATCACGTATGTTTTCATTTCACGTCTTGTCAAAGCAGCACAAATAAATAACGTTGATATTCTACAAGCTGTGTGGAGAAAATAAAAGTTCATTCAGCGTGGTTTGTAACTATAGAATCCAGGTAAGTTACCTAAATATGCCGGAGCATATCAATATTTCATACATGCATTCATCTGATGATACTCGATCGTGCTATAGCAAATCCATGACCCACCACCCAACCCTTACCCCAATGTCAAGGTCACAAACTTTGCATGTTCATAAACTTAACGTTGGGGTAAATGTGTAATTTATCTTTATTTACAGGGAACGCCTTGATATTTCACATACAGTCGAACCTGCTCGGGCGGTCACCTTTAATCAGCGGTCACTGCCGTTAAGCGGCCACTTCAAATCCCCCCGCGCATTTTTGCTATATAAAGCGCTTTCATTCAACGGTCACTCGTCTAACGCGGCCAGCGGTCATTAATTATCGTCCCAAACAGTGATCCAATTTCATTAAACGGTCACCGCTAATCCCGATTTCAATGTACCCTGCGGCGGTCGTTAGCGAAGCGCGAATTAACAATGATGTCAGCAGTCAATGCGGGTAATTAAAACACCAAACACGTCGCCCTGTCGGCGATATTGAGAGGGTATGTTTCACAGGTGCAAATTGTATTGCCCGAACTGTCGGCGCATTATTGAAAGAACAGCCGATCGCATCCGGGTTCTTGAACCCTTGTCCGTCGATTCGTAATTTCTATAGGTTACCAACACAAATGTTGTAAAAAGGAACAGCCCATTGCCAATTACCAAATTGACAAAACACGAATAGCTGATATAATTGGTGTGTATTGCCCAGAACCGAGTGTAGCCGGCTCAAATATAATTTAAGCAAATTACCTCATATGTCGAATAGCACTTATTGACTGCTTTTGCTGATATCGCCTATGCATTATTTACATACACGACTGGAAATTAATCCAAATTCGACTTGACCAATACCCGACAAAAAAAAAAAAATAAAAAAAAAAATTTGCATAACTTATTCCACACCATGTCCGATTATGCCCTATTATCTAGTACAATAAGTTGTCTACAATATAAGTCTTGCAGATTAGCAGTTGCAGTAGGCTGTAAAATAACAAAAACGTGAACATTCGTGTTTTTATTTGTTGATAGAATTTTTATTTCATTAAATGATATAATTCAACTAAATATTTGTTACTTGTTAAGAAATCCACTCATTACATGTTCAGGTTCAATTTTGAAAATATTAAATAAATATAAAGATACACATTTATATTGATATTTAATCATATGGTACTATAATTTCTAAATTTATCATTAATATTATTTATTACATTTGTATTATCATGTTAACATACATGTCTATGTTATCTTTATCTTCATTTCAATTTTCAAAATTTACCTGAAATGTACCTGAATACACAACCCTCTATTAAGAGGTCACCTCTGTTAAGCAGCCAGTTTTGTCACTTCCCTTGGGTGGCTGCTTAAGACAGGTTTGACTGTACATGCATTCATCTGATGATACTCTATCATGCTATAGCAAATCTATGACCCACCTTCCACCACTGACCCCAATGTCGAGATCCACCGCACACCCCTTAACCCCAGGTCAAGTTATATAATATTCATGTTTTTTATACAACTGTGCCTAGTTTGAGCGAAGGCTGCCAACAGGCGAGCTTCGTTGTCTTCTGACAACTCTTGTTATCATCAAATCATCAAAAACATGCTTTGACAGCACTTTAGAATAATTGACAGCATGCTTTGACAGCATTTTCTGAAGTGCTGTCAAACCATGTTTTTATTGAGAAATAAGGCAAGGTATAAAAGCAACAGCAGACAACAATTGTTGTGTGTAGCGGTCTAGCGGTTTAACAATGTCTTCCCATCATCAGACTGGTTTCAACAATTTGTAGGAAGAATGAATGTATAAAGGTCTCTCAGATTTACTTCCATATATATAACCAGGTGAGCGATATAGGCCCTCTTGTTTTTGTATACCGCAGTTGTCTACTATGGCTTAGTCTCGGCGAATCAAACATCTTTATTTCGAACATGAGAACAGAGTATGTGCTCCGTATGTTTCACGAATTGCCCACTTTGTAGGGCCGCCTGCGAGTGATGTCAAACCGACTGTAGTCACGAATGACTCGGGAGGGGGAGGGGATGTGGTGACCTTTAGCGAGGACAAGAACGCCATCTTGAAGGAACTGAAGGTTGGTTTATTTCTAAGTGCTCACTTTCAGGTACAGAAGCGTCTTGAGAAGCTGTGTTTGTTTGACCCACGTTTGCGCTATATTTGACAGAAAACCAGTTTTTGTTTGTTCCTTGTGTTTCACCGTTTTGTCTTCAATGCGCATGCTCAGTGATACAAAAATGGTGAAACGTTTCTGATGACATTTCTACATTTCCGCAACAGACATATGATATTTCTACATTTCCGCAACAGACATATTTCTACATTTCCGCAACAGACATGTTTCTACATTTCCGCGACAGATATATTTCTACATTTCCGCGACATACATATTTCTACATTTTCTCGAAAGACATATTTCTGCGATTGACATATTTCTACATTTCTGCGACAGTCATATTTCTTCATTTCTACGACAGACATATTTCTATATTTCCATGACACTCAATTCTACATTTCCGCGGCAGACATATTTCTATATTTCCGTGACAAATATATTTCTATATTTCCGTGACACATATTTCTGTGGCAGATATATTTCTACATTTATGCGACAGACATATGTCTACATTTCCACAACAGACATATTTATGCGACATATATTTCCACCATGTACATATACACGGCTGACATATTTCTATATTTCTGCGACAGACATTTCTACATTTCCGCGACAGGCATGTTTCTATATTTCCGTGACCGACATATTTCTATATTTCCGTGACACACATATTTCTACATTTCCGCGAAGACATATTTCTACATTTCCTTGGAAGAGATATTTCTATATTTCCACGACAGACATATTTCTATATTTCCACGACAGACACACTTATATATTCTCACTGCAGGAGCTGATTTCAAACACGGATGCGTCGAATGACTCAGACTACGCCGACCTGTCTATCTGGGACTTTGCCGGGCAGTCTGTGTTCTACACAACCCACCAAATGTTCCTTTCATCGCGAGCCGTCTATCTTCTCGTCACTGACATCAGTAAACACGTTAACGACAGTGTCGAAGATGACAATTGTTACTTTGACAGTAAAGGGGCGGCGGAGCCGTATAAAATATCCGGTATGTCAGTCTGAATACAGCATTCATCGGCTTTTGTCTATACTGCTATATGGGACGTGCTGTGTGAAGTTTTTATGCCACCGGGTTTTGAAGAAACAGGTGGCATATAGTGTTTGGACCGTCCATCCGGGCCAACGTCCGGGGGTTTGAGAGCTTAGGGGCGGGGTTAGGAACAAAAGATTCCTTTGTAATATTCCGTAAGCTCATAAAGTCTATTGTTGTTTAGGGGCTTTTTCATTGTTCTTCAAACAATGGAAATACCCCATAAACCCAAAATGTTGGAACGTCCGTCCGTCCGTCCGTCCGTCCGTCCGTCCGTCCGTCCTCCGTCCGGGCCAACGTCCGGGGGTTTGAGAGCTTAGGGGCGGGATTAGGAACAAAAGATTCCTTTGTAATATTCCGTAAGCTCATAAACTCTATTGTTGTTTAGGGGCTTTTTCATTGTTCTTCAAACAATGGAAATACCCCATAAACCCAAAATGTTGGAATGTCCGTCCGTCCGTACGGGCCAACGTCCGGGGGTTTGAGAGCTTAGGGGCGTGGTTAGGAACAAAAGATTCCTTTGTAATATTCTGTAAGCTCATAAACTCTATTGTTGTTTAGGGGCTTTTTCTTTGTTCTTCAAACAATGGAAATACCCCATAAACCCAAAATGTTGGAACGTCCGTCCGTCCGTCCGTCCGTCCGTCCGCCCTGACGGTACTATACTTATGTGGCTAGCCCCACAGGGTTATGGACTTAGTAAAGGTTAGGGTTGGTTACAATTAGCCACCTAAAAATTCCTTTTATGTGGCTAAAAATCCTTTTATGTGGCTAATATTTAACATGTGATAAGCCACATAAGTTTAGTACCGTCTGAACGTCCGTTTGTCCGTCCGTCCGTCCGTCTGTCCGTCTGTCCGTCTGTCCGTCTGTCCGGGCCAACGTCCGGGGGTTTGAGAGCTTAAGGGCGTGGTTAGGAACAAAAGATTCCTTTGTAATATTCCGTAAGCTCATAAACTCTATTGTTGTTTAGGGGCTTTTTCATTGTTCTTCAAACAATGGAAATACCCCATAAACCCAAAATGAACGTCCGTCCGTTCGTCCGTCCGTCACACTTTTCGGTTAACCACTTTGTCACAGTTTCTCAAATATGCTGCAGGTGGCATCTGCGTTCGACAGACGCATTTCTTGTTTTATCTAAAGTGTATTATACCCACATATTTCAAATTCAATGCGTATTTTACTTTTACAAATGTATTATTGATGTTCTTCCTTATTAAATAGGGAACAAGTGATACAAATTTTTATTATTTTTTGTAAATAATCACTTATTTGAGCTTTTTGCAGCTCAACTAAGTAAATTTTTATGCCCCCGCCACCGAATGGTGAGGGGGGCATATAGTGTTACCGGCGTCCGTACGTACGTACGTACGTACGTACGTACGTCCCGAAACCTTAACGCTGGTTAAATGGCTTTATAATTTTCTGGTTTCTTGCTTCGGATCCTTGCTTACATCACACACGATTGCTCAATGGTCCTCTTCCGCCCTGTGACATCCACATTTCGTCACGCTAAGCCCGGGTTCCAAGGTCATCCAGACTTTGGTGCGGTTCGAAACTAACCGCTGGGTAAATGGTTATATTTCTTTTTCCTTGCTGGATGCTTCACATTTCACACCGCCATTGCTCCAATGGTCCTCCTTACCGCGAAAAAAAAACATTCGTCCCGCCCCCGCTAAGCCCAGGGTCAAGGTCACAGACTTAGGTGCGTTCGAAAACCGTTAACGCAGGGTTAAATGGCTTATAAGTTTCTGGTATTTCCTTGCTCGGATCTGCTTTCACATTTCACACACGCATTGCTCCAACTGGTCCTCCTAACCAGCCCTGTGAAAAATCAAACATTCGTCCCGCCCGCCCGCTAAGCCCAGGGTCAAGGTCAACAGAACGTTGGGTGCTTTTCGAAACAATTAACGCTGGGTAAATGGCTTATAAGCTTTCTGTTTTCCTTGCTCGGATCTGCTTCACCATTTCACAACACACCAATTGCTCCAATGGTCCTCTACCGCCCTTGTGACAAATCCACATTTGTTTTCCCGCCCCCGCTTAAGCCCAGGGTCAAGGTCACTAGACTTAGGTGCGTTTCGAAACGCCTTAAACGCTGGGTAAATGGCTTATTAATTTCTGTTTCCTTGCTCAGGAATCTGCTTCACATTTCACACACGCATTGCTCCAATGGTCCTCTACCGCCCTGTGAAAAATCAACATTCGTCCCACCCCCGCTAAGCCCAGGGTCAAGGTCACAGACTTGGTGCGTTCGAAACCTTAACGCTCGGGTAAATGGCTTATAATCAAATATGCCTCGTTTTCTTTGGCTGCCAGCAGGGGCATTCGTGTGCCGACAGGCCACATTTCTAGTTAACTTTATTTCCTTATTTTCACAACTCGATTTGAAAATCAATGCGTATTTTCACATTGCTGTGCATATTTTGTACTCCCATTTTTGATAATCAATGCGTATTGAGCTAAAATAAGTGCGTAAAATAAGCCAATAGGCACCTTATCTGGAGCACTGCTATGTGATTTTGTACCTAAGAAAATGAGCAATTTTTATTGAAATTTATTAACAGAAACTGTGATATTTTCTGTAAATGGCGTCGATAGATGACAAAATTTTACGCACATTAAAAAATTGGGAATAAAGGAGAACAAAATGCAACCATAGTTGAAAATCAATTGTTTGACCTGCAAATTTTATACTTTAGTAGATCATTTTTGCGCCATTTTTTGAAAATCACCCGAGTAGTTTTAAATTATTATTATTGCCATTTTTAAAATCATTGCATATTCAGGTAAAATAAATGCGTAAAATACATCAACATGTTCCTTATCTCATGCTCTGGGCAATTTGCCACAGCCTGTTTTCTTTTGACACACTTTTGGCCATTAAACACATTAAATCTAATAAAAAAAGATTTAAATGTAAATACATTTTCATCAATAACAAAAAGTTTCCCTTCCAAAATTGGGATGGGCTCAGGGCTTCCAGTAGCCAGTTTATGCCAGGCATCATTTGGCTCCACGTGGGTGGCAGGTGGGAGCATGCGATGGGTAATTTAACGAACAGGGTTCATCCTTACCGGAATTCCGACTGGTTACCTGGTTTGGCCCTCATTGACGTCTTTGGCATTTTGTATGCGACGGTTGAATTAGGTTATACCCCTTATGTGAGTATTACAATTATTCGTAATCCTGTTTTAGGGGAAGGGGCCAAGTGACTGGTGTGGTATGGACCTGGCACTAGGTCAGGTTATTCTAATTTCAGGGCTGAATATATCTTTTCTCGATGTAAATATTCCGTTGTGATCCCATCCCCATCCCCCCCCCCCCCCCCACCCCCCGCCCCCCCCACCGATGCAGCATGTTAAAACAGGATTGAACCCGTTTGCCTGGCCTTACATGACCTTAGCTGTTGATAGGCCGTTGAACACTAATAAACAAACAAACAAACTTTTGGCTCCTACCTGCATTTGTTGAAGTCATTTGGTCAAATTTAGGAGTCCGAA
This sequence comes from Conchocele bisecta, assembly GCA_029237695.1. NCBI lineage: Eukaryota > Metazoa > Mollusca > Bivalvia > Lucinida > Thyasiridae > Conchocele > Conchocele bisecta. The sequence continues at coordinate 3,472,635 of CM055280.1, read as the reverse complement.
GTCATTAAATTTTGACTCCTTAGAAATTGAGTTTAGGAGTCAATTATTAAAATTCTGAGTAATTGACTCCTTTTTGGGAGTCATTGTGAACTCTACAGAAGTCAATTTCACCTAAATTGCTAAGCACAATTATCTAGCTAGGTATACTTTGAGGGAGCAATCATTAATGTTTACCGAAATGCATTATTTCATATAGAACTAACAACTGCATATATTTAATGATTAAAAGTATGCAGAATTATTATACTGAATTTATTCCATTATCACAGCCAAAATGGCTGTGATAATGTAATAAATTCAGTATAATAAACATTAATAAGTTTATCGAAATTTCTCCCTCAAAGTGTACTTAGCAAGTTAAATATAATTTGCAATTTTTGTGAAATCTGCTACCGGGGCTGTGGCTCACGAGTAGAATACAGGACTTCAATACTGAAGGTTGTGAGTTTAAAACCTACCCTAGGGCATCAAAAATATGTTGATAGTATTTCCATCCCACTGGTCTGTCAGATGAGACTTTAAACTGTGGTCCCGATTTAATGTGTATAATAGCCAAAAGTTTGTCTGCAGAAAAATGTGGCACATGGGCATTGAACTTCAGTATCAGATGTTGTGAGTTCCAATTACTGTCTATTCCACGTTTTGCTGGCGACAAACCTTTGGCTATTAAACATATTTATATATTTTAAAAAATATTTAAAAGTAAATACTTTTTCATCAATAACAAAATAATTCCATCACATATTGATTTTATTGCGAAAAAAAGATTTTCTAATTTATTTTATTTGTGGTCCGATTTTCAAAACTATCAGTAACTTTTGTTGCATCATTTCCAAGCTATCTAACCAGGTTTCAGAGTCGAATTCCAAATGTTTTTGTTTTTTTACTCCTACCCCAGCTCCTCCTTTTCCCCCATGTTAAATTCAATATTTGATGGAATTTTATCAAATTTGGCAAGGGTGACTTTTGTTATTGATGAAAAAGTACTTACATTTAGATTTAATGTGTTTAATAGACAAAACGTGGAACAGACAGTAGGCTGGTATTCTAATAATCGGACAACATTTTATGCTAGCCGATGGTCAAATGTAAAATAGTTTTTGTTGCGTCATTACACTGACGTCATGTGACACCGTTCAACAAGTGAAACATTAGTTTTCAATTTGTTGTAACCTGGATATTCGTATCAGGTCAATGCCTTATACGACATTAAATTATCAGTCAGTATGTATCGGGGGGGCCACTACAAAGCTTATTCATTTTTCAGGTTTTGTGAATTTCTGGTTGAATTCCATCCATCTGACCGAATTCAATTTTCAGGTTTTGTGAATATCTGGTTGAATTCCATCCATTGTTACCTGACGGATTTCAATTTTCAGGTTTTGTGAATTTGTGGTTGAATTCCATCCATCGTTACCTGACCGAATTCAAATTGTAGGTTTTGTGAATTTCTGAATGAATTCCATCCATCTTTACCTGACCAAATTCAATTTTCAGATTTTGTGAATTTCTGGTTGAATTCCATCCATGGTTGCTGTCCATCAGGCAAGGTTGGTGTACCACCAGTCATTCTCGTAGGCACACATGCGGATAATCTCGACAAGGTAAGCTAACATGCAGATATATACTCAACAAGGTAAGCTAACATGCAGATATATACTCAACAAGATAACTTACAATGTGGATAGACTCGACAAGGTAAGTTACCATGTGGATAGACTCGACAAGGTAATTTACCATGTGGATAGACTCAACAAGGTAAGTTACCATGTGGATAGACTCAACAAGGTAAGTTGCCATGTGGATAGACTTGACCAGGTAAGTTAGCATGCGGATAGACTCGACAAGGTAAGTTACCATGTGGATAGACTCGACAATGTAGGTTCCCAAGTGGATATACTACAATGTAGGTTCCCATGTGGATAGACTCAACCAGATCAGTTACCATGTGGACAGACTTGACAATGTAGGTTGCCACGTGGATAGACTTGATCAGTTGCCATGCGGATAGACTCAACCAGGTAGGTTGCCCTGCGGATAGACTCCACAAGGTAGGTTACCATGTGGATAGTCTACAAAGTAGGTTACCATGTGGATAGACTTGACAGGTAGATTGATTAGATTTGACGATGGGTTTCATCCTTAACGGAATCTCTGGTTTGACCCTCGGGTACATTTTTGGCTTTCTGGTATGTGATAGTTGAATCCGGTTATGCCCATTATTAAAGTAATATTACTTCTTGGGAGTGGGGCTAAGTGACTGGTGTGGTGTGAACCTTGCACCAGGTCAGGTTATTCTAATTTCAGGGCTGGCTGAATATATTTTTTCTGTAAAAATTCAGTTCTGATTTTGGTTCCCAGTGTAATAACATTATGCTTGCGGAAAGCGCGATATAGTCGGCACTTTGGTACGTGTGTCCGGTTAAAGTTTTTGGTTAAAGTTTTTTGGTTAAAGTTTTTCGTTATACTATATCTCTGCAACTGCTTTGCCCATTACCTTGAAACTTCACATGGGTGTTTATCATCATCCATATTTTCATCCTACCCCCCACCCATGTGGCCCCTGTGCCCAATGTCAAGGTCAAATTACTTTGAAGTTTTTGGTTAAAGTTTTTGGTTAAAGTTTTTTCATGTACTATATCGCTGCACTACCCATTACCTTGAAACTTCATATGGGTGTTTATCATCATCTATATTTTCATTCTACCCCCTCCCATGCAGCCCCTGTGGCCAATGTCAAGGTCTAATTACTTTGAAATTTTTGGTTAAAGTTTTGTCGCGCCCGCTTACGGAAAGCGCGATATAGTCGGCACTTTGGCGTACGTACGTACGTGTGTCCGGTTAAAGTTTTTGGTTAAAGTTTTTTGGTTAATGTTTTTCGTTATACTATATCTCTGCAACTGCTTTGCCCATTACCTTGAAACTTCACATGGGTGTTTATCATCATCTATATTTTCATTCTACCCCCTCCCTTGCGGCCCCTGTGCCCAATGTCAAGGTATAATTCCTTTCAAATTTTTGGTTAAAACTTTGCCAATTACCTTGAAACTTCACATGGGTGTTTATCATCATCTATATTTTCATTCCACCCCCCTCCAGTGCGGCCCTTGTGCCCAAGGTCAAATTACTTTGAAGTTTTTGCTTAAAGTTTTTGGTTAAAGTTTTTTGGTTAAAGTTTTTCGTTATACTATTTCTCTGCAACTGCTTTGCCCATTACCTTGAAACTTCACATAGGTGTTTATCATCATCCATATTTTCATTCTACCCCCCACCCGTGTGGCCCCTGTGCCCAATATCAAGGTCAAATTACTTTGAAGTTTTTGGTTAAAGTTTTTGGTTAAAGTTTTTTCATGTACTATATATATGCACCTACTTTCCCCATTACCTTGAAACTTCACATGCCTGTTTATCATCATCCATATTTTCATTCTACCACCCACCCGTGCGGCCCCTGTGCCCAATGTCAAGGTCAAATTACTTTGAAGTTTTTGGTTAAAGTTTTTGGTTATTAAAGTTTTTTCATCTACTATATTTCTGCATCTGCTTTGCCCATTACCTTGAAACTTCACATGGGTGTTTATCATCATCTATATTTTCATTCTACCCCCTCACGTGCGGCCCCTGTGCCCAAGGTCAAATTACTTTGAAGTTTTTGGTTAAAGTTTGTTCATGTACTATATCTCTGCACCTGCTTTGCCCATTACCTTGAAACTCCACATGGGTGTTTATCATCATCTATATTTTAATTCTACCCCCCTCCCATGCGGCCCCTGTGCCCAATGTCAAGGTCTAATTACTTTGAAATTTTTGGTTAAAGTTTTTGTCGCGCCCGCTTGCGGAAAGCGCGATATAGTCGGCACATTGGCGTCCGTCGTACGGACGTACGTACGTGTGTCCGGTTAAAGTTTTTTCGTTAAAGTTGTTCCGTCTACTACCGGTATATCTCTTTTTTTTGTGCCCCAAGGCGCTACATGCAGGCCACGGCCATCTAGTTAATACACTAGTGTAATAAATATGTAAACGAAGCCAGTACAGAAAACACGCTACATTGTAGGTGGTCATTGCAGCTTCAACGTACAGTCAAACTTGCATTAAGCGACCACACAAGGGAGACACCAAAAATTGTTGCTTAGAACAATGGTCAAACAAAAAAATATGGAAATCCAGGGTCCGGTTATAACATGCGGAATACTACCGGTAATGTTTACTGTGCTCTGGCTTTATTATACCCCCCGCAACGAGAAATATTGTTATAACTTCTATTTCCTTCATCGAAAATGCTTAATATTTCACACATGCATTCCTGTAAGGCTCTACTACCATACTGTGCCAAATCCATGACCGTCAAACCCCCGCTGATCCCAAGGTCAAGGTCAAATACTTAGTCTTTTTACAAAGCTTAACATCAGAGAAATATTGTTATAACTTCTGTTTCCTTCATCTAAAATGCTTAATATTTGACACATGCATTCATGTAAGGCTCTACTACCATGCTGTGCCAAATCCATGACCGTCCAACCTCCGCTGATCCCAAGGTCAAGGTCAAATACTTGGTTTCTTTAAAAAACTTTACATCAGAGAAATATGTTTTAACTTCTATTTCTTTCATCGAACATTCTTAATATTTCATGCATGCATTCCTCTAAGGCTCTACTATCATGCTGTGACAAATCCCCGCTGATCTGGAGGTGAAGGTCACATACTTACAAAACTTAACATGAGAGAAATTGGTTATAACTTCTATTTCCTTGCTCGGATCTGCTTCACATTTCACACAGGCATTGCTCCAATGGACCTCTACCACTGTGTGACAAATTCATGTTCGTGCCCAGAGTGAAGGTCACACAAGCCCACACACTTGCATAAGCCTCACTTCCTGACCAATCTAGTTTCATCAAAATAGATGAAAGAATTTGAATATTATTGCAAAATAAAATCGCCAAATCGCAAATAGTCAGTAGTGACTGTGATCACTTCGGACCAGACGTGTTTCGTCCCGGTGATTTTTAGCAGTCGTTGACTGACAACCAAACCAGCTGATAGGGGGGGGGGATTGAAAGTGGTCGCATCAGACAGAAGTCGCTTAATGCACGTGGTCGCTTGTGCAAGTTTGGCTGTATCGTGATGTGTTTATGCAATAAATTTCATCTAACATTTGTGTTCATTTAATATGATCTTTATTAAACTTGTTGACTAATTTCATAAGAAATGAGGCTATGCAGTAAACTTGTTTAATAAATACCACACTAAATCGTCACTCATGTAAGATACTCTATTTATTAAACTTGTTGACTGTTTCATAAGAAACTCGGCATATAAAATCAGTAAACTCGTTTAATAAATACCATATTAAATCGTCACTCATGTAAGATACTCTATTTATATCCAGTCCACGAAAGAGCAACAAGCATACCAATATTTTGAAGATGTACGAGACTGCTTCAACGTGAAAGTGTCGGGTATGCATGTCGTCGACGATTTCAACATCGACAACAAAATCATCGACCCAAATCTCGACACGCTGAAAAAGAAGATTTATGAGGTCGCAAGCAAGCAGTACAACTGGGGCGAGAGGATCCCCGCGAAGTGGCTGACTCTGGAACATGCTCTAGACGGTCTACGCAACCAGGGGCTGAAAGTAGGTCACTCCGTTAAAGTAGGTCACTCACATTACAGTACTCCGTTAAAGTTGGTCACTGACATTACAGTAGGTCAGACATTAAAGTAGGTCACTCACATTAAAGTAGGTCACCTATATTAAAGTATGGCACTCTTTTAAAGTAGGTCACATACATTAACGTTACAAAGTAGGTCACTGACATTACAGTAGGTCACTCCTTTAAAGAAGGTCACTTTGTTAATTTTGGTCATTACAGTAGGTCACTGTTAAAGTAGGTCACTCTATTAAAGTAGGTCACTCCGTTAAAGTAGGCCACTCACTATTAAGTAGGTCACTCACATTAATGTAGGTCACTGACATTACAGTAGGTCACTCGCATTAAGATCCATACAGGTTAATTATGGGATTCCACCCCGCTAACCCGCCCTAAAATGACCTTAGCTATTGACAGGCCATTCATTAAACACCATTGAATAAATATACAGTCTACACTCGTTACCTCAAACTCTCTTAACCCTCACTACGCTGTTTTTCATTTTTGCCTTAATTCTTAACAAAAAACCTATTTTGACAGCACATTAGAATTGTCTACAGTGGAGACGATTCTCATGCGCTGCCGAAACAGGTTTTTATCGAGAAATATTGAAAATAAAACATTTCCAGCTGACGACAAAATTTAATTCAGCATAGTAAGGGTTAAGTCAAATTAGTGAATACTCGAGGTCAAACTCTTGGCAAGTGGACTTAACGAGTGTAGACTGTACAAGACTCAACTGTATAACATTTTGAATAAATACATTTGTTGCATAAATGGGCTTTGACAGTGTATTAAAGGTACATGCCCACTCAGTAGGCACAAAATATTCTTTATATCAGAGACATCATCCAGACATTTTCTGACAAAATAGACATTAATTCACCATTAACTCAATTATTGATTGGCATTATTATACATTGTATATCAAATTAAATTTCCACATTGATATCAGGGGCGATAACCGCATTTAATTAGTATAAATAATGAAAAAATATCATGCCTCTTTGCCTCTTTTGCATATGAAAATAGCCAGATACCACCGCGAGTCACTATGAGTAAAACAAATATTACAAAATGATTATACATGTATCTGTATATCGGGCACTCGTAATGTTTAGAACTGGTGGAATAGTGACACAATAATACACTTATTTAATTCCTATAAAGAACATTTTGTGCCTACTGAGTGGGCATGTACCTGTAACACGGTGTTATAAAATTCATAATATATTAGCTTCTTACAGCTTCAATATATAATGATGTGCTTATGAATAGAATCTAACATTTGTGATGATTTAATATGGTATTTAATAAACTTGTTTCTTATGAAATCAGTTAACTCGTTTAATAAATATATAAAGTCATCACTCATGCAATATCCTCTATATAACAACAGGTATATGTATCTGGGTCGTTTTGACCAATTTAGGCCGTGAAATCACCGTCAGGTGGGTGGCAGGTGGGAGCATGCGATGGGTATTTTACGATTGGGATTCATCTTTACCGTAATCCCGACCGAGACTCATGTATGTGAGAATTGAATCTGGTTATACCCTTTATATGAGTAATACGATTATTTGTAATCCTATCACCTTTAGGGGAAGGGGCCAAGTGACTTTGGTGTGGTATGGACCTGGCACCAGGTTGGGTTATTCTAATTTCAGGGCTGAATTTATTTATTTATTTTATGTAAATATTTTGGGATTAGCTGTTGCTAGGCTGTTAAACACCAATAAATAAACAAATTATTTTAAAAGAATACATTTATGGAGAAATAAACGAAATAATGAGACTTTTTCAACAAAAATTATTGTATCCTTAGACACAGGTTATCACAATCTGCCTTTAACCCTTTCACCCATAAGTAATTGGAATGGACTGTGATATGTTAATTTTTCTGACCGATCCAATTTTCAAACCATTTATAAGAAAGGGGTGTTTTCTTCTCTAAAAAATATGCGAAATGCTTGCCGTTAAACATCAACAAACAAACAAACAAACAAACACTCACCGTCGCCCTATCCATTGTTCACAGATTATCACGCGTGAGGTACTGAAAGACGTAAACAACGCTATGCCGGTTCCAATCTCCTCCACGAAATTACTGGATCTATTCCTCGGGTTTCATCACGAATCGGCAAATATCCTCTACTTCGAGTGAGTTTGTTTGCTGTATCACTCGTTCTGCACTTCGCACCGGTGTACAGTCTACACTCGCTACCCAAGCTCCAAGAAAACTTTGGTGTCTAAAGCGTACTATACCCCCTGCTTTTCTGAATTAAATGCTATTTTACTTTTACAAATGGATTATTGATTTTTATTCATTACTAAATAGGGAACAAATGCTAAAAGAAATCTAGCAAATTGAAACATTCACTTTTTGAGCTGTTTGCTTTTTGCAGCTCAACTAAGTGAATTTTCAACTTTCACTACTCAATTTGAAAATCAATGAGCATTTTCACATCGCTGTGCATATTGTGTACTCCCACTTTTGATAATCAATGCGTATTGAGCTAAAATAATTGCGTAAAAATACGCCAATACGCACCTTATCTGCAGCTCTGGATACCTCAAGCTCTCCGAAGTCAAACTACTGATTACTCAAAGTGAAATTATTTGCTAAAAATTGCTAATAGATGTATATTGTCATTTTATTGGAACTATTTTCTTCGTAGAAAATTATTTGTGTGATCAGATCCCGGAATGACCTGCGCAACCATCTTGCACTCCGGTACGATTTTCCAACTAGGCTCAGTCAAATTTGCAAAAAAGTAAAATGGTGCGTTATAAATATGTTAACCGCATTGTAATTTTGAAATTTGCCGTGTATATCAGAAAAATGATCGGTCGGAAAACATGTTTGATGGCTCCAATAACGCGTTGCCGTATAAACAGATTTTCCGACCTATCATTTTCTGATATACGCCGCAAATTTCAAAATTACAATACAGTTAACCCTATAGTAAATGTGGCTGCTACAGAATATATATCAGGTGATCAGTACAGCTTCAATGTATGGTGTTATTCTTATGCAATACACAGAACCTTAACATTTGTGTGGATTTACTATTGTATTTATTAAACATTTTACTGGTTTCATAGGGAACTCAACATGGAATCAGTAAACTTGTTTAATAAATACAGCTGATTCTCTTTATCTCTATATCGCTTATCTCGATATACCTGCTTATCTCGATATGCGGCGAATTCCCTGTATAGATCATGTATTTTACTCCTGATAACTCGATATCGGAAATGTCGATATTTCGGTTATGTCGAGGTGGAAATAGAGTCCCGATAGCATGTTTCCTTCATATTTGTATTCTGATAACTCGATGTGAAAAATAAGCACCTGGCACCGCCAAGTCTGATTCAGAGAGATTATCTCGGGTAAGTTTTCACACATCTATAGAATTCAAAAACACTGCCTCTAAAATGTGTTAAACGTTGCACAAATATGTTAAATTAATTCACTTAAACAATAATTAACCAATTAATCAATGTGATATCGGATCACTTTAACATGAAGATCAAATAAACGGCGTGGCAATTAAGTCAATTGAACTTGACATTTATTAACACCGATTTGATTCAACTTTGGCCGAATTTGTTTGTGGCCGACGAGTCTAGGTCCGTCATGGTTGGGGACGAAATGTGGGTCTTGCATTTTGTGATTGAATAATAACATCGTCAGAAAAGACGGAGAGCGTTGACATTTAGATGTAACGCTTATTCATTGATGTGTATTGGGTATGATTTGCAAAACAGATGTTGTGTACCAGAAATTGTGTCATGCATATGCGATATATTTAGTAACAACGCATGCGCATTTCGTTATTAGAAAATGAAAATGCGCGATTTATGAAAATCCGGAAGTAAAGTAAAGTCGGTATTTTTGAAGCGATTCTGTTTGGATTTTTTCGAGAATGGTCGCAAAATTTGGCGCATGTTTATCTGGAAGTTCGGATATGTCGATATATTTTTCTCAGTCCGGTCAACTTCGAGATAACGACAATTACTTACTTTGTATACAAGGTTACAGCCTTTTTTGTAAAGGGTAAACGTTTCCGTGGCAGGAGGGAACTGTTTGAACCCCAAGGCCGTAGGCCGCGGGTTCAAACAGTTCCCGAGTGCCACGGCATGGAATGGATTTCGATACGTTAATTGTGCAACCAATCCAAACATCACAAAATATTTTATTTTCAAACTACATTAGTTCATTTATGAAAATGTTTTTTTTTTGCTGTAAAAAATATGAAATACAAGCCGGCTCATTTGGATCTACACTGTTTGCCAATACCACTATATTGGCATGTGGTGTTGAAAGGGTTAATAAATATCAATGCTGAATTAAATCTTTTCATCTGCTGTTGAGTTTTATCGCGCCATCTTGCGGACAATGCGATATAGTCGGCACATTGGCGTACATACATGCGTTCGAGGTTAAATATTGTTGGTTAAAGTCTTTATGCCCCCGGTCTCGGTAGAGCCGGAGGCATATAGTGTTTGGACTGTGTGTCTGGGAGTCCGTCTGTGTGTCCTGCACATTAAGTTCGCCAGAGTTTCTCGATTGTGTCCCTTGAAGCATTGTTTAAATATTTCAACACAGCATACTTGATGACAAATGCCACACATCCATGATGCCCTTAATAATTATGACCTTGAAATTTTGACCTTCACAATTTTGAACTTTTTCACATATCAAGAAGTTCGCCAAAGTTTCTCATTGCTGTCATAACTTCTATATCCCTTGGTGGATTACTTAAATATTTCAACACCGCATACTTGTGGACAAATGCCACACATCCATGCTGCCCGGAATATCACCTTAACCTTTGACCTTCACACAAGAAGTTTGCCAGAGTTTCTCAATTCTGTCATAACTTCTATATCCCTTTTAGATTACCTCATAAATTTCAATACATCATACTTGGTAAAAAATAAAAAAGCCAGAACAGTCCATGCTGCCCGTTAAGAAGACCCTTTTGACCTTCACCAACTTTGAACTTTACATATATTAAGAAGTTTGCCGGTGTTTCTCAATTATGTCATATATGTTATATCCCTTGAAGGATCACTATAATATTTCAATACCAGACCCGTATACAGAGGGGGTGCGATGGTTGCGTACGCACCACCCATTAACCATTTCAACACCACATGCCTGTATAGTGGTATTGGCAAAAAGTGTAGATCCAGATTAGGTCTGTCCGTGAAGGTACAAAAAAAATTGTTTAGCCCTTCGCGCCATCGATAACGCACCCCTCTAAATTAATTCCTGCGTACGGGCCTGAATACATCATACTTGTGCACAAATACCACACATGTATTATTAACTTTGCCATAATTTCTTCAATCTGCCGCCGGGGGCATTTTGTGTGCCGACAGGCCACATTTTCTTGTTCGTATACTTTCAAAGCCTCGTCAGGTCGATATGCGGGCTGTGGCCATCTAGTTTATTCTCCATGCTTCTTACCAAAAACATGCTTTGGTAGCTTTTTAGAATTGTATCCAATGGAAATGATTCTAATATGCTGCCAAACCATGTTTTATTATTGAAACGACAAAATATGAAACGAGTGCAGACGACAATTTTTGGTTACCGCTTTCTAAATTATCACTCATGTAAAATCCTCTATTCAGTCAGGAACACATTTGACCTTTGCAGTGACCCTGGTCTCCGTGACAATGTTGTCCTTGACCCCCAGTGGCTTGTCGACTGCCTTAAGTCGCTCATCACGGCGGAAATGTTCTGCTCTAAGAATATGACGATACGGGATGATTGGAAGGAGTTGAGTAACAAGGGAATCCTCCGGCTAAGCATCATCGGTACGCTATAACACCACTACTGTGTATACGACCTTCACAATACTTCAACGTCAAAAGTGCCAAAAATTGCTATTCTTTTGTTTCTGTGCAATAACATCATTAACTTCACATACATATTCATATCAGCCTGGGAAGAATCCTGTTTAATGTGGACGTTAACCCCCAACGTCAAGGTCACGAGTGCCAAAAATAGGTTGGTTATTTTGTTTCCCTGCGATAACATTACCCTCCTGCATGATACTTCATATGCACATTCATATCAGCCCTGGGAAGAATCCTGTTTGATGTGGACGTCAACCCCTCAAGGTTGTGAGTGCAAAAAATAGATTGGTTATTCTTTTGTTTCCCTGTGATAACATTACCTACCTTCACATTCATATCAGCCCTGGGAAGAATCCCGTTGATTTGGAATTTGATCCCTAAAGGTCATAAATGTTAAAAATAGATTGTTTATTGCGCAATTCTTTTGCTTCCATGTGGTAACTTTAAAGGTTTATACCCCATTAAATCTGCACAGTCGGATCTGACAGGATCTTCACTGTTTGCCATTCTATCCATGAAACACCCATCATGGTTCTAATCTGACGGGCCATGTAGATCGTTATTAGGCCACAGAAGTGTGCTATTTGATTAGGATCTACACTGTTTGCCATTCCATCCACATCCATCATGGTTCTAATCTGACAAGCAATGTAGATCGTTATCAGACCACAGATGTGTGCTATTTGATCAGGTTTGCCATTCCATCCATGAAACACCTGTCATGGTTCTAATCTGACAAGCAATGTAGATCGTTATCAGACCACAGAAGTGTGCTATATTTGATCAGGATCTACGCTGTGTGCCGTACCGTCCATGAAACGTTCTAATCTGACAAGCAATGTAGATCGTTATCAGACCACAGAAGTGTGCTATATTTGATCAGGATCTACGCTGTTTGACATTCCGTCCATGAAAAATCCGTCATGGTTCTAATCTGACAAGCAATGTAGATCGTTATCAGGCTACAGTGTGCTATTTGATCAGGATCTACGCTGTTTGCCATTCCATCCATGAAACATCCATCATGGTTCTAATCTGACAAGCAATGTAGATCGTTTTCAGACCACAGAAGTGTGCTATATTTGATCAGGATCTACGCTGTTTGACATTCCGTCCATGAAAAATCCGTCATGGTTCTAATCTGACAAGCAATGTAGATCGTTATCAGGCTACAGTGTGCTATTTGATCAGGATCTACGCTGTTTGCCATTCCATCCATGAAACATCCATCATGGTTCTAATCTGACAAGCAATGTAGATCGTTATCAGACCACAGAAGTGTGCTTTTTGATCAGGATCTTCACTGTTTGCCATCCATCCATGAAACACCCGTCATGATTCTAATCTGACAAGCAATGTAGATCGTTATCAGACCACAGAAGTGTGCTATTTGATTAGGATCTACGCTGTTTGCCATTCCATCCATGAAACATCCGTCATGGTTCTAATCTGACAAGCAATGTAGATCGTTATCAGGCCACAGAATGTGCTATTTAGATTAGACTACGCTGTTTGCCATTCCACCATGAAACATCCGTCATGGTTCTAATCTGACAGCAATGTAGATCGTTATCAGGCCACAGAGTGTGCTTTGATTAGGATCTACTGTTTGCCATTCCATCCATGAAACATCCTCATGGTTCTAATCTGACAAGCAATGTAGATCGTTATCAGGCCACAGATGTGCATTATGAAACATTCATGATCTATCTACGCAAGTTTGCCATTACCATCCATTGAAACTCCGTCATGGATCTTAATCTGACAAGCAATGTAATCGTTATCAGCCACAGAATGTGCTATTTGATTAGACTACTGTTTGCCATTCCATCCATTGAAACACCCTCATGTTCTAATCTGACACAATGTAGATCGTTATCAGCCACAGAATGTGCTATTTGATTAGGATCTACGCTGTTTGCCATTCCATCCATGAAACATCCATCATGGTTCTAATCTGACAAGCAATGTAGATCGTTATCAGCCACAGAAGTGTGCTATTTGATTTAGGATCTACGCTGTTTGCCATTCCATCCATGAAACATCCGTCATGGTTCTAATCTGACGAGCAATGTAGATCGTTATCAGGCCACAGAAGTGCTATTTGATTAGGATCTACGCTGTTTGCCATCCATCCATGAAACATCTCATGGTCTAATCTGACAACAATGATACTATCGTTATCAGGCCACAGAAGTGTGCTATTTGATTAGGATCTACGCTGTTTGCCATTCCATCCATGAAACATCCGTCATGGTTCTAATCTGACGAGCAATGTAGATCGTTATCAGGCCACCCATAATGTGCTATTTGATTAGGACTACGCTGTTTTGCCATTCATCCATGAAACATCCGTCATGGTTCTAATCTGACAAGCAATGTATATCGTTATCAGCCACAGAAGTGTGCTATTTGATAGATGCTCACTGTTTGCATTCCATCATGAAACATCCATCATGGTTCTAATCTGACAAGCAATGTAGATCGTTATCAGACCACAGAAGTGTACTATTTGATCAGAATATACACTGTTTGCCATTCCATCCATGATACATCCGTCATGGTTCTAATCTGACAAGCAATGTAGATCGTTATCAGACCACAGAAGTGTGCTATTTGATCAGGATCTATGCTGTTTGCCATTCCATCCATGAAACACCCGTCATGGTTCTAATCTGACAAGCAATGTAGATCGTTATCAGACCACAGAAGTGTGCTATTTGATCAGGATCTACGCACAGGTGGAAGACTCGGACCTATGACACCAATAAAATGCCTATTAAAAAAATCCCATTACCCCACCCACTTGGTCTCGTACATTACCATCTTCTATTTATAGAAAGGTGGGTATAAATATGGCTATTATAGAAAGAGCCCTCTCTTTTCCGATTCGCACAAACACAATAAACATCGATTAAATGTATGATATATGTCTCTGGCAATCGATAAAGGTATTAGGTGTGTGAATATACTCGCTTCAAATCGCTGTTTCAAGTATTTATTGAGTTATTCGCGTTTTGATTACCCCATCCAAAGTGAAAGTTGCGTGTACGAAAGAATCTCACACAGAATCGGAGGCCGTCCGGCGTGGATTATCGGTCATATTTGGCCGATAGCTGATCGCCAGCTCAAACTAAAGTGGTGCACCATGACCATATACATTAGAAACTCCAACCATACAAAGTTCGTCCAATTGTGATCGTTCACCGATCTAAAAAACACTTTTTTGTCTAATTTCGTTCATTATCTGGAACCGGGTCAATGCACCATCTTCCATAATACAACCGGAAGCGTCATATAAAGAACATCTCTGATTGGCTAAATCTAAACTGTAATGACGTCATTCAACCTATTTCGGGATTCCGGAAGACATAATCTGATAGTACGCGAATCATGAATGAAAGTAGTGAAAAATGTGTTTTTTTAGATCGGTGAACGATCACAATTGGGCGAACTTTGTATGGTTGGAGTTGCTAATGTATATGGTCATGGTGCACCACTTTAGTTTGAGCTGGCGATCAGTTATTGGTCAAATATGACCGATAATCCACGCCGGACGGCCTCCGATTCTGTGTGAGATTCTTTCGATACACAAATTTCGCTTGGATGGGGTATACAAAATGCGAATAATTGAATAAATGCTGGAAAGAGCGATTTGAAGTGAATATATTACACACACCTAATACCTTTATCAATTGCAGCGACAGAAATCATACATTTAATCGATGTGTATTGTGTTTGTGCGAGTCGGAAACGAGAGGGCTCTTTCTATAATGGCCACAATTTTATCCACCTTTCTTTATATAAGATGGTTATGTACAAGACCAAGTGGGTGGGGTAATGGGATTTTTTTTAATAGGCATGTTTTTGGTGTCATAGGTCCGAGTCTTCCACCTGTGGATCTACGCTGTTTGTCCATTCCATCCATAGAAAACACCCGTCATGGTGGTTCTAATCTGACAAAGCCAACAGTATATCGTTATCTAGACCACAGAAGGTGTCGCTTATTTGATCAGGATCTAACAGCTGTTTAGCCATTCCATCCATGAAACATCCGTCCATGGTTCTAAATCTGACAAGCAATTGTAGAATCGTTATCGAGAACCACAGAAGTGTGCTATTTGATCAGAATCTTCACTGTATTTTGCCATTTACCCATCCATGAAACATCCATCCTGGTTCTAATCCTGACAAGCAAAATGTAGATCGTTATCAGGCCACAGAAGTGTTGTATAAAACTATTTTGATTAGGATCTAACGCTGTTTGCCATTTCCATCCATGAAACAGTCCGTCATGGTTCTAATCTGACGCAAGCAATGTAGATCGTTATCAGGCCACAAGAAGTGTGCTATTTGATCAGGAATCTATGCTGTTTAGCCATTCCATCCATAAAACCATGAAACAACCGTCATGGTTCTAATCTGACAAGCAATGTTAAGAATCGATTAATCAGAACCACAGAAGTGTGCTTATTAGATCAGGAATCTTCACTGATTTGCCATTCCCAACTCCATGAAACATCCATCCAGGATTTCTAATCTGACAAGCAAAGTTAGAATCGTTATACAGACCACCAAAGAAGTGTACTATTTGGATCAGAATAATACACTGTTTGCCATTCCCAATCCATGATACATCCCGACCATGGTTCCTAATCTGATGAGCAATGTAGATCATTATCAGGCCGCAGAAGTGTGCTATTGGATCAGGAATCTACACTGTTTGCCCATTCCATCCATGAAACATCCATCATGGTTGCCTATAATATGACAAGCAATGCAGATTCGTTATCAGACCATCAGAAGTGTGCTATTTGTTGCAGGATCTTTCACTGTTTGCCATTCCATCCATGAAACATCCATCAAGGGGGGGGGGGGGGATGGACTAAATCCTTGACAAGCAATGTAGCAATCGTTTATCAACCACAGGAATGTGCTAGTTTGATCAGGATCTTCACTGTTTGCCATTCCATCCATGAAACATCCATCATGGTTCTAACAATCTGACGAGTCAATGTAGGAATCGTTATTAACAGACAACAGAAGTGTGCTATTTGATCAGGATCTTCACTGTTTGCCATTCCAGCCTTCCATGAAACATACCATTCATGGTTCTAATCTGACAAGCAATGGTAAATCGTTATCAGACCACCAAAGAAGTTGTGGCTATTTGATCAGGATCTACGCTCTTTTGCCATTCCATCCATCCAAACAAAACACCCGTCATGGTTCTAATCTGACAAGCAATGTTAGATCGTTTTCATCAACCACAGAAGTGTGCTATTTTGATCATGGAACTATCTAACGCAACAGGTGGAAGACACGGACCCGATGACACCAAAAAAAATGCGTATTAAAAAAAATCCCATTACCACCCACCCGCCCACTTGAGGTCACGTACATTACCAATCTTCTATTTATAGAAAGGTGGGTATAAATATCGGCTATTATATGAAATGAGCCCCTCTCTTTTTTTCCGAGTTCGGCACAAACACAATAAACCATCGATTAAATGTATGAAATAAAAATTTTGGCTCCCTGGCAATCGATCAAAGGGTATTTAGGTGTGTGAATATAACGCGCTTCAAATCGCGTGTTTCCAAGTATTTATTGATTGTTATTATTCGCGTTTTGATTACCCCATCCAAAGCGAAAGTTTGCGTGTACGAAAGAAATTCTCACACAGAATCGGAGGCCATCCGGTAGGCCGTGGATTAATTCGGTTCATATTTTGCCCGATAACAAAAAAAAAGGAATAACTGATCACCAGCTCAAACTAAAGTGGTGCAGACCATGATCCATAATACATTAGAAAACTCCAACCAGTGACAAATATTCGTCCAATTGGTGATCGATTCACACCGATCTAAAAAACACGTTTTTTGTCTAATTTCGTTCATTAATCTGGAACCGGTCAATGCACCACCATCTTCCATAATACCAACCGGAAGACGTCCCCCCCCCCCCTATGTAAAGAACCATCTCATGATTGGCTAATCTAAACTGTAAATGACGATCATTCAACCTATTTTTCGGGATTCCGGTAAGACATAATCTGATAGTACGCGAATCACAATGAAATAAAGAGGAAAAATGTGGTTTTTTAGATCGGTGAACGATCACAAATTGGCGGGGCGAACTTTTTGTATGGTTTGAGTTTTGCTAATGTATATGGTCATTGTGCACTCCACTTTAGTTTGAGTCTGGCGATCAGTTATTGGTCAAATCATGACCGATTTTAAAAAAATTTCCCCCACGCCGGACGGCCTCCGATTCTGTGTGGAATTCTTTCGTACACGGCAAATTTTTCCCGCTTTGGATGGGGTAATACAAAATTGCGATAAATAACTGGAAATAAATGCTGGAAAGAGCGATTTGAAGTGAATATATTTCACACCACACCTAATACCTTATTTTCCAATTGCCAGCGACAGAAATCATAAACATTTTAAACTCGATGTGTATTGTGTTTGTGCGAGTCGGAAACGAGAAGGGGCGCTTTCTATAATGGCCACAAATTTTAGCCACCTTTCCAATTTATCATACAAGATGGAATTATTTACGGAGACCCAAGTGGGTGGGTGGGGTAATGGGATTTTTTTAATAAAAGGCATTTTTTTTGGTGGTCATAGGGTCCGAGTCTATCCCACCTGTGGGGAATCTTACGCTGTTTGCCATTTCCCATCCCATAAACAAACCCCGACATGGTTCTAATCTCTACAAGCAACAGTAGAATCGTTATCAACCACCCCAGAAGTGTGCTATTTGATCAGAACAGGATCCTACGCTGTTTGCCATTCCATCCATGAAACCAATCCGTCCATTGGTTCTAATCTGACCAAAGCAATCGTAGAATTCGTTTATCATGGCCACAGAAGTGTGCTATTTTGATTCAGGATCTTCACTGTTTGCCATTGCCATTCCCATGAACGAAACACCCGTCATGGTTCTAATTTGAACAAGCAATGTAGAATCGTTATCCAACCACAGAAGTGAGCTAATTTGATCAGGATCTTATGCTGGTTTGTCAAGGCCATCCATGAAACACCCGTCTCAATGTTCTAAATCTGACGAGCAATGTAGGATTGTTTATCATGGCCACAGAAGTGTGCTATTTGATCATGGACTATAACACTGGTCCATGAATCTCCATCAAAGCCCCATTTCTCCAGTCAACCGTCACATTTGAGACACGTCCAGTGCCAGGATCAAACAATTTTCAAACAAAGCAAAGCAACACCCATGTGATTTGCACTTGTACAGGCTGCGTCGTAAATACGTTTAACAAAATTTTTGGAGATTTTTTCATATAAATACAAGGTCGAACCTACCCCGAACGGCCCACCACTCTACAACTAACACCCTCTCTGTTAACAGGCCCGCTATTTTATATCCCGAAATGGAAGATTTTCCTCTGTATCTAAATCTAACACCCTTAGACTGCTGAGCAGGAAAAGTTAGTCGTATGCTGATTTCTTTGCCGTTCTTTCTCAGAATAAAAACAGTGTTTTGACTTCACTTTAGAATCATTCTCCCATCTGGAAATAGATTCTAAAAAAAACGCTGTCAAAACATGGTATTTTGGATGAGAATTATCGTAAGAAAATAAATAAACCAGCAGACGACCAAAACTTTAATTCAGAGCGATTAAACCTCCCTACAACCAGCACACCCTCTCTACAACAGCCAAGTTTTTGGCGTCATTCCCATGGTGGGTGGCTGTTGTAGAGAGGGTTCCAACTGTAGTCCAAAGTTGACAAAATGTTCGGGAAGTACAAATATTAATTCCCACATGTACCCTGAAATATTTGTTTTTGCTATTTTGACGCCATTTACGGAAAATATTTGTAAATTTTGGTAACGTGGGTTTTCATGAAAACATGTTTTATTACAAAGTCTATTATTTCAACCCTTACCATTACACTGATGAATTACATTTTGTCATCTGCTATTTATTTTTCACCTTAAAAAAAACAAAAAAGGCCATTCGGCAGTACTTTAGAATATATTGTTTAAATTTTGTAAACGTATTTCATGAAAATTTCGATGGCAAAGATGTCCAAAAATGGTACAAAAAATCACATGGCGTATCTTATTTAAGCCCTTAGACACTGCAGAATTAAATTTTTGTCATCATGCCTATTTAATTTTTCATTTTCCATTTTTTTTTCATCTAATAAACATTGCCTTCGCCATTAGTTTTAGAATAAAAATTTCCAATTGAAAATTGCTCTTAAGTACCAGTTAACCCTTACGACTGCTATCTTTAATTAAATTGTTTTTGTCGTCGTCGTTTTATTTTTTATTTTCTATTTTCGATTTTTATCATCAAAAAACAATGCTTTGACTTTGAACAGCACGTGTTTTAGAAATAATTTAACAACATGCTTTGACAAGCACTTTCCAATGGAAATGGATTATTTTTTGAAGTGCTGTAAAACCATGTTTTTATTGAGAAAATTAGGTCAACGGTATAACAAAGCAAACAGCAAACAGACGAACAAGTTGTTTTGGTGTTTAGCGGTCTAAGGGTTTAAAAATATGGTTTATTGAGACAAAGACGGGTAAATGTAAAGGAACAGCAGACGACAATTATCATGTCCAGCAATTCTAAATGGTATAAGTAACCAACGAATGAATATCACTTGTTTAGAGGTCGGTAATGGGGTCATAAGACAAGTATCAGAGTTTCTGGAACCACCGTCACCACCTGATCCCTGCTAATTGGGAAAAACTCAACATCAATCGCGACAATAAAATGACATCGACTCTGGCAGCCAGCCACTATTTTAGTCCCATGGTATGCTCAAGGAAACGTCCCTGGACACCCCCGGCAATTATGAAGTCCGGCCGGCGGCGCCAGTACGCCACGTGCTGATGTATAACGAAGACAGATTTGGCTTTACTTCCCACCCACCAGGAATTTTCCAGCGTCCAGATTGCAGCGTGTATAGTGCGCCTGGCCCCAATCGCGAACAAAAAGGTGAAGCTAATCGTATTTTACACTTAGCGGTTGACGGATTGGCTTTAAACGTCGAACAACGTCCGATCCGCAATGACGCTTTTAAATTACCGCGAATGCGTCATGTCAGAACTGTGGTTGAACAACCTGTATGGCAAGACAGATCCGCATCCAGATACGAAACAAAGGTTCTGCATCAGAGGTCAAGTGTCTTTCGTACTAGCGGCGTTTTTTTTTTGCGAGAGGATTAAAAGAAAAAGTGGATTAAGTCTTTGCGCAGTATTTGAACCCTGAAACTATCGATTAAAATGTCCTAAACAAAAGATCTGAACGACGTTAGAATGCACCTGTTTTTTGTTCGTAGAAATGTTGAAACCAAGAATCGATGCAAAGGCAACAAGATAAAAACCTGCAATAAATACCAACGACAAAATCCACTTAGCTGATTCTGGCTCTGCAGTTGGCTAACATTGATTGGTATGTGGACGGTCATCCATGACCAGGCAAACGTCCATTACCCTTCAAGTACGCCACTTGACAAATGTTCCCACCCCCTGATAAACAGTTGGTGCTCCAGACATGCATGTTCATGTACTACATTTTCTGCTTTTCCCCAAGTTCCAGACACACATATACATGTACATGTACCCCACACCACAATGATTCCCAAGTTCCAGACATGCATGTACATTGTATCACATATTCCCAAGTTCCAGACATGCATGTACATAGTACCGACATATTCCCAAGTTCTTCCAGACATACATGTTAACATGTACCACATAAGTCCCAAGTTCCCAGAACATACATGTACATGTTAACCAACATTATTCCCAAGTTCCAGACACCACATGTACATGTACCACATATTCCCTGAGTTCCAGACACACCATGGTACATGTACCCTCAACATTTATTCCCGGAGTTCCAGACATACATGTACATGTACCACAATATTCCCAACTTTCCAGACCACACATGTACATGTACCACATATTCCCGAGTTTCCCAGACATGCATTGTTACATGTTACCTTAACATATTCCCAAACGTTCCAGACACACCATGTTACATGTACCACCACATATTCGCAAGGGGAGTTCCAGACATGCATGTACATGTACCACAAGATTCCCAAGAATTCCAGACATGCATGTACATGTAAGCCACAAATTAATTCCCAAGTTTTCCAGACACACATGTACATGTACCACAATATTCCCCACAAGTTCCAGACATGGCATGTACATAGACCTTACCATATTCCCAATATTCCAAGACCAACACACACAAACTTTTGAGCAGCCCACCAACAAATTGCCCCAAGCTTACCAGACACACATGTAACAATGTACCACATATTCCCAAGTTCCAGACAAATGCATGTACATGTACCAACAATATTTCCCTAGGGTGTAAGTTCCAGACAAAACACATGTATACATGTACCTAAACATATTCCCCAAGTTCCAACCAACACCATGTACATGTACCACATATTTTTCCCCAAGTTCCAGACATACATGTACATGTACCACATATTCCCAAGTTTGCCAGACATAACATTACACATGTACCACATATTCCCAAGGTTCCCAGACACACATGTACATGTACCACATAAATTCCCAAAGTTGCCAGACACACATGTTTTTTTTTAAAAAAAAAAAAAAAGCAATTTGAAACCACATATTTCCCAAGTTCCAGACATGCATGTACATGTACCAACCATAGTTCCCAAGTTCCAGACACTAACACATTACAATGTACCACAATATCCCAAGTTCCCCAGACACACATGTAAGCATGTACCGACATATTCCCATAAGTTCCCAGACCCATACATGTACATGTACCACATATTCCCCAAGTTCCAGACACACATATACAATGTATCCACATAGTTCTCGAGTTCCAGACACACATGGTAATAGTGGAACCACATAATTCCCAAAGTTTCCAGAACACCCATGTACAAATATACGAGACATATTTTTTTTTTTTTCCCAATGGTCCAGAGACACATTGTACAATGTAAACCACATATTCCCTAAGTTCCAGAACATGCATGTAACCATGTTACATGTACACTCTGGACACACATGTACCAACATCAGCAGCCAACTGTTACGATTTTTTCCGTATTTGTTTTTCCCGGAAAATAAAAACGTTAGAAAATACGGGAAGTACGGATAAACAATTAAAAATTACGATTATTTTTAAAAAAAAATCAGCGCGTGGGAATATCTGGAAAGAATAATTTCGTTCCAACAATCTAATTCTGCCAATAAAATCCTATTTTTTGTTTTTTTTATTTACCCCATTAATCTAACTCCGCCGAGGTCGCGTTAACCATTTTCGATTCTTGTTGTTGTTAGTAATAATACTTTCAAGCGCTCAGCGATATTGATTTAATTCATCACCCGTAAAATTCATAAAATGTCCTGCTCCAAAGCGTGCAGGCCAACGGAATTTGGGGTATTACATTCATTATTTTTTATCGAAAGAAGTTTTGGAGAAAATCAACTGTTCATCAATGATTTACAGCGAGAACCGGACCCAATTTGGTCCTGTCAAAGCGCTGTTGATGAATTTGCGTCTTGCAAGCAGTGTAAATTGTGATTTTTCTTTTTCGGTTGGTCACATGATGGCAGAAACGAGGCCAAACGTTTTTAAGGCTCTTAAAAAAAGTTAATTTATGCATATAAGTGATACGGATACTTGATTTGGTGTTCCGCCGGAAAACCATATTGGTGGTGTTCCGGAAAATAGCCCCCTTTTCTCATCCATGTTCCTCATGTGACCGACGGGGTTGGCAGCTCTGATGTACAAGTAACCATACATTTTCCTTTTCCCAGAGTTCCAGACACACATGTACATGTTACCTTACATATTCACCCAAGTTTCCAGACACACACGCAACGTACATGTACCGCCAACATATTTCCCCAAGTTCCCAGACACACATGTAACATGTACCACAACTATTTTCCCAAGTTCCAGACACACAAACCACAGAAACACGTACAAGTACCACATAATTCCCAAGTTACCGAGACACACATGTAACATGTACCAACATATTATTGTATTTTTTCCCCGGAGTTCCGAAACAACACATGTAACAAATTGACCACATATTCCCAAGTTTCCAGACACACATGTACATGTACCCTAACAGATTCCCAAGTTCCAGACACACATGTACAATGTACCAAACATATTCCCAAGTTCCAGACATTGCATTACAAAAGTACCACATATTTCCCAACGTTCCCCAGAACACACATGTACATGTATCCACATAATTCCCAAGTTCCCGACACACCAACAACACAAAACAAGGTACATGTTACCCACAAATCTTCCCTAAGTTCCAGACACACCATTGTACTAGTACCACATATTCCCAGAAGTTCCACACACATGTAACATTGTACCACCAAATATTCCCTAAGGTTCCAGACCACACATGTACTATGTACCACCATAATTCCGCCCAAGTTACCAGACACACATTGGTACATGTACCAATCAGAATTCCCAAGTTCACCAGACACACATGTATCATGTACCACATATCCCTAAGTTCCAGACATGCATGTAACATGTTACCAACATATCGCCCCGAGTTCCAGACACACTATTACAAGTAACCAACATTAATTCCCAAATGTTCCAGACACCACAAAAAATGTTACATGTAACCGACATATTCCCAAGCTTCCAGACATGCATGTACATGTACCACATATTCCCCGGAGTTCGCCAGACCAACCCTAATTACATGTAACCGACATAATTCCCGAAGATTCCAGACATGCATGGTACATATTTACATGTACCAACATATTCCCAAGTTCCAGACATGGCATGTACATGTACCAACACCAACTATTCCGGAGGTTCCAGACCACCAATGTTAACAGTGTACCTAACATATTCCCAAAAGTCCAGACATGCATTGGTACACTGTACCACATATCCCAAGTTCCAGACATGCATGTACATGGAAACCACATATTCCCGGAGTTGCCAGACACACATTGTACATGTACCACAAATTCCCCAGTTCCCAAGTTCCAACATGCAATGTACATGTACCACATATTCCACAAGTTCCAGACACAATAAACATATGTACATGTACATGTACCAACAATATTCCCAAGTTCCAGGACATGCATGTTCAGATTTACCACATAGTCCCGAGTTCCCACGACGCCCATGTACCCATTCCACATATTCCCAAGGTTTCCAGACCCATGCATGTTACAGTTAACCAATGTTAAACAAATAATGTAATAAAAACAAAATAATATTAGACATAATAACTTAGAAGGTTAAAAAGTTACCCATAAGATCAACAAACCACAGAACAATTCCCGAGTTTCCAAACACACAAGTACAATGTACATGTACCGCATTATACCAAATTACAGACAATGCATAGTAACATGTACCACATATTCCCGAGATTCCCAGACACCAACATGTACATGTACCAATATATTCCCGAAGTTCCAACACACACATTTAACATGTACCAACAAATTATTCCCCAAGTTCCCAGACATCGCATGCTACATGTACCACATTAGTTCGGCCCGAGTTCCAGACAGAACATGTACATAGTACCAACATATTCCCAAGTTCCAGACTTTCATGTACATCTTAACCACATGTCACAACCAGCGTAAATGATAGGGTACCTACCTCATGTGACATGTGCTACATGTATGGTCTGGTAACTCGGGAGTACGTCCCATCAACTACGCTGTGTTGACATGTGCTAACATTGTATGTTCTGTTAACACGGGAGTAAACCGGTCCCGTCACTCACGCTGTGTGACTTATTGCTATAACATGTTATGACTGGTAACGCGGCAGTACGTTCCCCGTCACTCACGCCTGTGTTGACATGTCTCAACATGTATGTCTGTAAACTCGGAGTACGTCCCATCACTAACGCTGGTGTTGACCATGTGGGCTACAAATGCATGACTGTAACGTCGGGAGTAAACGTCCCCGTCACTCAACGCAGGTGTGTACCATGTGCTAACCAATGTATGTCTGTAACTCGGAGATACGTCCCCATCACCACGCCTGTGTGACATGTGGCTACATGTATGTCTGGTTCAACTCGGGAGTACGTTCCCGTCACCACGATGTGTTTGACATGTGCTACAATGTAATGTCAGTAACTCGGGAGTACGTCCCAGCACTACGCCTGTGTTGACATGTGGGCTACATGTATGGTCCATGTAACTCGGGAGTAACGTCCCGTCACCACAGCAGCTGTGTGACATGTGCTACATGTATGGTCCTGTAACCTCGGTAGTAATCGTCCCGTCGACCTACGCCTGTGTGACATGTGCCTACATGCATGTCTGTTGAAACTCGGGAGTACGTCCCATCACTAACGCCTGTGGTGACATGTGGGCTAACTATGTATGTCTGTAGAACTCGGAAGGAGTTACGTCCCGTCACCAACGCTGTTGTGAACATTGTGCTACATGTATGTCTGATAACGTCGGTAGTAGATAACCGTCACCCGGTCACTACGCTGATGTGACATGTGCTAACATGTATTGCTCTGGCAACTCGGAGTAACGTCCCGTCACTCACGCAGTGTGACATTGCTACGATTTGAATGGTCTTGTTAACTCGGTAAGTACAGTCTTCCCCAACCCCGTCACTCAACGCTTGTGACATCGTGCTTACATTGTATGTTCAGTAACATCGGGAGTAACGTCCTGGTCACTAACGCAGTGTTGAGCATGTGCTACATGTATTTCTGGAACTCGGGAATACGTCCCCGTCACTAACCGCTGTTGTGAACATTGTCTCTACAATGTATGTCCTGCAACTCGGGATTAACGTCCCGTCACTTACGCTGTGACAACATGTGCCACCATGTATGTCTGGAACGTCGGGAGTAGGCGTCCCGTCACTACGCTGTGTGACAATGTGCTTACATGTATGTACAGTAACTCGGGAATACGTCCCGTCACTAATAACCGGTTTTTGCAGTGTGACATGTTGGCCTACAATGTTTATGTCCTGGAACTAGGGAACGTAACGTCCCGTCACTAACACTGTGACATGTACTAACATGTATGATCTGTAACCTCGGGTAGTACGTTACCCTGTTCACTAACTAACGCAGTGTAACATGTTGCGACATGTATGTTTCTGTAACTCTCGGGAAGTACGTCCCGTCACTACGCCTGTGACCATGTGTCTACAACTGTAATGTTCTGTTAAACTCTGGGAGTACGTCACGTCACCCACGCCAGTGGTGACCATGTGCTAAACATGTTAAGTCCTGTAACGCGGGAGTACGTCCCGTCAACCACGCTGTGTGACATGGTGCTAAGCATGTAATGTTTATGTAACGCGGGAATACGTCCGATCAATCTACGGCTCGACAGACATTGTCTACATGTATGTTTCTGTAACTCGGCGGAGTACGTCCCGTCACTAACGGCTGTGGTAACATGTGCTACATGTATGACCTGGTAACCTGCGGGAGTAACGTCCACCCAATCACCTACGCTGTGTGACAAATGTCTACACGTATGTCAGTAACTCGATAGACGATCCCCGTCACTACGCTGTGAGACATAGTGGCTACATGTAATGATCTAGTAACTTCGGGATGTAACGTCTTGCGAGGCCCCTGTCACTACGCTGTGTTAACCATTGTATACAATTGGTATGTCTGTAACGTCGGGAAGACGTCCCATCACCACGCAGTGTGGACATGTACTACATGTATGTCTGTAACTCGGTAGTACGTTCCCGTCACTAACGCCAGTGTGACATGTTGCTACATGTAATGTCTTTAACTCGGGAGTACGTCACGTCCCACCAATCACGCCATAGTGAACCATGTGCTACATGTATGTCTGTAACATCGGTTAGTAACGTCCCCGCACTAAACGCTGTGTGACATGTGCTACATGTATGTCTGGTAACTCGGGAATACGTCCCGTTCACTACGACCTGTGTGACATGTGCTTCATGGTATGTCTGGAACTCAGGAATACGTCCCGTCACTACGCTGTGTGACATGTGCTACATGTATGTCTGTAACTCGGGAATACGTCCCGTCACTACGCTGTGTGACATGTGCTACATGTATGTCTGGAACTCGGGAGTACGTCCCGTCACTACGCTGTGACATGTGCTACATGTATGTCTGTAACTCGGGAGTACTCCCGTCACTACGCTGTGTGACATGTGCTACCATGTATTTGTCTGTAACTCGGAGTAACGTCCCGTCACTACGCTGTGACATGTGCTACATGTATGTCTGTTGTAACTCGGTAGTACGTCCCGTCACCACGCTGTGTGACATGTGCTACATGTATGTCTGTAACTCGGGAGTACGTCCCGTCACTACGCTGTGTACATGTGCACATGTATGTCTGCAACTCGGAGTACGTCCCGTCACTACGCTGTGTGACATGTGCTACATGTATGTCTGTAACTCGGGAATACGTCCTGTCACTACGCTGTGTGACATGTGCTACATGTATGTCTGTAACTCGGTAGTACGTCCCGTCACTACGCTGTGTGACATGTGCTACATGTATGTCTGGAACTCGGGAATACGTCCCGTCACTACGCTGTGTGACATGTGCTACAGTATGTCTGAAATGTGGTGCATGTACATGTATGTCGCGAACTCGGGAATACGTCTCGTCACTATGCTGTGTGACATGTGATGCATGTACATGTATGTCGGGAACTCTGGAGTAGGTCCCATCATTACGCCGTGTGACTGTGTGACATGTACATTCGGTCTTTACATTGTATGACATATTGGTGGTCTAGTATTATGAGGTTGTATATATCTATTACAATAAAGCATAGCAGTTATGACCATGTAATACTAGACAATCGATATGGCACATATACACGTAAATCGGAAATTCTGGTGTACGCACGGGACATGTGGTAATTTAACATTTATGTCAGGATCGATCTCGGGAGTACGTACGAACAGTCACTGCGATATGTGACATGTGGTACATTTACATCCAGTCACGTATTATTTCATGCAAATTTCATTATTATAACACACATCAAACGCTGCTAAATACAATACTTGGGTATATCTGAACATTAATTTTGACAATATTTGGGTAATTATTGCGTGAGCAGTGACCCTGATCAAACCATATTTATTCTAATGTTTCGGTATACTCTCGTACACTAGTCGGTAAGACTGAATACTAATAAGTAATAACAACAGTGCCTGATGTCACATATACGCACGTCGGGTATGTTTAGAATGCATATGTAAAGTTCCGGAATGAATTGTTGAAAACTGTGGAGGAGTTTGGCACTCCAGTATGCAAACAAAAGGTGGACAAATGACAAAGTTAAAAACGTTACATTTTTGTTAAAAATACATTTTTCGGTATGAGAAGGGGAGGTGAACATCTTCAATATGTTTAGGATGCATATATATGTATTAAAACTGTGGGAGGAGTTGATTACACAAAGTTAGTGGTCCTAAAAAGTTAACGGACATACAGACAGACAAACGGACAACTCCATACCATAATACTTCCCGTTTCACGGGCGTATAAAACTTGTTTATACCTGTGCCGAGTTGACATGTCCCCGATTTCACTTGCTTCAACTAACAGTAATCTGAATAATCTCCCTTGGCACAGTTTCACATTGGTCGGCCATCTCAGGTGTTGTTTTTTGCACAAATAGTATATTCTAATGGATATATATGACTACGTCATATAATAAATACGAGTAGCATGTATTATTTTATGTTATTTCCATAAAACAACCACATTGGATGCTATTATGCTATTATTTTATGACTCGCATATTCAAAAACACAATAACACATCAGATTGAATCACTTGATTTATCTTCACCATAAAACACATTGTATTTTAGTTACAACACTAAAATGATATTGGAATGTATGTGGCCGCTAATGAGCCCCGCTAGGTAATGCCAATAAATTGGCACCGTGACTGAGGCAATGGGAAAATGCCATGGACCGAGGGTCGTTCAAGATGTTTATTATAAAAAATGATATTGGATTAGTTAGGCACTGAATGTTATATACATATAAATACACACACATACACACATATGTATATAATATCTGAAACACACACAGAAAGTGCCTGATGTTCAGCCATTTGATTGAGATAGGAAACACACGCAGGAAACACTGATGGCTGACATTTATGATGTAATAGCCAAAATGGGAACACACGGCAATGCAGTGCCAGGACACGATAGAGCATAAGCCTGGTCCCCAGACCTGCAATTGTCTCTTCCTTTCCTAGGTACTTCATTAAGAACCGTTGTAAAAGGGAGATGCAACTGCAAGTTTTAAATGGACAAAAATCCTTTTTGATTTATTTGTCTTATCTAAAATAAATAAATAGTCATTTATTTCAAATAAGACTATTGCAAATGGATGAAAGTGAATTGATCGACCCCCGGCCCCTAGAATTTTCCGCTCTCTTAGCGACTGTGGTTGCAGAATTGTATATATTGTATGTAACTATCTGTCACTTAGTTCCATGTCCTGTGGTGGTATCAGGTTGCTCGCAGGTATCCACCGTGACACTTCTGTTCTTGCCAAGCATGCCCTGTGTCGTGTGATGTCTGGTTCCGTTCGGCCTGGCTGCAGTCGTAGTTGGCTTATAGTCTGGCCCAAGTACCAACCTGTAATTTAGACATTGCCAGCAGTAATATGTTCTGACAGATAGCATAGGCCCTCATGTCTCTTGCAGACCTCTCGGGTAGATTTGCAAATTCAAGAAACGTATGTAACTAACAAAAATAGAGGGTGCGGTGGGCAGTAAATGTTGTTTCTTTGCTTGCTTTGAAGCTGCCACATGGAAAAGAAAAGGCCTGGACCTTTACCCATAATGCCCTTTTTTCCCCCCAAAATAGAATTGTAAGGGGAGCAACTGTGTTAACATTTGACCAACCCCCTGTTTGAGTTATTGCTCTTCCTCACTTAGCCAGTAGCACTATCCTGTGTAAACTATGAGCAGTTTAACAACAGCATGAATTAAGCTTGCAAAATAATCATGGTTATTTCTAAAGCAATAATCTGTATTATTTTATGACTCGCATATTCAAAAACACAATAACACATCAGATTGAATCACTTGATTCGACCACCCTTTGGAATATTTTCATGAAACTTCACACATGCATAGACCACGACCCTATAGGTGTGTCACGCAAGAATGACAACTCTTGCATCACTAATTTTTTAGTTATCTCCCTTTGTTTTTCCGTCACTGATTTTGTCTCCGGAGCATAACTCGAACACCCTTTTTTCAAAATACTTGTGTATCTGGGGAGGGGGATACACATGCGCTTGTCGACAAGCATCCATTTCTAGTTCTATTGAAATTTAGGAGCTATTCCTTTGATCTTTTAAAGAACAAATAGCTCATAACTCCCAAATGTTTGAACGTCCGTCCGTCCGCGTCCGTCCGTCCGTCCATGTGTGCGTCCGTCCGAAATCTGCGTTACGCTTTTTAAAAATACCATCAAATGCCTCGGTGGGCTCGACATGCAGGCCGCGGCCATCTCGTTCATATTTAAAGCCGAAAGTTGACAAAATGTTCAGAGTACATATAATATAATTCCACATGTACCCTGAAAATGTTGTCAACTTTTGACGCCATTTACGGAAAATATTGTAAATTTTGTAAATGTGTTTCATGAAATTAAGCAGATTTCCAAAGGTATCGGTCTTATTCAACCCTTACACTGCTGAATTAAATTTTGTCGTCAGCTATTTACTTTTCACCTAAAACATGCTTCGGCAGTACTTTAGAATATATTGTAAATTTGGTAAACATATTTCATGAAATTACGCAGACGTCCGAAGGTACAAAATCACATGGCGTGTCTTATTTAAAATAGTTCAAATTTAATGCGTATTTTATTTTTACAAATGTATTATTTTAATCCCGTCAATGCAGTGCCTATGTGCCGTGAAACAAGATGCCGTGAAACATATTTGATATCCTGTCAATACGACCTAATCACAATTCATACGCGTCATTCGTGTTGGTGACTACTTTTGCCAGTATTCTGCTTGCGTTGAGTCTGATGGAAATGGAACTGTTTACAGTGTGAGGGTTAAATTTGGAAAATAAACACGATATCGCCGGAAAATAAAATTAAGTTCATGACATTTTCTGAATGCCAAATCAATTTCCATTATGACCTCAGTTTCCAATTGCGTTTGCTCTCTACCCATTCCGTGCGTCATTCAGACATGACTGACGTCATAATTACAAGTACATCAATAAGTCTACTACGTCATTTAAAATAAAAATGGCTGCCCCCAGTGATTCGGGTAAGGAAATAAACAAAACAAAATGGTGTTTGTGTTGTTTATTTTTATTAGCTCACCTGAGCAAAGCTCATGTGAGCTATTCTTATGGCAAAGTGTCCGTCGTCCGTCGTCCGTGAACATTTTCAATCATCTTCTTCTCCCGAACTGCTGAGCCGATGTTGGTCAAACTTTACAGGGATGATATATGGGTGATGCCATTTCAGATTTGTTAAAATGAAGGTCATCGACAATCAAAGATGGCCGCCGTGGAAAAGTAGGTCAAATTCTTAAAAAATCTTCTCACGAACCGCCGGGCCGATTTTGACGAAACTTTGTATGAATGATCGATAGTTAATGCTGATTCAGATTTGTTCATATGGTGGCCCCTGGGTCAAAAATGGGCGTGGCCCGAGCGGTCAAATATGGGTCAAATTTTATTTTTGACCGAATATGGTCATATAATATATCAAATCGAAGGTATCGACTATTCGATCACTCTGAAGCATTTTTTGTCTAAATCAGATTATTTTGTCATCCAAGATGGCCACCGAAAGATAAAAAAGTTGTTCTTTTACTAAAGATTTCAAACGTATTCTTCTTGTGAACTGCTTTGCCGATATTGGCCAAACTTAACTGTAATGGTCTGTGGGTGAAGCCTGTCCATTTTTGTTAAAATGGAGGTCATCACCAAATCCAAGATGTCCGCCGTTGAAAAGTAGGTCAAATTGTCAAACAAATCTTCTTCTCACAAACCTCCAGGCTGATTTCGACGAAACTTGGTGTGAATGATTGATATTTAACGCTGTTTCAGATTTGTTCATATGGTGGCACCTGGGTCAAAAATGGGCGTGGCCCGAAGGGTCAACAAGGGGTCAAATTATATTTTTGACCGAATATGGTCATATAATATATCCAATCCAAGGTATCGACGAGACGATCACTCTGGAGCATGTTTTGCCAAAATCAGATGATTACGTCATCCAAGATGGCCACCGACAGGTCAAAAGGTTGTTCTTTTACTAAAGATTTCAAAGGACTTCTTCTTGTGAACATGCTTGGCCGATATTGACCAAACTTAACTGAAATGGTTTGTTGGTGAAGCCTGTTCATTTTTGTCAAAATGGAGATCATCACCAAATCCAAGATGTCCGCCGTTGAAAAGTAGGTCAAATTGTCAAAAAATCTTCTCACAAACCGCCAGGCCGATTTCGACGAAACTTTGTATGAATGATCGATAGTTAACGCTGATTCAGATTTGTTCATATGGTGGCCTCTGGGTCAAAAATGGTCATGGCCCGAGGGGTCAAATAAGGGTCAAAATTTATTTTTGACCGAATATGGTCATTTTATATATCAAATCGAAGGTATAGCAGTAAATCACATGCACATTCGCAATACATGTTAGATCAGAAGGTACCAACAAATTCTGTGGAACATTTGAAGTTGTAAGTGAAGAGTCTTTGTGAAATCAAGATGACCACTATGGAGGCTTTTAGGTGAGCGATACAGGCCCATTTGGGCCTCTTGTTCTGGACAGATCGCAATCGTTGCAGAATCTGCCCTAAGGAAATGGATGGGTTTGGTGAATTTTGAGAGTGTATTTCGTTGAAAAGAAGCTGTAATTTCACATTGTGGGTGACAAAATATAAAGTATCAACAGAACATGCATCTGTTGAACCTGCCTGAAGTGCACGTTTTAATTGTTAATTCGGGATGGATGGTCGCCATTCTAAATAGGATTAAATCGTAAAGCTGCCATCTTGTTGTTTTTTTAGCTCACCTGAGCGAAGCTCATGTGAGCTATTGTTACCGCAATGTGTCCGTCGTCGTCCGTCGTCGTCGTCGTCCGTGAACATTTTCAAACGTCTTCTCCTCGATAACCATTGGGCGTATGGTCACCAAACTTCATGGTCATGGTCCTTAGGTAGGGGGATTACAAAATTGTTAAAATGACGTCATTACGTAATCCAAGATGGCCGCCGTCTAAAAATAGCACAAATTCTTAAAAAATCTTCTTCTCAAGAACCGCCAACCAACCGGATTTCGACAAAACTTGGTAGGAATGATCGATGTACATTGCTCTTTCAAAGTTGTTAAAATGGTGACCCTGGGGTTAAAAATGGGCGTGGCCCGTGGGGTCAAATTGGGGTCAAATTTTATTTTTGACTGAATATAGTCATTTCATATATCAAATTGAATGTATCAATGAGGCGATCACTCTGGTGCATTTTTTGTCGAAATCGGATTGTTATGTCATCCAAGATGGCCGCCGAAAGGTCAAAAGGTCGTTCTTTTATTAGAGATTTCAAAATTCTCCTTCACATGAACCGCTTGGCCCATGGTAGCCAAACTTAAAAGTTATGGTCCATGGGTGAAGCCTTTTCAGATTTGTTAAAATGGAGGTCATCGCTAATCCAAGATGGCCGCCATCTAAAAATAGCATACATTCTTAAAAAATCTTCTTCTCATGAACCGCTTGCCGGATTTCGACGAAACTTGGTAGGAATGATCGATGTACATTGCTCTTTCAAAGTTGTTAAAATGGTGACCCCGCCCCGGGGTCAAAAATGGGCGTGGCCAGTGGGGTCAAATTGGGGTCAAATTTTATTTTTGACTGAATATGGTCATGTCATATATCAAATTGAAGGTATCAATGAGGCGATCACTCTGGTGCATTTCTGTCGAAATCGGATTGTTATGTCATCCAAGATGGCCGCCGAAAGGTCAAAAGGTCGTTCGTTTAATAGAGATTTCAAAATTCTTCTTCATATGAACCGCTTGGCCCATGGTAGCCAAACTTAAAAGTTATGGTCCATGTGTGAAGCCTTTTCAGATTTGTTAAAATGGAGGTCATCGCTAATCCAAGATGGCCGCCGTCTAAAAATAGCATAAATTCTTAAAAAATCTTCTTCTCATGAACCGCTAGCCGGATTTCGACGAAACTTGGTAGGAATGATCGATGTACAATGCTCTTTCAATTTGTTAAAATGGTGACCCCAGGGTCAAAAATGGGCGTTGCCCGTGCGGTCAAATTTTATTTTTGACCGAATATGGTCATGTTATATATCAAATCGAAGGTATCAATGAGGCGATCACTCTGGTACATTTGTTGTCCAAATCGGATTATGTCATCCAAGATGGCCGCAGAAATGTCAAAAGGTCGTTCTTTTATTAGAGATTTCAAAATTCTTCTTCACATGAACCGCTTGGCCCATGGTAGCCAAACTTAAAAGTTATGGTCCATGGGTGAAGCCTTTTCAGATTTGTTAAAATGGAGGTTCATTCGCTAATCCAAGATAGCCGCCGTCTAAAAAATAGCATAAATTCTTAAAAAAATCTTCTTCTCATGAACCGCTAGCCGGATTTCGACGAAACTTGGTAGGAATGATCGATGTACATTGCTCTTTGAAAGTTGTTAAAATGGTGACCCCGGGGTCAAAAAATGGGCGTGGCCCGTGGGGTCAAAATTGGGGGTCAAATTTTATTTTTGACTGATATGGTCATGTCATATATCAAATTGAAGGTATCAATGAGGCGATCACTCTGGTGCAATATTTGTTCGGAATCGGATGATTATGTCATCCATGATGGCCACCAAAAGGTCCATTTATTCAAGATTTTTAACGTCTTTTTCTCAGGAACCACATGGCCGATGCTGGGTGAAGCATTTTCAGATTTTGTAAAATGAGAGTCATCCAAGATGACCGCCATCTAAAAATAACACAATGAACTCAATGTCACATTCTCCTCTGGTGTTCATGGAGTCAGGTGAGCGAATTAGGGCCATCATGGCCCTCTTGTTTCATTTCTATGAATCACGAACGATGAAAAGTACAGAAACAAAATCGTTGTAACAGTTTAAGTTTATTCCGAAAATATTTTGATGAGTAAAGTTCCTAAAGTCTAAAACATTTATTGATCAATTTACTGTGATGACTGTTGATTAAGGGATGTTACAACCATACTTTATCGAACTATGTTCTGGGCGCCAATGAGTGTTTGATGTAATTGGGTTCTAACTTATGTCGCTTTTGAAGGCTAAATTAACTAAATTAAGTTGATTTAAAGTCTGTTTTTGTCCTGCCTGCTTTAGCAGAAGCGGGACATAGGCATAGCTTTTCCGTCGGCAGCGTCGTCGTCGTCGGCAGCGTCGTCGTAGTCGGCGGCGTCGTCATTGTCGGCGTCAACATTTCACGTTAAGTTTTTGCATTTAGGTCAGTTTCCAGAAAACTATAACACCTACGACCTCCATACTTGGTATACATCAACACTGTGGTGTAACCATCTCACACAGAGGGAGCCCATGTGACCTTGACCTAGTTTTCATGGTTGATTGACCTACTTTTCACATGCATTCAACGTTAAGTTTTTGCGTTTAGCTCTGTTTCTAAAACTTAACGCTCAGGTTAATTCATTGTAACTTCTGTTTCCCTCAATGGAATGCTTTAATATTTCATACATGCATTTGTAACAACATCCCGCATCATTCTCCAGAAAGCCCATGGTGCCCGCTTACCCCAAAGGTCAAGGTCGCTGACTTAGAAATTTCCGTGTTTGCAAAAGTTAATGATCAGTTTATGCTTTAATATTCCATACATACATTTGTAACAACATCCCACATCATTCTACAGAAAGCCCATGTTGCCCGCTAACCCCAAAGGTCAAGGTCACTGACTTACAAATTTCCGTGTTTGGAAAAGTTAACGCTCAGTTTATGCTTTAATATTCCATACATGCATTTGTAACAACATCCCGCATCATTCTACAGAAAGCCCATGATGCCCGCTAACGCCAAAGGTCTAGGTCACTGACTTAGAAATTTCCGTGTTTGGAAAAGTTAACGCTCAGTTTATGCTTTAATATTCGTTTGGAAAAGTTAACGCTCAGTTTATGCTTTAATATTCCATACATGCATTTGTAACAACATCCCGCATCATTCTACAGAAAGCCCATGGTGCCTGCTAACCCCAAAGGTCAAGGTCACTGACTTAGAAATTTCCGTATTTGGAAAAGTTAACGCTCAGCTTATGCTTTGATATTCCATACATGCATTTGTAACAACATCCCGCATCATTCTATAAGAAAGCCCCATAAAAGAAAGCCCATGTGCCCTAACGCCCAAAAGGACAAGGTCACTGCTTAGAAATTTCCTACCGTGTTTGGAAAAAGGTTAACTCTCAGAAATTTATGCTTTAACTCATCATACATTGAATTTGTAACAACATCCTGCACATTCTACAGAAAGCCCAATGGTGCCCGCAAACCCCAAAGGTCAAGGTCGCTGACTTAGAAATTTCCATGTTTGGAAAAGTTAACGCTCAATTTTTGTATGCTTTAATATTCCATACATGCATTAATTTTGTAACAACATCCCGCATCATTCTACAGAAAGCCCATGGTGCCCGCAAACCGCAAAGGTCAAGGTCGCTGACTTAGAAATTTCCGTGTTTGGAAAAGTTAACGCTCAGTTTATGCTTTAATATTCCATACATGCATTTGTAACAACATCCCGCATCATTCACAGAAAGCCCATGATCTAACGCCAAAGGAAGGTGCCCTCTAACGCCAAATCAAGGTCACTGAATTAGAAATTTCCGTGTTTGGAAAAGTTAATGCTCAGTTTATGCTTTAATATTCCATACATTGCATTTGTAACAAACACCCGCATCATTCTGCAGAAAGCCCATGATGCCTGCTAACCCCAAAGGTCAAGGTCACTGACTTAGAAATTTCCGTGTTTGGAAAAGTTAACGCTCAGTTTATGCTTTAATATTCCATACATGCATTTGTAACAACATCCCGCATCATTCTACAGAAATCCCATGGTGCCCGCTAACCCCAAAGGTCAAGGTCACTGAATTAGAAATTTCCATGTTTGGAAAAGTCAACGCTCAGTTTATGCTTTAATATTCCATATATGCATTTGTAACAACATCCCGCATCATTCTACAGAAAGCCCATGGTGCCCGCTAACCCCAAAGGTCAAGGTCACTGACTTACAAATTAACGCTCAATTTATGTTTAAATATTCCATACATGCATTTGTAACAACATCCCGCATCATTCTACAGAAAGCCCATGTTGCTCACTAACCCCAAGGTTATTACAAGCTCCATATATACTATCAAACTGCGCTAGGCGGGACATTTTGCTCCGCGGAGCTCTTGTATAATGTTGACGGGATAAATAGAATAGTAGGTTAGTGCCGTGAATAGGAAAACATATTATCTGGCTCGGCACGGAAACAAGATTCCTAAGCCTCGCCATATATTTGTTTCCCATTCACGGCACTAACCTACTATTCTCTATATTTCCTTCCTTATTATCCTTATTAAAAGAGAACAGATGACAAAAATAAACAAATTTTAAAAATCACTTATTTGAGCTGCAAAAGGCGATTTCTTTTTGCTTTTTGCAGTTCAACTAAGTAAATTTTAAACTTTATGACAGTATTTTCGCCACTCAATTTGCAAATCAATGTGTATTTTCACATTGCTGCGAGTATTTTGTACTCCCACTTTTGATAATCAATGTGTATTCTGCTAAAATAAGTGCGTAAAATACTCAAATATGAGCCTTATCTGGAGCTCTGTAAGTAACACAAATGAATATCACTTGTAGAGGCAGTACGGCATCAAGACAAGGACCAGAGTTGCCGGGACCAATGTGACAGCAACCAGGCAACGTCCGTTGTCCCTCAGGACGCACTTGACAAAGTTCCCACTGACAAACAGATTTCTCAGATCGCGGAGAAAATCGGCAAATAATACGAACAATTGAGGCGGCATTTGGGAATAACGCAAGAGAAAATCGAGCAAATCAAGTTGTACAGGTGTTGTCAACCAGACAGTTCAAATTCTGTTGTTATGGCGACGTGGTAATACTTCCTCCGCAACATTCCGTGTGCTGGAGCGAGAAATGTTGGCCGTTTCCATTGACACAACAAGGGTGCTGGCGTGTTTTAAGTGAAATTTTAGTGTGATGCAACATTGGAAGCCGTAGTCGAACACTCGTGCCTATTTTTTGGATGTTTTTGTAAGATTTTCTCAAATCACCTATAGGGGCCCCAAGTGCGTCGACAGACCACATTTTCTAGTTTCAAATAATTTTGGAATTTGTGGACCGATTTTAAAAACTTTTGTTTTCTTAGTTAGATCATTTCCAAACAATCTAGCCAGGTTTC
This sequence comes from Conchocele bisecta, assembly GCA_029237695.1. Taxonomy (NCBI): domain Eukaryota; kingdom Metazoa; phylum Mollusca; class Bivalvia; order Lucinida; family Thyasiridae; genus Conchocele; species Conchocele bisecta. The sequence continues at coordinate 3,433,606 of CM055280.1, read as the reverse complement.
CTCATTCCCCCCCCCACTCCATGTTAAATTATAAATTGGGGAGGGTGTCTTTATTGTTATTGATGAAAAAGTACTTACATTTCAATATTTTTTACATTTAATGTGTTTAACCCTTAGACCGCTACACACAACAAGTGTCATCGGCTGCTGCTTTTATATCTTTCCTTATTTCTCAATAAAAACATGGTTTGACAGCACTTCAGAATCATTTCCGATGAAAATGCTGTCAAAACATGTTGTAAATTATTCTAAAGTGCTGTCAAAGCATGTTTTTAGCTCACCTGAGCGAAGCTCATGTGAGCTATTGTTACCGCAATGTGTCCGTCGTCCGTCGTCCGTCGTCGTCCGTGAACATTTTCAAACGTGTTCTCCTCAGTAACCATTGGGCCTATAGTCACCAAACTTCATGATCATGGTCCTTAGGTAGGGGGATTACAAAATTGTTAAAATTACGTCATTGCGTAATCCAAGATGGCCGCCGTCTAAAAATAGCACAAATTATTCAAAAAATCTTCTTCTCAAGAACCACCAACCGGATTTCGACAATACTTTGTAGGAATGATTGATGCACAATGCTCTTTCAAAGTTTTTAAAATGGTGACCCTGGGGTCAAAACTGGGCGTGGCCCGTGGGGTCAAATTGGGGTCAAATTTTATTTTTGACAGAATATGGTCATGTCATATATCGAATTGAAGAGGCGATCACTCTGGTGCATTTTTTGTCGAAATCTGATGGTTATGTCATCCAAGATGGCCGCCAAAAGGTCGTTCTTTTATTAGTGATTTCAAAATTCTTCTTCACATGAATCGCTTGGCCCATGGTAGCCAAACTTAAAAGTTATGGTCCATGGGTGAAGCCTTTTCAGATTTGTTAATCCAAGATGGCCGCCGTCTAAAAGTAGCATACATTCTTAAAAAATCTTCTCATGAACCGCTAGCCGGATTTCGACGAAACTTGGTAGGAATGATCAATGTACAATGCTCTTTCAAAGTTGTTAAAATGGTGACCCCGGGGTTAAAAATGGGCGTGGCCTGTGGGGTGAAATTTGGGTCAAATTTTATTTTTGACCAAATATGGTCAAATCATATATCGAATTGATGGTATCAAAGAGGCGATCACTCTGGTGCATTTTTTGTCGAAATCTGATGATTATGTCATCCAAGATGGCCGCCGAAAGGTCAAAAGGTCGTACTTTTATTAGAGATTACAAAATTCTTCTTCACATGAACCGCTTGGCCCATGGTAGCCAAACTTAAAAGTTATGGTCCATGGGTGAAGCCTTTTCAGATTTATTAAAATGGAGGTCATCGCTAATCGAATATGGTCATGTTGTATATCAAATCGAAGGTATCAATGAGGCGATCACTCTGGTGAATTATTTGTCGAAATCTGATGGTTATGTCATCCAAGATGGCCGCCGAAAGGTCAAAAGGTCGTTCTTTTATTAGAGATTTAAAAATTCTACTTCACATGAACCGCTTGGCCCATGGTAGCCAAACTTCACAGTTATGGTCCATGGGTGAAGCCTTTTCAGATTTGTTATAATGGAGGTCATCGCTAATCCAAGCTGGCCGCCGTCTAAAAATAGCACAAATTCTTAAAAAATATTTTTCTCATGAACCGCTGGCCGGATTTCGACGAAACTTGGTAGGAATGATCGATGTACAATGCTCTTTTAAAGTTGTGAAAATGGTGACCCCGGGGTCAAAAATGGGCGTGGCCCGTGGGGTCAAATTTTATTTTTGACTGAATATGCTCATGTCATATATCAAATTGAAATCTGTTCCTTTTCACGGATCAGCTTCATACTTCATATTCGCATTGCTCTAATGGTCCTCTACTGCCCTGTGCCAAATTCACGTTTGTCCTGCCAAGCCCAGGGTCAAGGTTACATACTTGGTGCTTCAAAAACTTTAACGCTCGTGTAAAAACAAAATTTGACTTGGAATTTGGCCTCATTTATATAATCAAAGCGCTATGTGGGGCATCCGTGTTCTATGAACACATTTTCTAGTTTTAAATAATTTTTTATTTTTGGACCAATTTTCAAAATGTAACTTGTTTTCTTATTTGCATCATTTCCAAGCTATCTCACCAAGCTATCTCAATTTCCTATTTTTTTATTTTTTTTATCCTCCTGGTCTTCCTCCTCCTTTTTGCCCCATGTTAAATTCCCATGTTAAATTCGCAATAAAATTAATATTTGATGGAATTTCATCCAATAATTTTTGTCTCACCCGCGAAAGCGGAAAGCGAAACATACGTTTTGCTTTACCGGAGTCGGCGGCGGCGGCGGCGGCGGCGGCGGCGGCGGCGGCGTTGGCGGCGGCGGCGGCGTCCTGTTAAGTTTTCGTGTCAAGGCGGAACAAGGAGAGACATTTGATTCCGCGGAATTCTTGTTTTGGGGGATGGTGACTTTTTTGTTATTGATGAAAAAGTACATAGTTTTAAATATTTTTTTATATATAATGTGTTTAACAGCCAAAAGTTTGTAGACAGCAAAACGTGGAACAGACAGTACATGTAGTTAGATTCCCTAAACTTTGTACGACTAAAATTTTCGTAAGTGCAAATTTAGGATCATCTGCAAATTTCAATTGATGGATTTACATTTATTGAGCATAGGCTGCATATGCACAATAAATGTAAATCCAATAATTGTTTACAAGAAAACATTGTTAATGTGACATTTACAGACCAATATAATTTTTCACTTACGAACATTTTAGTCATACGAAGTTTAGTGAAACGGCGGCCCCCTGGTACATGAGCGTTGAATCTGGCTACACCCATTATTTGTGGCTGTGACTGGAGAAATGGGGCTTATGGGTTTTGCGACCAGTGTTGATCCACACTTCTCGACATTCCATCAATGAACCACCCGTCGTGCCTCTAGTAAGCAATATGTGTGCTATGTGATCAGGAGGTACAATGGTCACAAATCCCAAAACTGACTGTGCCTTAATTGATCAGATAACTGTAAATATGTACATTATAATCTACTGTGCCATAATATATGCTTTATCTAGTGTGCTCCCTGCTTTCTGCAACGTCGTAGCATATCACGAACAGTGATATATTTCAATACGTCAGCAGGTTGTTGTTGTCATCATCGATAACCGCCTCGCACCAAATGAATTTGAAATAAGAAATGTAGCTCCGCCGAAGAATATATCCCATTTCAAATTCTGAGTAACGGGACTTTTTCTCGAAGACATCTATACATTTATTCAACTCTAATGTTTATTTTAACAATTGTATTGCTTTTATATGTGTAGTTGCAACAGTTAATTGCTTGCATTTCTACATTGGGTTCGTGTGATTTTTACAAAGGAAATGTCAACAACTTGTGTCAACAGGCCTAGGATTTCCCTGGATTTGCGCCTAATTCAGGTGATTACCCATCTGCAATACAGTTTATTATGTATAGTCATGTATGTGCACACTGGAATTCGTAAAGTTATAGGCTGGTCCTGGCATATTGAGTTTGCGTTTGAGCACTTTAGTAAATTCTTCTCTATTTTGGGCGGATGGGGTTATATTTTTGGGGATTTGTTGAAGGGCCACCACCCTGAAGTCACGTTTGTCAGTCGTAACTCGTTGGTCGATTCTCTTTTCTGCTTTGGGTTGTACAGGTCAATATGGCAGAATGGATCAACAAAAATGTACTGAAATGAATTTGGAAATATTTGCATTCCCCTCCGCTGGCCATTGTTTACAAAAGCGCGTAGGGTTACATAAATCCGTCAAGTTGTAAAACACATCAGATGGGTGCTTTCTACTTTCGGTGCATTATAATTTAAAATCTTGAGATTAAAACATTTAGGTTTCAACACTCGTACCTGTATAGTGATATTTGGCAAATTTGTGAGAAAAATGCACCCCCCTTTTCATAAATGTGACTAGTTATACCCCCGGCGGCATAAAAGTATAGTTTTCGTCATTCCGTCTGTTTATCCGTCTGTAAGATTTGCGTTTAAGTTTTTAGCTCGACTATTCGAAGAATAGTGAGAACTTATGTAGTCAAGCTACATACTTGGACAACTTCATCTCCTAGTGATGTACATCAACAACCCCTGACCTATATTTGGCCTTGACCTACATTTAAACTTGAATTACTTAGTTAATTCCCCTTGGTTAAGGTTTTTAGTCAACCTTGGTTAAGGTTTTTAGTCGAGCTTGTACATGGAATACTATTGTGCATACAGACACCATACTTGGACAACCTTTTCTCATAGGGATGTACATCAATAACCCCTGATCTATATTTGACCTTGACCTACATTTCCTCTTGAATTACTTAGTTAATTCCCCTTGGTTAAGGTTTTTAGTCAAGCTTGTAGATGGAATACTCCTGGCCCTACACCAACCATACTTGGATAACTTCATCTCCTAGTGATGTACATCAACAACCCCTGACCTATATTTGACCTTCACCTACATTTAACCTTGAATTACTTAGTTAATTCCCCTTGGTTAAGGTTTTTTAGTCAACTTTGGTTAAGGTTTTTGTCGGCGGCGGCGGTGGCGGCGGCGGTGGCGTCATCATTCAATGTTAAGTTTTCGTGTTACGGTCATTACTTCAACACCTTGTCAGCTACAGTCATCAAACTTTATACATATGTCTTCAGGGTCAAGGTTAAACTCTATTTGTTGATACATTCAATGTTAAGTTTTCGTGTTACGTTTCGTATTACGGTCATTACTTCAACACCTTGTCAGCGACAGTCATGAAACTTTATACATCCCTTTACTATGATATGTACATGAATATAGGACTATTAATTTGTTTTTCTCGGACCCCAGGGTTAAGGTCAAATTCTATTTTTTTAATACTTTCAATAAGTTTTTGTGTTATGATCATTACTTCCAACACCTTATCAGCTACAGTCATCAAACTTTATACATCCCTTTACTATGATATGTAGATGAATATACGATTATTACAAAAAAATTCTCCGGCCCCAGGGTGAAGGTCAATGCGGAACAAGGCGAGACATTTGATTCCGCGGAATTCTTGTTAGTCAAGCTTGTACATGGAATACTATTGTGCATACAGACTCCATACTTGGACCTTTTCTCATAGGGATGTACATCAATATCCCATGATCTATATTTGACCTTGACCTACATTTCCTCTTGAATTACTTAGTTAATTCCCCTTGGCTAAGGTTTTTGTCTCGCCCGCAAAACGGAAAGCGAGACATAGGTTTTGCTTTTCCGGAGTCGGCGGCGATGGTGGCGACGGCGGCGGCGGCGGTGGCGTCGGCGGCGTCCTCATTCAATGTTTAAGTTTTCGTGTTACGGTCATTGTTCAATGTTAAGTTTTCGTGTTACGGTCATTACTTCAACACCTTATCAGCTACAGTCATCAAACTTTATACATACCTTTACTATGATATGTAGATGAATATAGGACTATTAAAAAAAAATCCGGGCTCCAGGGTCAAGGTCAAACTATTTCTTTTTATGCTACAAACTGAACATAAATGCATGAAGACCCGTTTTCTCGTGCGCTCTGTACATCTTACCTGTAGAGAGAACAATAGCCTTCTCCAGTTGAACACTTGTGCATGTGCAAGCATGTGCAAATGTCCAGATTGACCACTAACTGTCCAGCTAAATTATTACAGGTAATTTATACAGGTAAATTATTATACCTGGGTATTACATTTCCGTAAACTGTGTTGACAATATTGTGGCAATATGTGGACCTGTGCAGATATGATATGTAGATAAATATAGGACTATTATAAAAATTCTGGGCTCAAGTAGCGAGCATTATTTTTGTTAATTTTTAAACTTTTTTTTTTAATTTTTTTTTTAAAATTCTTTTTCCATTTTTGTCTTGTAGCATAAACCTCAAGGGTTTTAGCGACGTTTTGTCCCAGTAACAGCAACGCCTTCTTGTATGACGTTGCATAGTTGAGGTGTAGGATAACGTCGATACAACAGTGGGTGGTGGTCGGGTGAACGTGAAATTAACGATAGTGGTTCCTCCATATAGGAATCACGATTTTCCTGGTTTGGCCCTCAGGTACATTTGTGTCCCGCCTGCTTTAGCAGAACCAGGACAGGCATAGCTTTTCCGTCGGCGTCAACATTTCACGTTAAGTTTTTGCGTTTAGCTCAGTTTCCAGAAAACTATAACTCCTACGACCTCCATACTTGGTATACATCAACACTGTGGTGTATCCATCTCACACAGAGGGAGCCCATGTGATAGTGACCTAGTTTTTATGGTTCATTGACCTACTTTTCACATGCATTCAACGTTAAGTTTTTGCGTTTAGCTCCGTTTCTAAAACTTAACGCTCAGGTTAATTCATTGTAACTTCTGTTTCCCTCAATGGAATGCTTTAATATTACATACTTGCATTTGTAAGACAGCCCTTCCAGCGGTCCTGTAATTCCTATATTTTTCAGACTTTTTCAAAATGTCCTATAATATCCTATATTTTGGGCAAAATTCCTATAATTCCTATATATTTTTTGGGTAAGCAAAAGGTTGCTTTTTCTTTGGTTAAAATAGAACTTTTTTGTTAAATTTGTTGCACTAAATTCATCATGCAATTTAAAGGACATCCATAAGTATTTATTAATGTGATGTTGACATCATTTCAACAAAATTAATTTATGTAGTACCATGATATGTGCCAATTCATTCTTAATTGTTTTTCAAAAATCCCTTTTTTAATGTAATAAGTTAAGGTAAATGACTTATTTGCACAAATAAATGATTTGTGGTGGAACGCGGCTGGCTAGAAGGGGTGTTGGGAGGCCAGATATAGTGTCCTATATTTTTTTGAAAAAAGTCCTATATGTTTTTTTCACTGTGTTGGAAGGGCTGGTAAGAACATCCCGCATCATTCTACAGAAATCCCATGGTGCCTGATAACCCCAAAGGTCAAGGTCACTGACTTAGAAATTTCTGTGTTTGGAAAAGTTAACGCTCCGTTTATGCTTTAATATTCCATACATGCATTTGTAACAACATCCTGCATCATTCTACAGAAGGCCCATGGTTCCCGCTAACCCCAAAGGTCAAGGTCACTGACATAGACATTTCTGTGTTTGAAAAAGTTAACACTCTGTTTAATGTATTACAACTTCTGTTTCCCTTGATAAAATTCTTCGGTAGACATCAACACTGTGGAGTAACCATCTCACACAGAGGGAGCCCATGTGACCTTGACCTAGTTTTCATGGTTTATTGACCTACTTTTCACATGTATTCAACGTTAAGTTTCTGCATTTAGCTCAGTTTCCGGAAAACTACAAGTCCTACGACCTCCAAATTTGGTATACATGAACCCTGTGGTGTACCCATCTCACACAGAGGGAGCCCATGTGACCTTGGTCTGGTTTTCATGGTTCATTGACCTACTTTTCACATGCATTCAATGTTAAGTTTTTGCTATGTTTCTAATTCTGTTCTAAAACTTACCGCTCAGGTTAATTTGTTGTAACTTCTGTTTCCCTCGATGGAATGCTTTAATATTTCATACATGCATTTGAAACAACATCCCACATCATTCTACAGAAAGCCCATGTTGCCCGCTATCCCAAAGGGTCAAGGTCACAGGCTTAGAAATTTCCGTGTTTTGAAAAAGCTCAGTTTAATTTATTACAACTTCTGTTTCCCTTAATGGAATGCTTTAATACTTCTTAGGTATAAACTATAGCAACATCTGACATGATTCTACAGAAAGCCCATGATGCCTGCTAACCCCAAAGTCAAGGTCGCGGGCTTAGAAAATTCTCAGTTTTGAAAACATCATTCTACAGAAAGCCCATGGTGCTCACTAACCCCAAGGTTATTACAAGCTCCTTATGTACTATCAAACTGCGCCAGGCGGGACATCTTGCTCCGCGGAGCTCTTGTTATCTTTAGCTCTTTTGTTACCTGGGAATTGAATTGGGTTATTGCCCATTATAAAAGTGGTAAGCTTATTACTGATCCTATTGCTTTTGGAATGGGGCCAAGTGATTCTGGTGTGGCGAGGACCTGGCATCAGATCAGGATTATTCTGATTTCAGGGCTGAATATATAGATTTTCATTGTAAATATTTAGTTCTGTTTTGGGATTTTCCCCCATGTGTACATGTACTTGTTTAGGTAATACATGGAATTTAGTACTAAACCCAAACCCATTGACCCGGCCTTAGATGACCTCAGCTGTTAATAGGCCGTTAACCCCTGACAAACAAAACAAATAAACATGGATAGCAACAACAAGTACTGAAACTTCCAGAAGCCCTCCTATTCAAAGTACATATATATTTTGTCCTTATTATGTAACAGATTTTGATGAAATATGCCGCATCAAACGTGTCTTGTTAAGCTGTATTTGGTGGTCTCGGTACTTTTGCCCAAACAATCGATTTTTCTCAAAAACGACATAAGTATGTGCCGAACTCACGGGACCACTAAATGCATCTCATGAAGACTCGTTTGCTGCACCATATTTCATCAAAATCCGTTGCATATTAACGAAAATATCAAATAATACTTACTTTGGAGTGGGCGCGCCTTCAACACTTTCAGCCATTGTTGTTGTTGTTGTAACCACGTGTATATGTTAAATCCTATTCAGTTTTGGTGTCACTAACCTTTGAAAATAGTGTTCTTCATTCATTGCTGAAACGGTTCAGATCCTTGGTTGTCCCTCGCGTACATGATTGGCATTCTTGTACAGTGAAACCTTGCAAAACCGGACACGCTGATATGTCCCTGGGGTGTCCTGTTCAGCGAGGGTTCACTGTAAATCACTATCAGGCATTTGATTATTCCGAGCCATAGTTGTGTGCTATGCGATCACGAACATGCATTATCACCTGAGATAAATGACGAAGAAACCCATCAAAATAATGATCACATAATGTTTCTTGTTGTCCGTTTAGAGAGGTTCCACTGTATGTGTCCTAATCCTATTACTTTTAGGGGAAGGGGTCAAGTGACTGGTGAGGTATGTACCTGGCGCCAGGTCAGGTTATTCTAATTTCTGGGCTGAAATTCTTTTTTTTTCGTTGTAAGTATTCCGTTCTGATTTTGGGATTGTCCCCCCAATGCAGCGGGATCGAACCCGTTGGCCCGACCTTATATGACCTTAGCTGTTGATAGGATGTGAAACACCAATAAATCAAATCAAATTGGTGCATGTGTCGATGTAGACATTAACCCTTTCACCCCTAAATTACTGGCAGGGACTGTGATATACTAATTTAAGGACCAATCAAATTGTCACAAAATGATTTTCAGATTAGTCCATTAATAAGAAGGGGGTTGGGTTTTTTTCTAATAAAAATATGGAAATTACTTGCAAAAAGTGCAGATCCTGATAAGACGGCTCGTTACGATCTATACTGTTTGCCAATACCACTATACAGGTATGTAGTGTTGAAGGGTTACTGTTTGCACACTACTAAAGAGGTACATGTATGTAGTTTTGACGGTTAATGGAATCTGGCGTGTTTTAAGGTTGCAGATTTTTGTGCGTGAACTGTCCTACAACTTTGTAAATCTTATGTTTCTTCTATGTAGAACTCTCCTCACCCATAACATAGAGAGTTCCAGACTATTGTCTTTTGATATCAGGCAAGGCTAGGAAACGTGGGGAATTGCCGTCACCTGGAAATATAGAGAATACCAGGCTCGTGTCTTTTGATATCCAGTTTATCAGGCAAGGCTTGGAAACATGTAGGAATTACAATTGCCGAGGAATTCCTGCCGTATCCGAGCCCGATAAACTTGATATTAAAGGTACATGCCCACTCAGTAGACATAAAATGTTCTTTATATCAGAGACATCATCTGGGAAATTTACTGGCAAACTAAACATTCATTCACCATTACCCCATGTATTGATTGGCATTGTTACACATTTTATATCAGACGTAAATTTTCACACTGATATCAGGGGCGATAACTGTGTTTCCTTCAAACGTTAAGGGACATTTCTCTTTATTTTCTGTATTTATTTTTTATGTGCGATGATCATACTTTATAATCTGTCGAAAATATTATTTTTTCAAGTGACGCATTTAACTGGTATAAATAATTAAAAAATACCATGCCTCATTTGCTTATGAAAATAGCCTGATACCACAGCGCGTCACTATCAGTAAAATTAATATTACTAAATGATTATATCTATGGTGGGCACTCGTAATGTGTAGAACTGGTGGAATAGTGACACAATTATACACTTATTTAGTTCATATAAAGAACAGTTTGTGGCTACTGAGTGAGCATGTACCTTTAAACAACACTGGTATTCTATTTATCAGGTTACGTTTATGTTAGCCAATGATCAAATATAAGTTTTGTTCCTAACATGTTTTGCATGTTTATTACACCAGTATCACTATATCATTATATTATATTATGTGTCATGTATACTGTCTGTTCCACGTTTTGGCTAAAATAATAAAATAGTCACCCTCCCCAATTTTTAGCTCGACTATTCGAAGAATAAGTAGAGCTTATGTTGTCACCCCGACGTCGGCGTCGGCGTCACCGTCACGCCTTGGTTAAGGTTTTTAGTCAAGCTTGTATATGGAATACTATTGGCCCTACACCCACCATACTTGGACAACTTCATCTCCTAGTGATGTACATCAATAACCCCTGATCTATATTTGACCTTGACCTACATTTCCTCTTGAATTACTTAGTTAATTCCCCTTGGTTAATGTTTTTAGTCAACCTTGGTTAAGGTTTTTAGTCAAGCTTGTACATGGACTACTATTGTGCATACAGACACCATACTTGGACAACCTTTTCTCATAGGGATGTACATCAATAACCCCTGGTCTATATTTGACCTTGACCTACATTTCCTCTTCAATTACTTAGTTACTTCCCCTTGGTTAAGGTTTTTAGTGCTTGGTTAAGGTAGTCACTTGTATATGGATGGAATACTCCTGGCCCTACACCCACCATACTTGGACAACTTCATCTCCTAGGGATGTACATCAGTAACCCCTGATCTATATTTGACCTTGACCTACATTTCCTCTTGAATTACTTAGTTAATTCCTCTTGGTTAAGGTTTTTAGTCAACCTTGTAGATGGAATACTCCTGGCCCTACACCAACCATACTTGGACAACTTTATCTTCTAGTGATGTACATCAACAACCCCTGACCTATATTCGACCTTGACCTACATTTAATCTTGAATTACCTAGTTAATTCCCCTTGGTTAAGGTTTTTAGTCAACCTTGGTTAAGGTTTTTAGTCAAGCTTGTACATGGAATACTATTGTGCATACAGACACCATACTTGGACAACCTTTTCTCATAGGGATGTACATCAATAACCCCTGATCAATATTTGACCTTGACCTACATTTCCTCTTCAATTACTTAGTTAATTCTCCTTGGTTAAGGTTTTTAGTCAAGCTTGTGTATGGAATACTCCTGGCCCTACACCCACCATACTTGGACAACTTCATCTCCTAGGGATGTACATCAATAACCCTTGATCTATAAATTGACCTTGACCTACATTTGACCTTGACCTACATTTCCTCTTGAATTACTTAGTTAATTCCCCTTGGTTAAGGTTTTTAGTCAAGCTTGTATATGGAATATTCCTGGCCCTACACCCACCATACTTGCACAACTTCATCTCCTAGTGATGTACATCAACAACCCCTGACCTATATTTGACCTTCACCTACATTTAACCTTGAATTACTTAGTTAATTCCCCTTGGTTAAGGTTTTTAGTCTACCTTGGTTAAGGTTTTTAGTCAAGCTTGTACATGGAATACTATGATGCATACAGACACCATACTTGGACAACCTTTTCTCATAGGGATGTACATCAATAACCCCTGATCTATATTTCACCTTGACCTACATTTCCTCTTGAATTACTTAGTTAATTCCCCTTGGTTAAGGTTTTTAGTCAAGCTTGTATATGGAATACTCCTGGCCCTACACCTACCATACTTGGACAACTTCATCTTCTAGTGATGTACATCAACAACCCCTGACACCTATATTTGACCTTGACCTACACATTTAACCTTGAATTACACAGTTAATTCCCCTTGGTTAAGGTTTTTAGTCAACCTTGGTTAAGGTTTTTAGTCAAGCTTGTACATGGAATACTAGTGTGCATACAGACACCATACTTGGACAACCTTTTCTCATAGGGATGTACATCAATAACCCCTGATCTATATTTGACATTGACCTACATTTCTTCTTCAATTACTTAGTTAACCCCTTCCCCTTGTTTAAGGTTTTTTAGTCTAGCTTGTATATGGAATATTCCTGGCTCTACACCCACCATACTTGGACAACTTCATCTCCTAGTGATGTACATCAACAACCACTGACCTATATTTGACCTTGACCTACATTTAACTTTGAATTACTTAGTTAATTCCCCTTGGTTAAGGTTTTTAGTCAAGCTTGTACATGGAATACTATTGTGCATACTAACACCATACTTGGACAACCTTTTCTCATAGCGATGTACATCAATAACCCCTGATCTATATTTGACCTTGACCTACATTTCCTCTTGAATTACTTACTTAATTCTCCTTGGTTAAAGTTTTTAGTCAAGCTTGTAGATGCAATACTCCTGGCCCTACACCAACCATACATGGACAACTTCATCTCCTAGTGATGTACATCAATAATCCCTGACCTATATTTGACCTTGACCTACTTTTATCCTTGGATTACTTTCTTATTTCCCCTTGGTTAAGGTTTTTAGTCGAGCTTGTATATGGAATATTCCTGGGCCTACAGCAACCATACTTGGAAAACTTCATCTCCTAGTGATGTACATCAATAACCCCTAACCTATATGACATTGACCTACATTTAACCTTGAATTACTTACTTAATTTCCCTTCGTTAAGGTTTTTATGCAGGCCTTGGCTACATTGACCTACATTTAACCTTGAATTACTTACTTAATTTCCCTTGGTTAAGGTTTTTAGTCAACCTTTTGTTAAGGTTTTTATGCAGGCCGCGGCCACCTTGTTTGTCAAGTTATGTGTACATCGACAACCCTCGTAGTCGAGCTATGCTGTTCTCCTACAGCTCTTGTTTTGTTTGATGAAATTCCATCAAATAATGATTTTAGTGCAAACAAAAACAAAACATGGGGCTAAAAATTGTGAACCAATTTCCAATTTTTTCGCAATAAAATCAATATGTGTTGGAATTTATCAAATAAAAGAAATTGGGGAGGGTGACAATTTTATTATTGATGAAAAAGTACCTAAATTTACATATATTTTAGATTTAGTGTGTTTAATAGCCAAAAGTTTGTTGGCAGCAAAACGTGGAACAGACAGTAGTTTAATCTATTGATTGCAATGACAATCAATATTGTGATTTATACTACACAATCTTATACTAGAAACGTGAATATTTGTGTTTCTTGTATTAGGTTGCACATGGTTAGCCGGGGCATTCTAATATCCTGCTTAAATTGTGTCATGTTGAAAAATGCACCGGTTTCCTGGTTAAATTCGACTCAGTTCTACTTGGATGGCATAAACATTTTTTGTACTAGATGAAAATGTGTTTCGAGTCACGGGCCGGTGCACTTTTTTTCTCGCCCTGTGACAAACTGAATGTATATTAGTCAGGAATCTGGTGCCGATTTCGACGCGAATCATTTTACATGTAATTCCATAGCCATGAAATTATATTTTATACAAGAAATTTAGTATATTATACATGTACATGTATACTTACAGGCTTGAATGAATACCCATTTTACTTTATGCAATTTGTGTTAGAATGCTTTTGATGCATCCTGGTGTGTGGTTGGTCGGGCGAATGCGACGGCATAAATTAACAGTAGTTCCTCCTTATAGGAATCATGATTTGCCTGGTTTGGCTCTCGGGTACGTTTTTATCTTTGGCTCTTTGTTACCTGGGAGTTGATTTGGGTTATTGCCCATTATAAAAGCTGTAAGATTATTACTGATCATATTGCTTTTGGAAGGCGGCCAAGTGTGGCGAGATCAGTATTACATGTATTCTGATTTCAGGGCTGAATATAGTTAGTTTTTTTTATTGTAAACATTCAGTTCTGATTTTGGGATTTTCCCCCCATTTGTACATGTACTTGAACATGTTCATGTACAGGTAATATATGGGATTTATTACTAAACGCATTGACCCGGCCTTAAATGACAAACAAACAGGGTTGAGGGGGTGTGGGGGGAGGGTGAGTGGGGGGAGATGGGGGGGGTATGGGCAGAGGGATGAGAGTGGGGGGGGAGGGGAGTGGGTGGTGGGGAGGTAGCAGGTGATAAATATCGCGGCTACTATTGGATGTGGTCAAGCGTAGATTATTGGGAAAATTGCATAACTAGACATTGGTGGGCGGCAGGTGGGAGGATGTGAACGGTAAATTGGGATTCATTCTTACTGGAATATCCATATCCCTGGTTTGGCCCTCGGGTACCATAAAGTTGATCAATATTTCAAAACATAAGCAGAATTAACTCTTTATATATTGTGGTGCAATGTCTGAAAGTGTTGAAAGCGCACCCACCCCGAAGTAAGTATTACTTGATATTTTCCTTAATATGCAACAGATTTTGATGAAAGCATTTGGCGGTCCAGGGATTTCGGCACATACTTATGTCGTTTTTGCAAGGAATCGATTTCCGTCTCGGTAAGCACGGAAACCGATTCTTCGCAAAAAGTACAGAAGTTTGGGTCAAAGTATGAGACCACCAAATGCAGCTTAACAAGACTCGTTTAATGCGCCATATTTCATCAAAATCTGTTACATAATAAGGACAATATAACAGAATGTGTACATTGAATCAGAAGCGCTTCTGGGAGTTTTAGTAATGATATAGGAATGAATGGCCTTTTTGTGGAATTTATCGGGGTATAAACTTGGAAAAGTCGCGGGAATACTGGACGAAGGCCGGAAGGCCTCGTCCAGTATTCCCGCGACTTTTCCAAGTTTATATCCCCGATAAATTCAATAAAAAGGCCATTCATTCCTTATAATTCCAGCATTTGAAATAAATTCATCAAGAAAATGTGTTTATTTTCCGTTTTCTTAAGAATTATTTTAACTGCGCCTCACGGTTACGGAAAGTAGTTCGGCATTGGAGTTTACTGGGATATAAATTTTGTACAGAGACTTGCTACGGGCCAATCAAATGTTAGGGAATTGTGTAAATATTTTTGTGCTGGAATTATTGTTACTTGGTAACACATATCAGATACTAATGCACATTTGGGCGGGTAAACGCGATGGCGTAAATTGACAGGGGTTTCTCATAGGAATCACGATTTGCCTGGTTTGGCCCTCATGGACGTTTTTTATCTTTGGCTCTTTTGTTACCTGGGAGTTGAATATGGTTATAGCCCATTATAAAAGTAGTAAGATTATTACTGATCCTACTGCTTTTTGGAGGGGGCCAAGTGATTCTGGTGTGGCGATACCTGACATCAGATCAGGATTGTTCTGATTTAAGTGCTCAATTTATTGTTTTTCTATTGTAAATATTCAGTTCTGACTTTGGGATTTTCCCCCCATTTGTACAGGTAATATGTGGGATTTAGTACTAAACCCATTGACCCGGCCTTAAATGACCTTTGCTGTTGATAGGCCGTTAAACCACAATAAACAAACAAACAATCATGATTGCAAAAGACATATGTATGTCCCAGATTGGTCATATGCCTGATTTACAGTGGAACAACTCTAAAGCAGACACCCTGGGGAACTCCCAGGGTGTCCGGTTTAGAGAGGTTTCACTGTACATGTTAAAATGAATGAAATAAAATATTGTTAAATCAATAAATAATGATATATTTATTCCACAAATTTAGTATATTGTACTTTTATTGTATTGTGGGAACAAATTGTTAATTCGAGGGAACAAATTGTTATATTGTGGGAACAAATTGTCATTTCGTGGGAACAAATTGTTAATTCGAGGGAACAAATTGTTATATTGTGGGAACAAATTGTTAATTTGAGGGAAAAATTGTTAAATTGAGGGAACAAATTGTTATTTCGTGGCAACAATTTAATATTAAAAAAATCCATGTCCGCTGCGGGGCTCCGTATTCAATCAATAAACCGTTTCCTTTCTTTAATTTGTGTTTGTATGCTTTTGTTGCACCCTGGTCACTGCTAGACATGTATGGAAGTTGTTTGGCTGTCACGCCCACAGGTTAAAGTAATGGACCACAGGTTAAAGTAACGGACCGAGGTCTATAAATACATTAACCCTTAGACCGCTATCTTAATTCTTTTCTTGTCTGCTGTTTATTTTCCATTTTCCATTTTTATCATCAAAAACATGCTTTGACAGCACTTTAGAATAATTTACAACATGCTTCGACAATACTTCAAAACATGTTGCAATTTTGAAGTGCTGTCAAAACATGTTTTTATTAAGAAATAAGGCAAGATAAGCAACAGCAGACGACAACTGTTGTGAGTAGCGGTCTAAGGGTTAAATATACCTAAAAGCGTCAATAAGTGAAAAAAAAATAAGCTAAAAAATAGTTTTACTCCCTCCTGTACACATTAATGTGTATAGGAGGGAGCAAAATAATTGTTTAGCTTTTTTTTTCACTTATTGATGCTTTTAGGTATATTTAATGTATGTATAGACCTCGGTCTGTTACTTCAACCTGTGGTCACACCCCTATGTGACAGCCAGAAACTTCGGGTTAGCATGTAGGGGTGGTGAGGAGGGGGTCGGATCATAAATATCTCTGCAACAACTGGGGGCTATCACGCATAGATACCCAGTAAAATTGCTTACCCAGACGATGACGCCCTCATTATCCCCTCGCCGATCGGCAAGATAGGAGTTACGGTAGTCCATGTACGTTAGTAAGATAGGAGTTAGTCCATGTACATTAGTAACACCTTTCATTTTTCAATAACTCCTGAATCACTTCTCCAATTTTGATAATATTTGGTCACAATGTGTGTCTAGGGATGGTGCTTTGTTTTGCATATGACCCACGTCCGACCGCCCAAGGTCAAGGTCACTGAGGACTTATGTTCACCTTGTTTGTAAAATTTGTAAGGCAAAAAATGTAGTTTTGAGCTCATGTGAGCTATTGTTACCGCAATGTGTCCGTCCATCCGTCCGTGAACATTTTCAAACGTCTTCTCCTCGGTAATCATTGGGCCTATAGTCACCAAACTTCATGGTCATGGTCCTTAGGTAGGGGGATTACAAAATTGTTAAAATGACGTCATTGCGTAATCCAAGATGGCCGCCGTCTGAAAATAGCACAAATTCTTCAAAAATCTTCTTCTCAAGAACCGCCAACCGGATTTCGACAAAACTTGGTAGGAATGATCGATGTACAATGCTGTTTCAAATTTGTTAAAATGGTGACCCCGGGGTCAAAAATAGGCGTGGCCGTGGGGTCAAATTTTATTTTTGACCACATATGGTCATGTCATATATAAAAAAATGTATCAACGAGGCCATCACTCTGGTGCATTTTTTGTCGAAATTGGGTGGTTATGTCGTCCAAGATGGCCGCCGAAAGGTCAAAAGGTCGTTTTTTTATTAGAGATTTCAAAATTCTTTTTCACATGAACTGCTTGGCCCATGGTGGCCAAACTTCACAGTTATGGTCCATGGGTGAAGCCTTTTCAGATTTGTTAAAACGGAGGCCGTCGGTAATCTAAGATGGCCGCCGTCTAAAAATAGCACAAATTCTTAAAAAAATCTTCTCGCGAACTGCCAGGCCATTTTCTTCAAATGGTGGACCCCGGGTCAAAAATGGGCTGGGCAGGTCAAGTAGGGGTCGTATGTCACATTTGACCGAATATGGTCATGTCATATATCAAATCGAAGGTATCGACGAGACCACTCTGGAGATTTTTTTTGTTGAAATCAGGTAATTACGTCATCCGAGATGGCCGCCGAAAGGTCTAAAGGTTGTTCTTTCAATATAGATTAAGGCCCCGTGCAGGCACCGGGGCGGGATCAACTGATCCTGAGAATAGTGCTGCAGTAGCCATTGCTTGTCGTAAAAGGCGACTAAACTGGCTTAACGATTGGGTTCATACTTTCCGGAACCCACTATACCGGATTTGGCCCTCATGTACATTTTTGGCTTTCTGGTATGTGAGAGTTGAGTCAGGCTATGCCCCATATATAAAAGTAAGATTAGCTCTAATCCTATTACTTTTAGGGGATGGGATAAATGATGCTGGTGTGGCGAGGGCCTGGCACCAGATCAGGTTCTAATTTCAGGACTGAATATATATTTTGGTTGTAAATATTGAGTTCTGAAGTTGGGATTTACCCCCCTCGGACAGGTGGATACGGGACACGACCCCGTTGACCCGTCTGCGTGTAGACTTCCTGAGGCTTGTACCTCTATGTCAGAAAAGCGGACGTTAAACCCTATTCACTCACTCACTCACTCAATATAGATTACAAACGTCTTCTCGTGAACCACATGGCCAATATTGGCCAAACTTCACAGTAATGGTCAGTGGGTCAAGCCTTTTAATTTTTAGCGCGCCTTCCGAAGGAAGAAGTGCTTATGGCATAACCTCGGCGTCGTTTCTGTTTCCTTGCTTGGATTCAAATGTGCCCTCGGTTCCTTTGCTGCCACCGGGCGCGCTTCGTTGTCCTCTGACAACTCTTGGTGGGTGGCAGGTGGGAGCATGCGATGGGTAATTTAACGATCGGGGTTCATCCTTACCGGAATCCCGACTGGAGACCTGGTTTGGCCCTCACATACGTGTTTGGCATTTTGTATGTGACAGTTGAATCTGGTTATACCCCTTATAAGAGTAATCCTACCGGTATTACTTTTAAATAGGGGAAGGGGCCAAGTGACCTTGGTGCGGTATGGACCTGGCACCAGGTCAGGTTATTCTAATTTCAGGGCTGAATATGTTGTATCTCGAGTTAAATATTCCGTTCTGATTTTGGGATTTTCCCCCCAATGCAGCAGGTTAAAACGGGATCAAACCTGTTTGCCCGGCCTTACATGACCTTAGCTGTTGATAGGCCGTTAAACACCAATAAACAAACAAACAAACTGACAACTCTTGTTGTTAAAATGATGGTCATCGCAAAATCCAAGATGGCCGCCATTGAAAAGTAGGTTAATTTCTCAAAAGATCTTCTCACAAACCGCCAGGCCGATTTCAACGAAGCTTGATATGAATGATCAATCGTTAACAATGTTTCAGATTCCTTCAAATGGGTGGGGCAGGAGGGGTCAAGTAGGGGTCAAATTTCACATTTGACCGAATATGGTCATGTCGTATATCAATTTGAAGGTACAGTCTTCTTCATACAAACCGCTTGGCCATTGGTAGCAAACTTCGCAGTTATGGTCCATTGGTAAAGCCTTTTCAGTTTTGTTCAAATGGCGGTCATCGTTAATCCAAGATGGCGGCCGTCTAAAAATAGCACACAATTTTAAAAATCTTCATCTCACGAACCACCAGACGAAACTTGACAGAAATGATCGATGTACAATGCTTTTTCAAATTTGTTAAAATGGTGACCCCTGCATAAAAAATGGGGTCAAATAGGAGTCAAATTTCATTTTTGACGGAATATGGTCTTATAATGTATCAAATCAAAAGTATTGATGAGGCGATCGCTGTGGTGCTGTTTTCATCAAATCGGATGATTACATCATCCACGATGGCCGCCGAAAGGTCAAAAGGTCATTCTTTTATTAGAGATTTCAAATGTCTTCTTCGTACAAACCGCTTGGCCATTGGTGGCCAAAATTTGCAATTATGGTTCATTGTTAAAGCCTTTTCAGTTTTGTTAAAATGGCGGTCGTCGTTAATCCAAGATGGCCGCCATCTAAAAATGGCATAAATTCTTAAAAAATCTTCTGACGAACAACCAGACTGATTTCAACGAAACTTGACAGGAATGAATTGATCGATGTACAATGCTTTTTCAAAGCTGTTAAAATGGTGATCTTTGGGTCAAAAATGGGCATGGTCCGGGGGGTCAAATAGGGGTCAACTTTTTTTACGGAATATGGTTATATAATCTAAGGATTGCAATACAAAGTAGGCTGGAAGCATCATGTTGTGGTCTCCAAACCTCTCACAGTTGTGTAAGATATCTGTACATATCGCGAGACAACTCCTACCCTGGTGACTTCTCAAGTTTGTCGCATTGATATTTTGTGTCAGTCATGGGCTTATTTTGATGTGTATGTAGTGAACTTTACATACCAGTATTTGCTTGATTTTTGTGAGATTGCACAGGTGAGCGATATAGGGCCATCATGACCTATTGTTCTCCTAGCCACATATGTATCCACTTGTAAGCTCGGACAGTCCGTCTGTCCGTCCGTCTGTCCGTCACAACATTTGTGTCTCTAAAAGTTTTTGAGTTGCAGTCGCGAAACTTTACAGGAATACTGGTCATCATGTGAAGTTGCGCACCTGGGGTTTTAGATGCGGATTCATCCTGTATTCACGGAGTTATGGCCCTTGACTTAGCGAAAAGTGGGAATTTTCAACTTGTGTCGCGCGTATCTCCAAAATTGTTTCAGGTAGTGTCCCGAAACTTTACAGGAATACTGGTCATCGTGTCAAGTTGCGTACCTGGTGTTTTAGATGCGGATTCATCCAGTATTCACGGAGTTGTGGCCCTTGACTTAGTGAAAAGTGGGTATATTCAACTTGTGTCGCGTGTATCGTCAAAAGTATGCAGAAAATACAAGGTAGCTACATATATATATGCTGTTGCTGCCTTAAATTATACTTTTCCAAGTCCTGATAACATGCAGTGGTGGTATTGGGGGAGACATGTTTTTGTCTGAAAAACAATCCTCTAGTTCCCAGTGTGTCCGGTTTAGAGAGGTTCCGCTGTAATTCAGACACATGAGCATTGCAAGACATATATCTGTGATTTGCAATCACGAACAGACATGATCACCAGGGATACATGACAATGAGATCTATCAGAGTTGTGGCTGTGACTGGAGATATGTGGATTACGTATGGCATGTGCAGCCAGTATAAACCCAGCTTCGCATCTGGCAATCTGATCAGTAGGCGGGCGGGCGGCGGACAGAAAAAGCGCATAGTTTGTGTACACAACTCCTCTGAAACCGTTCAGTCGATCGATCTGAAACTATTCACACGTCTTCTACACATATTGAAGATGTGCACCATTTTAACTTAGCCATTTTTTCTATATTTGTGTATACAATTCTATATAGGGTACATAGTTTGTGTACACAACTCCTCTGAAACAGTTCTGTCGATCGATCTGAAACAATACACACGTCTTTTACACATATTGAAGATGTGCACCTTGATGTTTTTATGACGAAACAATATTTTTTAACAAAAATATCACCTTTTTAACATAGCCAGTTTCTACATTTTTCTATACAATTATATATAGGGTACAGAGTTTGTGTACACAACTCCTCTGAAACCGTTATTTTCTACATTTTTGTTATACAATTTTATATAGGGTACAGAGTTTGTGTACACAACCTCTCTGAAACTGTTCCTTCATTCGATCTGAAACTGTACACACGTCTTCTACACATATTGAAGATGTGCACCTTGATGTTTTTATGCCGAACAAATATTTTTAAACAAAAGTATCACCTTTTTAACTTAGCCATTTTTTCTACATTTTTGTATCCAAGTCTATATAATTTCTACTTTACACATCTCTACCTAAATTAGTATACCTGTTTATCACAGCAAGGGGAAAAATAATGCTATAGATTTAGAAATTCTCATTAATGTTCCTTGCCTACAGCTTCACATTTCTGCATCTTCGCTGTCTGGCCCATCTTCGACGGGCGTATTTTGTGAGTTGCGGCACTCTTGTTATTATACTGAATTTATTACATTATCACGGCCACTTTGGCAAATTTGGCTGTGATCATGTAATAAATTCAGTATAATAATTCTGCATAGTTTTAATCATCAAATATATGCAGTTGTTAGTTCTATATGAAATAATGCATTTCAGGAAAATAAATGATTACTCCCTCAAAGTATACTTTGCTAGAAAAGTATACTTTGCAATGTTGGTGAAATCGGCTACAGGGCCTGCATTGTTCGCTATTCAATCAGTGACGAACGTGTCCTGCTTTTAACAAACACTATAGACTAGAAATACCATAAGCCCAATTTCTCCCGTCACAGCCAGATTTAAAGGTACATGCCCACTCTCTAGGCACAAAACGTTCTTATAGAAATTAAATAAGTGTATAATTGTGTCGCGATTCCACAAGTTTTAAAAATTACGAGTGCCTGCTATACAGATGTAATCATTTAGTAATATTTATTTTACTGATAGTGACTCGCGGTGGTATCAGGCTATTTTTATATGCAAATGAGGCATGATATTTTTTAATTATTCATACTAATTAAATGGGTCACCTGAATAAATAATATTTTCCGACATATTATAAAGTATGATCTTTGCACATCAAAAAATAAATACAGAGAATAAATAGTAATATCCGTTAACATGTTAAGGAAACACGGTTGTCGCCCCTGATATCAGTGTGGTTACTCACTGTGGTATCAGACATGTATGTGTGGTATCTGATATAAAATGTATAATAATGCCAATCCATACATGGGGTAATGATTCATTAATGAATGTTTATTTGGACAGAAAATGTCCCAGATGATGTCTCTGAGATAAAAAAAATTGTGCCTACTGAGTGGATATGTACCTTTAAGCAAACGGTATATGGGTTTTTCTGGTGTCCAGTTTAGAGATGTTCCACTTTAATTCACTAAGGCACAGTGACATGCACACAGCAATACATGTATGGCTGTGACTGAAGAAATGAGGCTTATGGATTATGCGACCAGTGTAGATCCAGATCAGCCTGTGCATCGCACAGTCTGATCAGGATCTGCACTGTTCGCTATTCCAACTGTTATGCTTCTAACACGCAGTATAGATCGTTATCAGGCTACAGGATCGGGCTATACAGAGGAACCCCTCTAAACCAGACACCAAGAAAACACATGTGATCTTATTTTTGATGAGTTTCTTAGTCATTTATTGCAGGTGATACTAGTGTCCGTTCGTGATTTACAATGAAACATCACTAAGCCGTACACCATCGAGATCTCCCAGGGTTTCCGGTTTAGAGAGGTTCCACTGTATACGGACAAGAAATAATAATCCCCATGTCTCCAGTCACAACTACAGTTAAGCCTTTCACCCCTAAATAAATAACATGGTGTGATACATGGTAATTTTGGACTATTCCCATAGTCAAGAAAAGGGTTTTGGTTTCAAAATCTTAACAATAAGGAAAGTCAGTGCAGATACTGACGAGACGGCACGTTACGAGCCGGCTCATCTAGATCTACAGTGTGTAATTGTTGACTATATGGGGTTAAAAGGGTAAAGCATAATATAGGTTTTCTTGGTGTCCGGTTTAAATATGTTCCACTGTAATTCAAGCCCATGACCACTCCAACATGTGTGTGTTTTGTAATCATGAACAGACATGATCACCAGGGATACATGACAATGAAACAGATCAAATGTGTTTTCTTGGTGTCCCGTTTAGAGAGGTTGTAAAACAACAGTTTCCTCCGTTTGGTTTAAGCAACTAAACTGCGGAATACTACATTTCTACACTGGCGGCTGTATGCCTAATTGTTAATTAGTCCGTGTTTCTCGTGTGCGCATGCGTATTTAGTGTATTGATCATTTCCATGTGTTCGCCTCTCGAATTGGCGAACGTGTTCATATCCTTGTGACAGACAGTTTTAGTGCACAATCTTCTTGGATCAAGTGAAAAGATGAAACGCTGGGATTTTATGAATTTGAGGGGTCAATCAGTGGAAAAAGGGTGCTAATTGCGTGAGGGAGTTAGCTACCTTTTTCCACTTATGTGTGTTTTATCTCGTGGACTGTCTAGCCATTTATAAAAGATAGTCTATGTGTAACACTATATTAGATACACTTGTAATATGGTTGGGCACCATTGTGAAAGTAGTCAAATAAAAATCAGATAATAAGTTTAGAACGCTGATACGTAAATTTTCGTCTGATGTTTTAGTGTGTCTTCTTATTGCACGGATGTGGGGATATCCTTTGATATTCGCAGTGGATAACGTCATTTATAAACCGGAAAAGTAAATTTTCGTCTGCTGTTGTGTTATATTTGCCTTCTTTCGCAAGAAAAACATGGTTTTAACAGTACGTGAAAATCATTTCCAATGGAAATGAAGTAGTTAAATGAAAATCAGATTCTTCTAACCTTAGAACGCGGGAAACATAAATTGCCTGCTATTGTGTTATATAGTTTGCCTTCTTTATCAATAAAAACATGGTTTAACAGTACGTGAGAATCATTTCCGATGGAAATGATTCTCAAGTGCTGTCAAATCATGTTTTGATGGATGAGAAAAATGGAAAATACAGAAGAAACAGCGGACGGAATTTAATTCTGCATTCGAAAGGGTTGAACATTACAATTAGTTTCATGTGTCTTCACTTGAAGAAATGGGTTGTGCAAACTGGATGTATACATGTTTTGTTCAGGGGTGAAAACATTCGGTGCGAATTGGAAAGGAATTTAACTCATATATGAGACACGCCATGTGATTTTGTACCTAAGAACATGTGCAGAATTTCATGAAATATTTTTACAAAATGTACGATGGTTTCTGTAAAATTACGCATATCCTATGAAAATGTTGTCAACTTTCGACGTCAAAATCCGCATTTGCAGTGAACATTTCATTATCTTTCGACGTCATTTAAAGTAAATATCACAGTTTCTGTCAATATTTTTCATGAAAAGAATCTAATTCATATATATGATTTATGTGTGTAGCCTATGTCAGACTGGTTTACCTCACAGGTGGAAGACTCAGACCTGTGACACAAAAAAAAATGTCCATTGCAAAAAATCCATTACCCACTTGGTCTCATACAGTACTATCTTCTATTATAGAGGATAGTACTGTATGATACCAAGTGGGTGGATAATATAATATAGTACTGTATGAGACCAAGTGGGTGGGGTAATGAGTTTTTTATAATGGGCATTTTTGTGTGTGTCACAGGTCCGAGTCCTCCTCATGTGGTTTAACTCAATCTGCTATAGTATGTGCCTGTGACAGGAGAAGTGGGGTTCATGTGTTTTACGACCAGTGTAGCTCATGATCAAATAGCACACTCAAGTAGCCTGATAACGATGTATGCTGCTTGCTAGAATCATGACGGATGTTTCATTGATGGAATGGCGAACAGTGCAGAACCTGATCAGACTGTGCTGATGCACAGGCTGATCTAGATCTAAACAGGTCGTAAAACCCATAAGCTCCTACTGGCGGCATTCACATTGTCTGTAGCTGAACAGATGCTACAACCCTTGTGAAATGGATCAAATTTTACGTTATTGCTTGAAGAAATCTTGGAAATATTTTTAGTTTGCGTGCTTACACTGAATTGTGGCATAAACAACTCCAAAACGCCTTTATTCTCCTCAAGGGCTGTGTGATTTGATGAGAAATGGATCGTCATGCAATGTTGTGTGGGCATTCTTTGGAACATTCCTGATGTTTGACTTTCTTACTCTCCCTTAACCAACATTTCATTTTTCCTCTAATAACTTCCAGATGGTCATTGGTTTTTGCACATTTGTAGCAATTGTACAGTGAACAAAACCATGTGCAGTCAACATTTTCATCTAATTTCACCTGACTTTGACCCCTATTGGCATATCCAACCTTAGAGATACGTTTATTCGGCATATTTTCTTTCAGAAGGTGTTTAGACAAAATGGGTTGCTCTTCTTTAGCAATTGCACCTGCCCTTCTCGTTCTTCCCTGGACAACTTCGGATTCGAAATGATCTCCAATTGACCTGCGACAAACAATTTAAAGTCCAAATTATCAAATTTGATGGCTTTGTTTACATACTCAAATTGCAAATTTGAGTGTGGGCATTTTAGTGGATATTTGACACTGTCAGAATATTTAGCATCGATGCCCGATTTCTTTTTGTGTTTTTTGGAGACTGTAGATCTTTTGAAGCCTTAGTGTCCATGGAAGAAGAGGATGCTGACGAAACTGAATATTGATCAAATCAGAATCAGACTCGTCTGAACTGTCACTTAAACAATCACTATGTTCATCGTCTGAAACTAATCAAACGTCTCAATTCTCTGTTCTCCTTCTGCACGCTCAGACGATGTTTCTCCTACTCCGCCACCAGTAATTCCTCCCGCAACACTTGCAGTTCTTCTTCCTCCTGGGAACCGGAAATGGGCACCTGCTATTGCTCAATGTATGATGCGTCATTTGACGGTAACTTCACTGACAGGCTCGGCGTCGTAAGTTGTGGCAAATTTGACACTGCCCCATTTCCATTGGTAGCCTATTGTGTGTAGTCTGCAATCGTCGTAGCAGCTACTCTTTTTCGGCCGAACTATTTCTTCGGCCATCTCCTCAACTGCATGCGAAGCGTATATCACCCGTAGTTGGTTTATGCTTCGCCGGCGTACTTAGCGCTGATGTGTGTGATCTTTATTTCCTCCATTAAATGGAGATTCACAAGAATGTAACAAACAAAACATATATACAAGGCAACGGCATGAATATTTACACAATGTACATACGGCTGTGAAAGTCTTGAGATAATGTGAGTAAGTTAAGAAATAAACTAACCTAGGTCACGATATGTTGAAGAATTTACAGACATTTACAGACCTCGAAGTCCATTAAACAAATTTCGTGCCAACAATTCGTTGAGCTCCTGTGATTTTACGAGTATCGGTATACCTATTTGAACAAATTTGAGGCAAAATTTGCACAAAATGAGATAAATTTATAATAATCGAAATCATTGTCACCACATTCCAATTTCAACTTTAAAGTTTCTGAATTTCCTCCAAACATGAGCCTTGTTATATTTTCAACGTCACATGCCCTAACGAACTTGAATACACGAATTACAAACGTTTTACGTAAATTATGCCAAAATGCTACCACCACATTCCGAACAGACTCATCATCGCAATCAACTATCAAATGTTTTAGTTCGTTATCAATGATAGACCAACATCTAGGACATACAATCACATCGTGGAATGTACTTTTAGTAAGTGTGCACAGTCTCACCAGGTGCTGTGCGATAGGAAGAGTCCCGAACATTTTGAGAGCGGCTTTCCATATGTTAGAGGGAGACAACTCAGTTTGAACATGTCGGAATGTGTGAAAATCTGGCGACATTGACATACGCTCATGCCACGACTGTTCTTCCTTACTCTTTATGGCGGATTTACACATACCTTTCCACCCATAGCGGCCCGGAAATACACTAGTCCGTTTTCTAAAGCCTTGCATGTATTTCAAACAAAAGTGGTGAATTGTTTCCAGTTTTCTCATGGCGCTAGCATTTATTTCGTTCCATAAATCACAACCAAATAATGCCCGAGGCAATACAATCGATCTATATAAGTTTCAATGATGTTAGCGGGTTTAATTATCCGTCTGAATGAATGTACCCCGACGTTGGATAATGCCATAAATGTACCGCGCACTGGATTTATAACTGCGTCTATGTCGCCCGGAGATGATAACTGTTTCGTTTGCATTAATCCAATGTGTTTGTATGTAGACTGGTCTTCAATGAAGGAGGAGCCATATCTCCAGGTACGGCGATGTCTATTAAATTTGCATTTAGACTCGTTGAAAACAACCACTTTGCATTTGTCTGTATTGTAGCGGAATCTCCATTTCGTGCTGAATTGTCTGCAAATATGAAGCATTTGGTTAATTCCATCTTTCGTAGTTGATAACAATACAATGTCATCTGCTTGGGTAGGCGCCGAAAAATGGGTATCACCTATTTTTAGACCAGCATTACTAGCTTCAAGTGCCTGTAGGAGATCGTTCAAAAATACATTGTAGAAAAATGGTGACGTTATACCGCATTTTCTCGTACCCTGTTCCATTCGTACCCACTCCGACACGTGACCACCATAGAACACACGACTTGTCATTTTAGTGTAAATATTTTAAATGGTACGGAGGTCTCTACCTTTAATTCCAATTTGAGACAGTTTATATAATAATCCATTAATCCACACACGGTCAAAAGCTTTCTCAGCGTCCATGAAACATGCATATAGTTCGATCACTGTTACGTTCGTTACAGAAGTGTATAAATTCTTGCAGAATAAAGGATACCATTTTTAGCCAGGTTTTTAAAAAAAAAATCCAGGCTATTGGATTGGCGAAAGCCGGGCGGGCGGGCGGGCGGCGGGCGGCGGGCGGCGTCCACAATCAATGTTAAGTTTTCGTGTTTGAGTCCATTTCTTTGTTACTGTACCACCTAGGACCACCAAACTTTCACAGCTTCATAATCAAGGGGTGCCCACCACATATTACTATCCAACATGTTACTTTTTTTTTTAACTTGACCCATTTTTTCCGCGCAGTCGACTTAGCCATTTTCAATGTTAAGTTTTCGCATTTACAATGTTAAGTTTTCGTGTTTGAGTCCATTTCTTTGTTACTGTACCACCTAGGACCACCAAACTTTTCACAGCTTCATAATCAAGGGGTGCCCACCACATATTACTATCCAACATGTTACATTTTTTTTTAATTTGACCCATTTATTCCGCGCAGTCGACTTAGCTTAGCCATTTTCAATGTTAATGTTTTCGCGTTTACAATGTTAAGTTTTCGTGTTTGAGTCCATTTCTTTGTTACTGTACCACCTAGGACCACCAAACTTTCACAGCTTCATAATCAAGGGGTGCCCACCACATATTACTATCCAACATGTTACTTTTTTTTTAATTTGACCCATTTATTCCGCGCAGTCGACTTAGCCATTTTCAATGTTAAGTTTTCGCGTTTACAATGTTAAGTTTTCGTGTTTTAAGTCCATTTCTTTGTTACTGTACCACCTAGGACCACCAAACTTTTCACAGCTTCATAATCAAGTGAGCCCACCACAATCATCACTATCCAACATGTTACTTTTTTTTTAACTTGACCCATTTTTTCCGCGCAGTCGACTTAGCCATTTTCAATGTTAAGTTTTCGCGTTTACAATGTTAAGTTTTCGTGTTTGAGTCCATTTCTTTGGTACTGTACCACCTAGGACCACCAAACTTTCACAGCTTCATAACCAAGGGGTGCCCACCACATAAAACTATCCAACATGTGACCATTTTTTTTACCTTCACCTATTATTTCTACGTAATTGACTTAACCATTTTCAACGTTAACTTTTTAACGTACGTCTGGTTAAAGTTTTTTGGTTAAAAGTTTTTTGTTATACTATATCTCTGCAACTGCTTCGCCCATTACCTTGAAACTTCACATGGGTGTTTATCATCATCCATATTTTCATTCTACCCCCCAACCGTGCGGCCCAATGTCAAGGTCAAATTACTTTGATTTTTTTTGTTACAGTTTTTTCCTGTACTATATCTCTGCAACTGCTTCACCCATTACCTTCATACTTCACATGGGTGTTTATCATCATTGTCGCACCCGCTTGCAGAAAAGCGCGATATCGTCGGCATTTTGGCATACGTTGGAAAAAACCTGGCCTTCGTGGCTTTGCCTCGTTTCTTGTTTAGTTCTTTTTCCGTTGGAAACCATGTTGCATAAAGTGTATTTTATCAACGAGTGTAGAGTCATTAATGCGGATCTAAACGATGTTCTCAAATAACAAATTATGGACTTATTGTGTCCTTTATGCAATGGAATTATTAGACCCTCTTTGAATCTTCGCGGGACGCGTTCTTGGTCCAGTATGGCATTAAATAGCTTCCGCATTATAGAAACCAGCACGTCACCACCGTATTCAATATGTTCATACACCACATTGTCAATGCAACCAGCCTTGTTAAGGTGGAGGGACGAGATGGAACGCTGAAATTCTTCAAATGTGATTTCGCGAGCCAGGATGTATAATTCTGAATGTTCGTCACTGTTGTCTTCAAGAAGACAGTGCACTGCCGAATGAATGGTAGTTTTGTGATTATCGTCAAAGTCGGGATCTGTGAATTTCTAAATGTTGGAAAAATAGGTTCCCCAGCCCGCGATTAACTCGATCGGATCATTAAAGGTACATGCCCACTCAGTAGCCACAACATGTGCTTTATAGGAATTAAATAAGTGTCTAATTATGTCGCTATTCCATCAGTTCTAAAATATACAGATATACTCATTTAGTAATGTTTATATTACTGATAGTGACGCGCGGTGGTATCAAGCTACAGTCGAACTTCGATGGGTCGAACCCTGGTAAACTCGTCAGCCATGCTTGCCTCGAACTAGCCTTTAGGTCCCGGCAGAATTCCTATATAAATACGTTAAAACTACCCGGTATAGGTCGAACTTGTGAAAGTCGAACAACCCTCGATGCCTCGAATCGCTGTCACGCCCGGTCGTGTATAAATCCACTATAAACAACACAAAAAACTCGAACATGTCAGACGATTGTCTCCAGACTAGTTGATTGACTTTCACACCTATTGTTAACCGGTTGTCAAACAAATCTCAAGTGGTCATTTCAGCGTATACAATAACGGCAGTCGTGACCAGCATACGTGGTAATTATGCATTGACCAATGTCGGCGAAGTTGTTAGTTAATTAAAGTGGTAATTTATGGGACTGGGTTCCATGTGATAGTAAATTATGATATGCAGTGAATGTGGTTTCCTCCGGGTCCGAAGTAGTGATGGGGCGACTGGGCATGCATCTATTGATTTATCAGTGTATGACGAGCGATGTAATTTTATACCTACAAGCATGCGCATCATTTTATGGCAAATACATATTCACTCACAAAGATTTATATTTGATTAGATAAATATTTGTCATGAAATTACGCAAATGCCAATAGGTACAAAATCAGAGATGCTTTCACATGATCGTATCGGACTGGGCAATCAAGTCCGCCAATTGTATTTCGTAATAATTTTCTGTTGTTCTCATGTTCTATTGCTGTATAATGGCTATGTAAATAAAAACACACATGAGTTTGCCGCTTTCTTTATTTTATTAAAGCCTGTTTCTGTTAATAAACGACTGTGACAATCAACCGTAAATGCAAATGTAAGCGCATTTATATGAAACAACGTGTCGTAATGACGACTTGTTTCACTTATTACACTGACCAACTCGTAGATCTGAAATGGTTACAGTAGAAAATCCCGATGGGTCGAACAACGGATGGGTCGAACTAAAACTTAACCCCGCAGGCTGTTCGACCCATCGAAGTTCGACTGTATTTTCATATGCAAATGAGGCATGATATGGTGTAGCTATTATGGTTTAAACCTTTTACGACTTACAACAGCAGATAGTACTGTATGAGACCAAGTGGGTGGGGTATTGCTTTTTGCAATGGACATTTTTTTGTGTCACAGGTCCAAGTCATATCCACATGTGGCTGTGACAGGAGAAATGGACCAACGGTATTTTGTAGCCAGTCAACTCCTGGGATGCTATATTGAAGCGACCCCGCCAGCCATTTGGTGTAATTTCATCATGTTTTATCAATTCAAACTTTCTCCGATTGTTGGCGACTGTGAGAGGCTATTAATCTACTTCAAAGACATACTCCAACCCATTTCACATGCCTGGTGATTCACCAACACTCCTAGTTCATCTGTATCGTCCTCATAGTTCACATAACCCATTTTATCCGTTATATTTAATATTAGTTCTACCACACTATCCAGACGAGTTGAAGACCGCCGCCATCTTTCACTAACATTCCTCGGGAAATCCCGTATGTTCCCGGATAATCCGATCACACGTTCTGACCAATCAGCTATGCGGGACAACTTTCACATTTCGTCAAAGTGGGAAAGTCCCGGTATCCTATTACACATTCCAACCAATCCACTGTGCGGAATCAGGGACAACTTTCACATATTGTCCGCGGATTCCAAATATGGTGCTCATTGTCCTAATGTTGTCCTCGGAGTCTTTACGAGCCAATCAAAGGGCTGGATTTGCGGACAACGTCCGGACTGAAGGCTATAAATACAAATGAGCGCACAGCGTCCAGTTGACATTCGTCCCGAGGACAACTCACAGACGCACCCAATATCCGACCCTCACCCAAACCCGACATATTTAACAAAACATAATCCACAACTACAGTACCAGTGGTGCGTATTTCCCTGTATCTTGGTTTCCAATTGGCCACAGATTATCTAGACCGTAGACATTTAGTAACCCGTACAATTGCCAGTACCCATTACCCCACCCACTAATTTCCCGCCCCCCCCCCACCCACCACGCTGTATGATCCCCACCCCCGCTGTGTGAAACCCCACACCCAGCTTATGATCCCCACCCCCGCTGTGTGATCCCACCCACCACGCTGTGTGATTCCCCACCCCCACTGTGTGATTCCCCCACCCAGCTTATGATACCCCCACTCTGCTGTGTGATCCCCACCCCCGCTGTGTGATTCCCCCACCCAGCTTATGATAACCCCACCCGGCTGTGTGATCCCCACAATCAGCATGTGATACCCAACCATGCTGTGCGATTCCTCACTCCCGCTGTGTGATCCCCCCACCCAGCTTATGATACCCCACCGCTGTGTGATCCCCACCCCCGCTGTGTGATTCCCCCACCCAGCTTATGATGACCCCACCCCGCTGTGTGATTTCCCCCACCCAGCCTATGATACCCAACCCCGCTGTGTGATACCCAACCCCGTGCATGAGACCCATTCCAGTGTGTTGTACTGGTTGTGTCTATTACATGAATCGCTGATCGAAGTTGTCCCTTATGTCTCCTCCCGCAGTCGCCCAGGTTTAATTATTTAAAACATCGCTCATGCCCTCATATTAGACATTGTCATCACTCCACATCATTGTTGTTATCACAATTTGTAATCAATCTGTTTTCACTTATATTCGTTGTTACCATTACTCATGTTTCATCAAAATATCAGGTATAACTGAATTGCTGCCACTGTTATGATTTGATCTCCAAGCAGTTAGTTAAGTTGTCCATATACCCCTGCTTCACGAAGGCCCGCTACCATTTCCCAAAAGTGAAGGTACGCTACCAACACCCCTAAACTCCATTGTATTAAGGACAGACCGAGAGAGAGAGGGACGCTTCAATATAGCACTGGCGCCATAATAAGTACAAGTTATTGTTCTCATATTGGATTTTAAGGAATTAAATGCGAGGGAGCGCTAGCATTTAATTCCTGATAAATCCAATATGTGAACAATAACATACTTATAGTTTAGCCAAGTGTACAATGCAATGTCCCAACCGAGTATTAATTTTCCATTTCCTATCGAACAGGTAATCATTAAATCTGGCAATACATGAGCGGCAGGGGGGGGGGGCGGATGCACCTTACCCCCCCCCCCCCCCCCCCCACCCCCCCCCCCCCCCCCCCCCCCCCCCCCCCCCAGTGGGGATAACCGCGCGCCGTAGCCCCACGCCCCTTATCGGGAAAAGGAGGCCCCATGCTCAGCGCCCCCTTTCTCGAAGCACCTATGTCGCTTGCTAATTGCAACGGAGAGACCAGTGATATCCTCCCGATGCGAGCCTAAGGATGGCCCACGCCCCTCACCGGACAAGGGCTCGCCCCGACGCATGAGCGCCAAGTCGGACGGATGCGATGCACAAGTGGCCCACCAAGCCGCCAAATTTCAAGCAGACGGCAATGTTCAGCCGATATGATTTATTTACAATTGCACGGTTTACCTACAATCTGACTGGATCTACAGTGATTTGCAAATGTTGTCGATAACTGATATTATCAGCTGGGCCCACAAGGTATTTACCTGCGCGAGTTCGAGTCTCGCACTGGGCAGTCTCTTTTTGCCATTTTTAGCTCGACTATTCGAAGAATAAGTAGAGCTTATGTTGTCACCCCGGCGTCGGCGTCGGCGTCGGCGTCGGCGTCGGCGTCACCGTCACGCCTTGGTTAAGGTTTTTAGTCAAGTTTGTATATGGAATACTACTGGCCCTACACCCACCATACTTGGACAACTTCATCTCCTAGTGATGTACATCAATAACCCCTGATCTATATTTGACCTTGACCTACATTTCCTCTTGAATTACTTGGTTAAGGTTTTTAGTCAACCTTGGTTAAGGTTTTTTAGTCAAGCTTGTATATGCAATACTACTGGACTACACCCACCATACTTGGACAACTTCATCTCTAGTGATGCACATCAATAACCCCTCATCTATATTTGACCTTGACCTACATTTTCTCTTGAATTACTTACTTAATTCCCCTTGGTTAAGGTTTTTAGTCAACCTTGGTTAAGGGTTTTTTTCAAGCTTGTACATTGAATACTATTGTGCATCCAGACACCATACTTCGACAACCTTTTCTCATAGGTATGTACATCAATAACCCCTGATCTATATTTGACCTTGACCTACATTTCCTCTTCAATTACTTACTTAATTCCTTTTGGTTAAGGTTTTTAGTCAACCTTCTATATGGAATACTACTGGCCCTACACCCACCATACTTGGACAACTTCATCTCCTAGTGATGTACATCAACAACCCCTGATCTATATTTGACCTTGACCTACATTCCCTCTTGAATTACTTACTTAATTCCCCTTGGTTAACGTTTTTAGTCAAGCTTGTAGATGGAATACTCCTGGCCCTACACCAACCATACTTGGACAACTTCATCTCCTAGTGATGTACATCAACAACCCCTGACCTATATTTGACCTTGACCTACATTTAACCTTGAATTACTTACTTAATTGCCCTTGGTTAAGGTTTTTACTCGACCTTGGTTAAGCTTTGTACTCAAGCTTGTACATGGAATACTATTGTGCATACAGACACCATACTTGGACAACCTTTTCTCATAGTGATGTACATCAATAACCCCTGATCTATATTTGACCTTGACCTACATTTCCTCTTGAATTACTTACTTAATTCTCTTTGGTTAAGGTTTTTAGTCAAGCTTGTAGATGGAATACTCATGGCCCTACACCAACCATACTTGGACAACTTCATCTCCTAGTGATGTACATCAACAACCCCTGACCTATATTTGACCTTGACCTACATTTAACCTTAAATTACTTACTTAATTCCCCTTGGTTAAGGTTTTTTTCTCAACCTTGGTTAAGGTTTTTAGTCACGCTTGTAGATGGAATACTATTGTGCATACATACACCATACTTGGATACCTTTTTCTCATAGGGATGTACATCAATAACCCCTGACCTTTATTTTACCTTCACCTACATTTAACCTTGAATTACTTGCTTAATGTTTATAGTCAAGCTTGTATATGGAATACTTCTGGGCCTACATCAACCATACTTGGACAACTTCATCTCCTAGTGATGTACATCAATAATCCCTGACCTATATTTGACCTTGACCTACTTTTATCCTTGGATTACTGTTTTTACTCAAGCTTGTATATGGAATACTCCTGGGCCTACAGCAACCATACTTGGAAAACGTTATCTCCTAGTGATGTACATCAATAACCCCTGACCTATATCTGACATTGACCTACATTTAACCTTGAATTACTTACTTAATTTCCCTTTGTTAATGTTTTTAGTCAACCTTGGTTAAGGTTTTTTATGCAGGCCGCAGCCACCTTCTTTGTCAAGCTATGTGTACATCGACAACCCTCGTAGTCGAGCTATGCTGTTCTCCTACAGCTCTTGTTATTAGCCGATCTATTTATAGATCGGCTAATATATTGGTTATCCATCGAATTCTGAAAAAGTTTGTAGCAACCCTTTTCTCCGCTATTCGGTAATCTACGAACGCGAATTTTTCTGTATCACTTCCAAATTGCATCAACCGATAAAGTTTGCATTTTTGGCAATTATCTCCGTTTAAAACTTTACTTATAGCCAAATAACACAATTTTGAATACGTAATATGAGCTGAACGCCGGAAGAGATTTAACCCGGAAGTTATTGTTGTTGAAGTCCATAGTTGGCTCTAATGGCCATATACGCCAACATACGCCGATTATTGGGCTAATTTAAAGCTTTTATTTATTAAACAGAACAAGTTTCAGCACGTATAATCGCGTAAAATGTGTTTATTCGGCTAATTTATAATCGACCTCTGCTCAAAATCTCCTTACTAGCAACCCCAGCATTTTCGGGTTTATCCCAGCATCTCGGGTTTATCCCATTGGATCGCGTATGCGCGTCATTTGACGCTAGTTAATATTCACAAAATTTTCCATCAATCAAAACGAAGAATTGCCCTTCATAGCCAACTTTGATTTGTTTACGTATCATGCAGGGATGGCAGGCATGCATCCAGCACGCGCGATTACGGCAATCCCCCTTAATTAGTGTCAATGCCGCAAATTATTGATTGTCTTGCGCCCGACATCGCGCAAAAAATCACGGATGGGGCACATTAGGCCAATCTGGGCATGTGCCTGAATACACAGGAGCTTGCGTCTATTTTTAGATGACACTGTAACCGCTAGATATATATAGCCCTGGTAGCTCCGCCCACTCGCGTGCTGCCACAGAATTCGGACAAACACATAGTGACTACAACTTTGTGTATTGCGGAGTGTAATTTGTAGATAAATAGAGCATACAGTACAGGTGTTACGCTGGAATATTTCGCAACATAATGGTGACAACAAAACATTGCTGCTATGGCATTGCTGCTATTGGATGGATTTGGGAACGGGTTTCCAAAACCTGCACAAAATCGAGAAAAATGTCAACGCTGGGTACAGAACTGTGGTCGAAAATAGTTTACCATTGACAATGTTACCAGAGACACCTACATATGTTCGATGCACTTTACCCTGATTTGATCGGCTAATAACATCATGCTCTGCATGACTTTTCATTTTATTATCAGCTGGGCCCACAAGGTCGCATGTTAAATTCCCATAAGAAAATTTATTTTTGTATTGTCATAAAAGTGTGTGTTACAATACAATCTCGCTATCCAGTTCAATGTAAAATCAAAAACACACTGTATGTATATACCTCTCACCAACCTTAATTGTACAAAATAGTCACAAAATAGCCTGTTCACTTTGACTGAGATTTCGGAATTCCCCAAATGACCCAAATTTTATAATTATTACGAGCAAGCGATAAGTATGGTGGCCATTGGGGGACAATAATCAACATAAGTGGGCCGGGCCTCCTTTTAAACATACATGTACCTGTACTTTAGGTATACCCGAAGATAATGAAAGGTAACAATTGCCAGTGGCTCATTATATGCTCCACAGAGTTCTGCGGTAGGAGCTGTTTGAGCGAGTATTGAAAGGTACATCTCGACAGGCTGCGGAAAGGTCCAGGAACGCGTGTTAAAAATATCTATTTCCTGAGCCAGGGATGTGGGTATCATTGCGCACTCCAGCGAGATTGTATGCGGAGCGCTAGGGCTATCCAAAAAGAATTGGCGGCTATAGAAATTTCCAATTAGAAACGTGTTCTCTGTTAGGTATACCCAGCCACATGCTGGTACATGAAAATAACATACAGAAATCCTCAATTAGAAACATGTGCCCCGTTAGTTATACCCAGCCAGCATCGACGACTTGATCGAGGAGATGCTCGCAGAGTATGAGCCAAGGTACATCATTGACGAACCAATTCCAGAAGAGGTTGAAATACGCCTCGACTGGGTGCTACAACAAAGACGGCCATTTGACCTGGATACCCAGGCAGTCAATGTCGTCGAGGGGGTGCCACGCTAGCCTCAGCTTCCGTTGTGAGCGGGATGGGGAGTGTGTCTTTATTGTCAACAACAGTCGTTGCTGCGCCGATTGTGGTGGCCTTGAGAGCGTTCGCGGCACGGGCAGGCCTGTTTTTGCATGACGAGCAGACCCGTGGCCTGCAAGCTCGAGGCTAAGCAAAACAGTACCGACGTTATTGTGTCAAAAGCAATAGACGACCACGATATATCGGATAGTGAGCTCAAACTGGTCATCGAAGAGATGGCCAGGTACCAGGGGGCCGTTTCAATGTAAATCCATAAATTGAAATTTACAGACGATCTTAAATTTGCACTTACGAACATTTTAGTTGTACGAAGTTTAGTGAAACGGGCCCCAGGAGTTAACGGGTGCGATCCGGTCCAACGCCCACCGGCGCAGGTTTTTGGAGATGAGTAGACTGAAATGACGAAAATTATCATGGAGGAGCGGGCTGCCGAGAGAAGGACTCTCCTAGCCCGCCTCGGGACGTAATATGCTTGTTCGCGTGTCTGCAAGTCCTGCGACCATACTGCCCGAGCGCCATAGTTCCGTCGGCGAAACCTTACGAAGCATAAAACTTTCGGGCCAGAATTGTTGTAGCCGCAGCGCCACATGTGCATTGTCCGACTTGCGCTCGCCTCGTGGGGTTACCACTAGCTCTCCATTGCAATTAGCAAGCGACATGGGTGCTTAATTCGAGAAAGGGGGCTGATGCATTCGTCTTGCCACACGGCGCCTACGGTTACGAGGTGCATTCGCGCCCCCCCCCCCCCCCACCCCGGCTGGTGCATTCGGCTTGCCACACGGCGCCTACGGTTACGACTTATTAGGTTTGAATGCGTTTGAACAAATTTGAATGCGCTATAATGACTTGGAATGCGTTAGAACAAATTGTAATGCGTTAGAACGAATTGGAATGCATTAGAACGAATTTGAATTTGTTAGAACGAAATAATAAATTTGGTCACAACATTTGTTTCTCTTCTCTTATGTCCCTTATAAAGCACCATAACTTTTCAATTCCTGGGGAATAGAAAATGAAACCGATAGGCACATGCAGATGTAAAGTAGTATGTGTACACGTGTACAGTGTCAATAGCAAAATGAATGGCATTACATGTACCAGTGCTACAGTAACAGGTAATTATTAAAATTATATTTTCCAGAGCTCCAGCTAAGATGCAAAAATGGCAAGTTAGGAGTGCTTTAGAATCGTCTCAATGAGACGATTCTAAAGGACTCCCAACTTGACATTTTTGATGAAGAAATAACAAAATTTCACCCCAAGTTGGTCAAATTACGCACCTTAACTGGAGCTCTGATTTGCTTAATTTTCACATCAAAAAATAAATACAGAGAATACAGAGAATAAATAGTAATGTCCGTTAACATGTTAAGAAAAAAACACGGTTATCGCCCCTGATATCAGTGTGGA
The DNA here is from genome assembly GCA_029237695.1 of Conchocele bisecta. Classification (NCBI taxonomy): domain Eukaryota; kingdom Metazoa; phylum Mollusca; class Bivalvia; order Lucinida; family Thyasiridae; genus Conchocele; species Conchocele bisecta. The sequence goes on along the minus strand of CM055280.1, from coordinate 3,394,460 downwards.
AATTTAAGTCTTATATAAAATGCATAATAATACCAATCAATACGTGGTGTAATGGTGAATGAATGTTTTGTTTGCCAGAAAATGTCTCAAATGATGTCTGACATACAGAACATTTTGTGTCTACTGAGTGGGCATGTACCTTTAACAACAGTTCCTTCAAAGTTCAGACCTTTGCTCGGAGCAGCCGTTTTGCTTGAGCGTTTTGATTTAACGACTGCAAACATTTAAGGTCTCTGTTCCAGTATGGTTTTGAAAACGGTTTGTACACACATTTGGACAAACACGATTGTGCAGACACAGAAATACACTGAACAATGGAATCGTATGTGCTAACTATATTGTTATAATCCAAACTAACTGTCTTCAACTGATCATACAATGTAACACCTATGCATCACGTTCTGTTTGATTATACCAGTTATATGAACACTTCTAAATATGCCAGGTACACCAGTAGTCTCTGTATGTGTGTTGATTTGCAGACTCATAAATAGTGGGAAGTCTCGCGATATATTAAGCGGTGCGTCATCACAGTGTTACACTGGATAACGTCTGCGAGAAGTGATTCATGTACGCAGATGTGGTCAATGAAACTAGGGATGCCGTCATTGTATGGTATGAATGAATAATGTGGTCCCTCGCATATGTCAAGTAGAGTTACAGCCTGCATGTATTGATGTCTTAGCGCACTAGAGAGGTACCGTTGACGTGTGCTGTATATCAGTGAGTCTATATTTTATGTACATCTGGTGTCCCGGTGTAATTTACTGACAAATCACACAATTTATAAGGAAAATTTATTTTTGTTTTCAGTAAATAAAACTATGTATAATACAAATCCATTAAGAAAACAGTATTTACAATTCGTGTTATGTATGTTTAGTTATTATTTTCCGTTGTTGGCATACGTGTGGTCCACCAAATGGGCAATGTCCCGGTCATCAATCAGCACAGTTTACAAGCCCGTAATTCTCAAATCTTGTCCATTTGTACTTTACTATACATTGCATGTGAATTAAAATAGTTTAACATTTACATTAAACTTATTCTGCAATAAAATTTCCTTTTGTTGTTGAAAAATGACTGACTTTAATGTATCTGTCCCGAGAAATCGAATCATTACCGTTACGCTGAACAAAAAATGTAAAATCAGAGTAACCTCCCCCTTTCCTACTCTAAGCTACTAATGCAATGAAAAGTGTTTATGCACGCGCAATTTATAAATAAATACGGTGGTAACACAACTTAAGTCATTGCCGAGAACGAGGCCGGTCTGTATTCATAATTTTAAGGTTACACATTACATGCATCATTACCGTTCGGGGTTTATACACGTCCATATGTATGTAGGTCGGCTGAAACGAAAATGGGTGGATAGACACACTTACAACGTTGTATTTGTATATTCTACCTTCATGATGCGTTGTATACAGATGGGTGAAAAATGGGAGTTTTTGAAGAAAAATCATTACCGTTACCGTCATTTCCGTTACGAAATTGTGTAACGGTAATGACGATCGTGTAACGGCAATGATAAATTACCATACTAATCAGTCAGTTCATGCGTAAATTAGATATAAACCATGTCCTATCAGTTGTCGGTCAGCAATGGCACATTTATTCATACCTACAACATTTATATATCAGGATTTAATTAGTAAAAGCTCTGGAACAACAAAAAACAGACATAGCTTCGAGGAGTGTGGGTTTTTATTGGCAATCACATTAAAAGTAAACATTAACTTGAAGTTATATTGTACAGCATATGCAAAGAAAGTATAAATATGTTTGTATATATTGCTGTATTAGTATTTTAAATAAATGGAGAGTCATTACCGTTACGTTTCGTCATTACCGTTACACAAATCATTTCCGTTACGCCCATATTTTTGGAGGCTGTGCTATTAATTAAATGTAGCTTTATAACGATGTTTGGTACATGTGGTAAAACACGGCATTCTGTTACATGCCAAGCTATTTTGTTTTGTTTAACTTTACTGATTCGTATTAAATACATGTTGTTGGTTTTACCATAAATGAGAAATTCCACGACTTGCTACTAAATTGTTCTGTTTCAAACTAATACAATTAGCTTACCATATTATTGACACTTGTTCAGTTTTATGTTTTATGCCGTTGAAAAGAAAAAAGTGCAAATGTAAAGCTATATTTACGTCATGTAAATTTACGTAACGGAAATTACATTTCTGAGACCCCTGGTCCCCTGAAGTGGAAATAAAATAATTATATAAAATGACGAGAACAATTGGCTATACTATTATAAATGTAACACCTGGACTGTCATCCAATGGAATAAACACAGTTTAATGAATTATTGGTTCTACCTCGAAACTAGAAAAACGGCACCAAGATGTATAAAATATAGAATCACTGTATATTGGGATGGGCATGCTAGCTGTATGGTCAGCGAGTGATTTTGTTGTTGCACCGTTGAAATCCCCCAGAATAATAACATGACCGTCAGTTGAGTACGTCGAACAGAGCTCGTGAATCTTGTCAACGTACTCCTTAAACTGTCTTATGGGATAGCGCGTAGTCGGTAGATAAACTTGTAGCACATACAAGTTGCAGGTAGCTAGGGACATCTTTAGTGCAACGATACGATAATTTATTTCTAAAGTCTCAATAGCGGGTTGGTGACGTTTATGCCACAGAAATGCAACACCGCCTTTACCGATGCGACGATTATTTACACAATGTGTGTCTTTGGAGGTGGCAACAAAACTGCAGCAGTTTGAATTGAAGCTGTTCATAACGTTTATATTATCCAGAAGTAGCCAGTGCTCAGAAATACCACATATATCGACATTTCTGATTGTAAGTTCTGTGTCCAAATACGGTATGCCGGTCATGACGCCCGTGGCGTTCCATGACATAATGTTAAGCGTTTTGTGAGTCTCCATTAGAGGTGGTGTAATAATTTCGCCCCTGTCTCGTATTCGACGGTCTAACAATCGTCCCAGCGACTATTGAACACTGTGGCACGTACACATTTAACATCATTCTGTTTTAGATGCTCTTTCAAGTCATTTTCATCACAGTCTGGGTCTATCCCACTGATAAAAAAGTTGGCCGTACAACTCATAGATTAGTCCATCGACTGGAGATGGTTCAGAGGAGGGCTGCAAGGCGGGTTTCCAATAGGTACCATAACACTTCTAGTGTGACCGACATGCTGCCCTTCTAGAATACAACAAATGACTCAGGAGTATGTCTTCCCACCACAAACAGTAAGGCCAACCGAAATATTGTCGCATGATGTGGAGATTACACGTACTACCCCACAATATACAGCTAGGCCAGCCAACTTACCTTCCGTCAGCTGATGAGGAGATTACACATGTACCCCACCACATATAGCTAGTCCAGCAGAGATGACTGCCAACTGATGAGGAGATTACACATGTTACCAACCCCACCACATACAGCTAGGCCAGCCAAAATATGGTCATCTGACGTGGAGATTACACATGGTACCCCAGCACATATAGCTAGACCAGCAGAAATACTGCCAACTGATGAGGAGATTACACATGTTACCCCACCACATACAGTTAGGCCACCTGTTGTGGAAATTACATGTACAACCCCACCACGTACAGCTAGACCAACCCACATACTATCACCTGATGAGGAGATTACGCATGGTACCCCATCACAAACATCTAGGCCAACCATCTCGATGTCACCTGATGTGCAGATTACACATGCTACCCTACCTGACAATACAAGAGACCCTAAAACAAAGAAGTCTTTTTTACGGATACCAGGCCTCAAAGGGCACCCTCCAGAAACACCAATCCTGGAGGTAATAACAATGCAGACGAGACTGTAAACATCACTACGTATAATGTTGAGGGGGTAAAGGGAAACGCATCTACCCTCATTGACATGGCGAGAGAGGATAGGCTGTTGTGTATACAGGAGACTTGGCTCTGGACGTATGAGGCTAACACTACAGAGAACATTATGCCGACCTACGACTCTTTTACCAGGTGCGACGACCTAAATGATAACATAGCAAATTTCCAAGCTCCCAGAGGTAAGGGTGGAATAGCAATATTATGGCCAAAAACCTGGTCAGACAGCATAAAGCGTTTAGACATAGGAAACGAGCGAATACAGGCTATTGAAATCAAACAAGAGAAACACAAAATCTGTGTATCAATGTCTACCTACCAACCTTGAACCTGCCAACGTCAAGGGATGCCTATAGAGAACACCTAGATATCCTCCACAACATTATTGTAAATTACAATACTTCACATAAGATAATCATATGTGGCGATCTAAACGGTAGCCTACTGGAATCCAGATCTAACCCACACGATGTCCTACTGAGAACATTTGTAAGAGAACACGAGCTCAAATTTACCTCTACATCTAAAGCCACATTCTATGGCCAAGGTGGAAGTACGTCACAGATTGATTATATTCTAACAACCGATGACACCTTGCTCGCTCCAAGACTATCAGATAGCGGAGCAACATCCCACTAGACTATCAACCCATGTCCCTGTATCAGCGGAACTACGTTTAAAAGGTCAACAGATGAAAGTACAATCGTCTAAGCACGGACCTGTAAAACCGACCATGAAATACCACTGGGATAATAAGATTGATGAACAACAATACCAAGACACGCAGAGAACATTAATAGCTGAGTGCTCCTTTGAAGTCAGTACAAACAATAATTTGATTCTTTTAACCAGCATCATTAGACAAGCTGCCGACACTGCTGTACCACATAAACCAACACAACTTAAAGGTCCCAACTTTAAACTGTCACCAACGGTCAAAATACTAGAACAGGAAAGCAAAAAGGCCCACTATGACTGGAAGTCAGCAAATTTTCCAGAACCGGAACACCCACTCTCAATCCAACGGAAGACGACAAAATACGCTGTAAGGAAACAGATACGGAAGGAATTTGCGAGTGCCAAAGATAGTTTTTACAATGAAATTATGGAGAACCCCACAAACAAACATTTCTATAAATTAATTAGGCAAAGCCAATCACACAAAAAGGAACACTCACTAGCAGTCTAATGATACAAGGGAAACAATCCAATGACCTACCTGAACAAAGATCAGCCTTCGCAAAGTACTTCGAGGATCTAGCAGTCCCAAAGGACCATGAAAATTTCCAAGCTGAATACCTAAATCGCAGAACTTCAAGATACAGATAGTGAGTATGAGTATATTCAAGTTACTGGTGATGAAGTCCAGACCGCCATTGACAGACTGAATACCGGCAAGGCCGCAGACGAGTTCTCAATTACAGCAGAACACCTCAAATATGCAGGCTGCTCCATTATTCCAGTCATGGTAGATATTTTTAACAAGATCATGGTCGAGAGACGAATTCCGGAATCCTTTAAAACAGGAATAATTACACCTGTACATAAAAAAGGAAAAGACCAATTGTAATAATTATAGAGGTATATAACCATTACATCTGTACTGGGTAAGGTCCTTGAGGTGGTACTACTGAATAGACAAGTGGAGCTAAACAAAGAACAAACATACTTACAATACGGTTTTACGAAAGGCCTATCCCCTGCCATAGCCTCAGTACTACTTTCGGAAGCAGTAGCAGATGCACAAGCACAAAATGAGCCATTATATATAGCCACTTTAGACAGCCAGAAGGCCTTTGACGTTGTCCACCATCAGATCTTACTGAAAAAACTATATCACCAAGATATTGACACTCGTCTATGGTCCATAATACAGGATATGTACAGTGGCCTCTCCGGAAAGGTGAAATGGTTCAGTGAAGTTAGCGAGAGTCTGAAGATAGAACAGGGAGTTAGACAGGGCGGAATACTGTCCACACATTTCTACAAGACCTACATAAATGAACTATTATTATATTTGGAATCTGAGTCCCTTGGAAAACACATAGGAACAACTTATATCGGCTGTCCAACCTGTACGGATGATGTCCTTCTCATATCATCCTGTCCAGAAGAACTACAAGCCATGCTGAACCATGCATATTCTTACTCACAGGAACACCGTTACCATATCCATCCGACAAAAAGCGCAATCATCCACAGAGTAACAAATAACACCTCTAGAAAACTGGAAAATACGGCTGAATGGTACATAGGAGAGAAAGCATACTTTAACAAGCGTGTTTTTGTTGTTTGTTTTGGTGTTGCTGTTTTTTTTAGCATAAGCGCAGTTCTGTGGCCGATTTCGAAGGATTGCTGGTATACTTGTCCTGGCCAAATGTATTTTGAGGGAGTAATTATTTATATTATTGGAATGCATTATATCATACATAACTAAGGACTGCTTTTGTATGGTGATTATAATTATGCAGACTTATTGTATTGCAACTATTACAATATCACTTGATTAATGTACTTGAAACTGTATACACAAATTGAAGGCTTCTCCCTCGAAGTGTACTTGTGGGGGGGGGGGTGGATGGGTATGCTTGGCAATATTGGCAAAGTCGGCTACATAGTGCATTGCCCTACGCCTAGTTCATGTTGATAATCACTGGCTTCCATGTTGTAGATGAATACACTTGCATAACGTTTGATAATCCATACTTATATACATGTAGCAACATATTCTTGCATAAAATCAGTGTGTCCAGCAGCATTGTATGTCCGAATATTTGAACAATGTAGGCAGTGAGACATGTGCTCAGGCCTGACGGTGCATATGATATGTTTAATGTTAATAAATAACAGTGTATTATATAATAATAAATTAACACTGGGTGTAACAAAAATAACACACATATCAGTGTGGATCTGGGTGGACAGTGCGTTTATTGTGTCCGCCTCAATCCAACCTGACAAACAGGACACAAGTGTCTGGGTGGGTAAGTAGAGACTTTATTACTTTGTTTAGTGCAGGCTCTGCTTACCAACTCGAGTTATTACAACTGTCTAGAACTATGCACAATAACACTGCATCAGTCATCACTTATAATTGATCACTGGAACAGATACATCTTATAATCTAGCAATCGCCATGCTATCCATACTTGTATGTGTAACCGGCCAACCAAGTACTGGTGTTACGTTTTAATGACCCCACTCAAAACCCATCACTCCCATCCTGACGTATACCTCATATTTACCATATAATTCCCATAGCCGTATCCTATACCCCATACAGTCCATAATATACCTCATAATAGTCCGTACATCCTATACGCCATATATGCACTTATTTTTATCGCACTGTATTTTACTTTTCGTAATTTAAGGCCGCCTGTGGTTGCCGGGAGTTTCGACTGTGTTAATGAGGTCTCGTAGAATCTCGCCAGGATTTGAATGATTTCTGGCGCGACCTACGAGATTTCGGCGCATTAGCCGGAAAACCTCCATTAACATCAGTCGATATATTTACTTGTGTTGTAACTTATATTCTCCGCTTACAGGTAATCATTGTCGCTTATTTTGTGTTATTTGATGCATGTACATGTCCCATTTCACATTGTATACGATTCATTTTCGTGGTTTGATCGCGAACGGCCGAGCAAATGTGATGTTATTACATTTTCTTTACCGTGCGCGCGCATTATACAATTGTATGCATTTTGCATGTATAGCCGATCCATTCAGTTATTCTGGGACATGTTCATGAGATACTTACTCTGAAATGGTAGCGCAACAAAGCGGAGAATCCGGTATCGTGCCTTATATTGCTCTTGTAAATAACCGGGCCGTATTGTTCCTTTTACATGTTGTTGACGGCTCCGTGATAATCATACTCCACTGTTCATTTATATGAGACGATTGTACATGTAATAATACTAATTGGTTGAGCCGCAGACCGAGATAATGACCTCATGATCTTTGTACCCAACATAGCCCCAGATCATCCTGCCATTCGCATCCTGATCAGGACCTACGCTGGCCATGTCCCGTCGATAGGACGCTGTCTACGGGTTCATTAGGCATTAGCAATATATTGTATAGATAACTGCAGAGAATCACATGGTTCCAGGTCAATTCGTCCTCAGTCCAATTCGTCCTCATACCAATTCGTCCTCAGTTTGGTCAATTCGTCCTCATAGGGACCAGTTTCTTGGTCAATTCGTCCTCATAATTATATACATATATAGTGGATTTGAAGACCTTATATTGTGTTTTAAAAACATGTAATTCCCTTTTTAAGTATTATATGTAGGAAATTACACGTTTCTAACCATATATAGGTAGGAAATTACACTTTGCAAGGAAATAAAGCAACACGAGAACATGTAATATGGTTTTTCAACTGTATTTCAACTGTAATACCTTTGTACATGTACGAATAGCACCATTTCAACACTCAAAATGTTTAAGAAGTATATAACAATGCAGCTTGGTCGTGGAGATGGCGTCATCACGGTAGTCGGCCCATGCCTGGAACAACTTCGCTTGTACCTGACTGTACCGGGAGCGCTGGTACTTCCGAAGCCGCTGCTCACTGACCAGGCTCACCTGCATGCTAACGACCTGAGCTTCCTGGTGTAGCTTCAGCACTAGGTTGTGGAATGGTGGCGTCCCCCCAGCGCGGTAGTTGAGACGGCGGTGCCAACCTGTAACACCGTATATGTGAATGTCATATCACTTATTTATGTAAATTATGTTGTCCGAGTTAAATATACTTAAAATATATGTGCTTCGATAAACTTCGATATACATTCAATTATTTAATTTACGATATTATTTTATAAAAAATAATTTTGCATTGCTTGATGGTCATATCACTAACGCTTCGATAAACGTATATATTATCTTATAAAAAATAATTTTGCATTGCTTACCCTCGACGTCATTGTTGGTCCTCACCGACTGTCCGTAGACCGACCAGTTCTCCGGGTGCCAGACGAACGACTGCATCCACGTGTTCTCCACGTAGGTGATGAGTGGGTCCATGTGGTCTGGGGCGTAGTCCTTCAGCAGACCGAACGTCTCGTCGATGTGTTCCGCAGGAAGGAAGGGTAGTGCGAGCAGTTTCCTGACGAACTTGTGTGTGGATCCCTTCTGTCGGTACTCCGTGGCTAGCCCCAAGTTATGTAACATATTTCATAGTGATACAATACTTATATATTTGATTGATTCATTTGATTGTTGGATATAATTTGTTCACACACAGACGGATATATTAAATGATTTAGTGTATATTATATATTTCAGCATCCAGGTACCTGAACTTTTCTCCAAACGGCCTGGGTCCAATGGAAACAGCAGCCTTGGATTGTCACACCCGGTAGAACCTCGCGCACCGCGTTCCAAACCGCCGCCTCAAAGTCCATCACGATGCCATCGACTTCCGGTTCCCGATCCAGTAGCCGACCGACTTTCTGAAATATATTTTAATAATGAAATATAAAACATGAAAGACAACAAAACAGTCATAAACTATGGTATAAAATCCAAGATGGCCGCTAGAAACAGGATTGATGCAATTCAATTCACAATATATATATATTATTAATTTGTGCTGTCTTTGTATACTAATTACCTTCAGGATTTTCACGTAGTCCCGAGTCGAGCGTCGTGTCATCAGGATGTAGACCAACGGTAGCTGTTTGGTATCGTCGCCCTTCCGCACAAATGCGTGGATGGATAATAGTTGAATAAACGGCTCACGAACGACCTTGAAAGTACCGTCAATATACCATCGTCGTGCCTGCTTCAGTAAGCGGAGTTGTTGTGTCGTGGCGAAGATAATGTGGCGATGAGTCCCGACAGTCACTTCTCCTCTGTAGAAATTCTCCGGGAAGAAGGATGGGTCGTTCTGAAATGGTATCATTTCCTATTAAAGTTAGCCTTAGTGACTCAAATATTATAAAACCGGTTAAATTTCAAATATCATAAAAATTTAGAGTCATATTGTTACGTATTTGTAAAATTGTAAAATTGCTCAATGCGATATCAAATTAAATACTATTTGTATTGTTTTGTAATATACCTCGAAGTTGAGATCTTTAGGGTCCGTCGGCCTCATCTGTTGCCGAACGCGATTGGCCCGCCGCGCAATCAACGCCGGGTCTGGGATGCTCACTGGTGCGTCTGCCGTCTGGGACTGTTCGTCTGTCATCAACTCCTCCACTATACCCAGCGCTGCACGGAAGACATCCTGGGACGCAGTCTGCTTAGCCTGTGAAACATGGAGTTGTTAACATAAAATTATGACACGTCGTGTGCAACATTTGACATCATTTACATCATTTCCGGACACTAACGGCTACACTACGTATTGTAATTTACCTTTGTAGTTACTTTCACTCTCATCTTGGTACCGTGGACAGCAGCGTGGTTGTGGTTGACGTCGTTCCTCTCGAACTCCCCGTGCCTCTCCCTGACAGCAGCTGGGCATTTGTGGCTCTTCCTCCGCAGTGTGCATGTCCAATTCCTCGTGTTGTATCGTACGTCCTGGAACAAATGTTGGCATACATTTTATCAAGACCAATGTCGTGAACTGGGACGATATGTCTCAGTCCATGACATAAATGTACATGTACACAAGTCATCCTCGATTTCATTGTAATAATGTTTGTTCATATGTAATATAATGGCAGCTAGTCAATTGGAATATTAATTTTTTGATTAATTGATTGGATTGTGTCACATGCAGTCCGTACCTTCACTTCAAAGTGACATTTATGACAGGACAAACAATACGGGTGATTTATGAGGGTGATTTATTGAGCCCCAGTTAGAGGTGTGAAATGATACCGGATGTTTATTGAGACATAACATTGTCTAGGGGATTATAGAATGGAATATTTATTGACTTGAAACATACAAGTAGTATCTGGTCAGACTGCTACATTGGATGAACAATACATGGAAAATATGCAAATATAATGCTTACCTGTGTCGCAGATGCGATGTTGCCATCGTTCACACACATCACAAGAGATGGCATGTTGGCGGCGGGTAACCACAGCGTCGCACTTCACACAGTTATCCATTTTGAGTTTGTTAAAGACACATGTTTAATGACACTGAATTGTAAGTAAATCACAGTATTTGTGTTCAATATATCCAAGATACACGTATTCGCAAGATACTCGTACTAATCACAGACTTTCAATGAATGATTCTTTGAAAAAAATCACGATCGTTTTATATTCAACGGGCGGCAAGACCAAAAGACGAAAAATGGATTAACTCAAACAACAAAAAATGTATTGTTCAATACTAAAAATAAACTGTTTACAATCAAAATAGTTCCACCCTAGTGCATTAATTACTAATTCAGTGGCTCTATCAAGTTCAAAGTGTATTGTCAATGGGAATAGTTTGGGTGTAATTACTATGGGATTAGCAAACCAATTAGTGATCACTAGTGTAATCACATCATGAATGGAGCAGAATGTTTGTGAAACCGACAGCCACAAAGAACATCTTAATTAGCACCGTAATTTTAGTTATGTACACTAATCATGCTAATATTGCCGATCTTGTATCAATAATAGTAACAAAATAACACAAGACTTAGTGATTTTTATTATTAATAAACAATATTTGAATACAACTTAAAAAGAGACAAAAAAATCGCAATACACACTTTGGTCTTCATTTATTATAGATAAGACAATATTACATGCTACAATGAACGAAATATACATCCAAAATACATAAAAAACATGTTGTAAAAAAAATAAAATAATATAAGACTGAGGACGAATTGACCAAACAGAGGACGAATTGGTATGTATGAGGACGAATTGACCACAAACTGAGGACGAATTGACCAAACTGAGGACGAATTGGTATGAGGACGAATTGACCGGATACCATATTCTGATGAGCAGGGTGTTCACTGGTCATATATATTACTTATCATAAGTCCTTATTATCGGCCGGCGGTTCTACAAAACACATAGTTGTACAAGAACATCTCGTAATATGTCTCCTTTATCCAATTATTTGTTCCATTCAGTCTTATTTATCTTATTCGCCTTCATTCATTCTCACATGTCTCGTGTTCGGATCCCATCCTATTGCATTATGTCTGATATTTTATGTGCGTAAATACAGCCAATATCTCGTGCAATATAATATGTATCATGCATAGTCATTGAATACAATCATGTATTCTCAGGGGCTACACTGTTCGCAAACACTGTGAGGTCGATTATGTATTTGTGTGCCATGGGAGTACTATACATTCGTATTGTATTGTTAATGAGTGTGCATGAGGGTAAATCTACACTGTTCGTGAGATTTAGGCATTAGCCGGAAAACCTCCATTAACATCAGTCGATATATTTACTTGTGTTGTAACTTATATTCTCCGCTTACAGATTGTAATAAACATAGAGCCGTCGATACGGGTTGAGTGCCTACTACACATCCTTCCCCGATCACCCTGTGACATCTTTGGCGCCCAACGAGGGACGTGGGCAGCGTCTTCTCCCACGACGGACTATGCTGGCGATCGACGCAGTGAGGGCGTTTTTCTCGCGCGTATAGCGAGTAGCCACCGGCCATGAGTGACCACTGACCAACAGCTACGGTGGGCTCGGTGTACACTCGACAGCGTACCGGACATCATTAGTCACTCTACCAAAACAATGGATTGGTAGAGCAAAATCATTCACGGCACCCCCAAGTATGTCAAACGTAGAATTCAAGTTAGTTAATAAACCAATGCCCAGGAAAACTCAGTCCAACACGCACCAAGAACAACAACAAATTGTCACGGTGGGCATAGCTGAGCACCCTGACTTCGCCCGCTTGAACAAGGAAGACATCATGCTAGCATTAGACGCCAAAAAGAACAGCATCACCGACGCACACCACGTAGGTAAATCTAAAACCGCATTGCTTGTTAAATTCAAAATACATCTACCATACCAAATAACACCAGCTTCGTACATCAACAACGGTAACCCAATCGATATTGGCATAACAATTCAACGACCAATTCGCTGCAATAAATGCCAGCAGTTTGGTCACCGACAAGACGCTTGCAGAAACAATTTTGTCAACTGCCCAATTTGTGGGTATGCACACTTCTATAAGGATTGCACATCTAAATACACGAGGGACAACGATTTCTGCAACAATTGCTTATTTGTAGCAGAATTACAGCTTGTGGCCATCGAGCCAGCGATCCATACTGCCCGATATTTCTTAAATACAAGACGCACATTAATCACAAAAATCAAACAAGACAACTAACGCGTGACGCACTCAAGGAACAACTGCAAACACACACTTCGACCAATACCACACATGTTCATGCCACCACTAATCTACCTATACAACAACAAAACAGTCAGTATTCAACTATCCCAGCCACACCACAATACAATACAAAACGCAAACGGGCATCTGAATCACCATCCATGGATACACACGCCAAACGAGATACTGAAATACAGCAGTATGTCACAAAAAATCAACTTTTGGATCTAATAGCGGTGATAGAAACAACATTAGAATCTCATTTAGGAATTAAAATGCAAGGAATAATAGGTCACATAGCAGAGTCCCATCTACAAAATAGGTCAGTTCACACACCCGAAGTTACTGCCGCTATTATTCAACACGTAAACACGACACCCAGACAAAACCCTACATCACCCCCACCCACTAAACAAAGAAGAAATAACAATACTGAACCCCTGCATCCATCAATAGCTACGAGTAATCGCAAACATACTGGACTAATAACGGAAATAGACACAACAATACTAGAACTGGCGGCGGAACTCGGCATAACAACTGAAATGGAACCCGAAATGTCACATAGCATCAGCATGGGACTGCGCAAAAAGTCCTTGCTGCCCAGTCGTAAACAATAGCCCCCAACAAATCCGCCCCAGCGTCATCACCTCTATGCTTATCAAATATATCACAAAATAGTTCCAGCGACAACATTAACACATACAACTAGCAGAAGGTCATAGAAAATGTTACGAAACAAACACACAGAGGCAGCAACCAACAACATTAAAACATCCACCCAAATGCCAGTCCAATGGGTAGCCCGGTGGGGGAAACAAATAAGTGCGCTAAATCTAATAAGAAGAAAACACACAATATGCCCCTTGCACAAAAACAATCAAAAACTTTTAACAGGAATGGAACATTTGGTAGTCGTCAAACTAAAAAACCTAAACGTAAAGTCCAATGTAAGCAAGGTCCCAATGTTCTAGCGCCTCCAGTACAGTTGAGAAGCAATGAACCTGAAACAGCCTCCCAGCCAGAACCTCTGAATTCTAAACATGGCGCTCTTCTGCACAAACGCAGAATATGTTCGCAATAATACATAACATTAATACAACATAAAACATATATGGGTAGAAATATAATAGTAATAATCACACCCCCTGACAGTCCTTCAATGGAACTGTCGGGGATTTCTAAGGAAAAAGGGAGAGCTAATAAATGCTATAGAAACTAACATATTGTCACCCGATGTAATATGCCTTCAGGAAATGCCAAAACCATCAACTCTAACAGGATACAACTTAATAGCGCACTCCACAAATCCATTCCATGGTAGTGGAGTAGGCATATATGCTAAAAATGGAGTTTCTTGTACAAAATTAAAAACGAATCATCTGAAGGAAACAGAAATTATTCTTTATTCTGCAATTAAAATATTAGGTAACAAAGGTAATATAGACATACTAAATGTATACATCGGTCCCGGTTGCAGTACAAACGCTACTAAACTACACAATCTATATAACATTACCAAACAGATAAGTAATAAAGCTCTGATATGGGTGACTTTAACGGACACAACCCACTTTGGGACGTGTATTATCTCGCCAAAACTAACAAACTGGTGATGAAATAATAAACTTTTTAGACAATACAGATTACGTATTATTAAATGATGGGGCCGTAAACCTTCGATACGTCTCATATCCCACATAGTAAAGGTATAGGAACAACACCAGACATCACATTAGCTACACCAGCTCTAGCTTCTTCGTCCTCCTGGTTCGTACACGATTCTACACTAGGAAGTGATCACTATCCAATAATTACTAAAGTTTTGACCCAATACCATAAGAGTACTCCCGCAACAATTTCTAAATGGAAGTTAGGTCAGGCTGACTGGGAGCGTTTCCATCACTTATGTTCAACTAAGTTACACATAGAGAAAAATTAAACTGCAATGAATATCATAATGAATTTGTGAGCACTCTCTACGAAATCAGTAAGGAATGCATACCACGACAAGTGGCAAAGCACACAATCGCCCAACCAATCCCTGGTGGACTCCGGCCTGCTCGGATGCCATTAAAAACAGGAGAACTGTCTGCGTAGATGGAAACAGGCATATAAAAATACCATAAAACCCTGAAAGAAAAAAAAAAAAGGCGGGACGAGTATCGGGAGGCCAAATCCCTCGCGTCCACCATATTAAATGAGGCAAAACAAATCGGTTGGGAGAAATTTATTTCGGAACTTAATAACGAAAAAACTAGTAAAGAAATTTGGGATCAATTCAATAGAATCAGAGGTAAACGTACACCACCACTACCACCAATTTTACATAACAACAACCTAGTTTACGATGAAAAACAAAAGGCAGAGGTGCTACACAGACCATTATAAAACTATTTCAAGTAACGACAACCTTACACCAGAATTTTAAGACAAGTTAAAGAACAAAGAGATCCAATTATCCAATCTAAGATAGATACACAAACAATAATTCCTGAATTAAATGAAGGAACCTGCCTCAATAGACGTTTCATCATGTCAGAACACAAAAGCTGCCCTTAAAAGTAAAAAGAATACAGCACCAGGAGCACGATAAAATACACTATACAATTTTAAAGCATCTCCCTAATTGAATCTATGGAACAATTGCTTCTGGCTATAAATAAATCCTGGGAAAAACGGTACCCTACCTGACTCCTGGAAAGAAGCTACCATCATCCCTATATTAAAACCTAAAAAGGATACAACGTATCCATCATCATACAGACCAATATCGTTAACACCACAATTTGCAAAGTGATGGAAACGATGGTAGCGAATAGGTTAAAGCACCATATAGAATCAAACCAAAAAATAAGCCCGACTCAATCAGGATTCAGAAATCAAAGATCTACCTTAGATCAACTAGCACGACTGGAAACCGTAATTAAAACAGCTATGATGGAAAAGGAAAAGAAAACGGTCGTTGCTGTCTTCTTAGACCTAGAGAAAGCCTTTGACCTAATGTGGACAAAAGGAACAATAGAGCAACTCATAGAGAAGGGCATAAATAACAGAATGGTTTTATGGTCTTGACAAATTTCTTACGGGCAGGAAAATTAGAGTCAGAATAGGAACAGAGCACACCGAATTCCAAAACATAGATAATGGTTGCCCCCAGGGCAGCGTCGTTAGTCCAATATTATTCAACATCATGATTGACACACTGCATACTGAACTTAACAATGCTAATAAGAATACACGTAAAACAGAAGACCTATCACAATTTGCTGATGACAGCGCGATCTGGAATGCACATGCGAATCTAGATGTAGCCCTCGGAGTTGTACAGACATCACTAGATAAAATTACAATATGGCAAAATAAAATGGGGGTTTAAAATCTCACCCCACTTAAAACTGAGGCAGTCATATTTCATAACGGAGGGACATTGTGCTATAAAGATGCGGAGCAGCGGTATACCTATAAAAGAGAACAGTACTATAGAATAAAAAATCTAGTGGTGAACAACCAATCAATCCCTTACAAGAAATGTGCAAAATTTCTAGGTATGATATTAGACGACAGATTAACCTGGGGTCCTCATGTAACAGACCTAGTCCAACGGTGTAGGAAGGACCTTAATCTAATGAAACTTATATCAGGTACATCATATGGAGCAGACAAACCGTCCTCTCCTACGATTCATAAAGCATTAATACTATCTAAAATGGACTACGGCTGTATGTTATACAAAGACGCAGCGGCCAGTCATCTAAATAAACTAGAAATAATTCAAAGAGCAGCATTAAAAGTAGCAACGGGTGCCTATCAATCAACTAGAGCCGCAGCAATAGAAGTAGAAGTAGAAACAGTTGTACAACCACTGGATCTGCGACGTGAATGTAATTTACTAAAATACTGGGCTCGCACCCAGCCACATGGTGCTAACCTACCACTTAACGAACTAATACAACCCAAACGTACATATAAATACAACATGTTAAGAATTAAAAGAGGTCCTAGTAAACCGAATAAAAAGTATCAATCTAACAATAATAAAATAAAAACATGTTATGCAATGAACGCTTATAAGCCTAAAGAAGAATATGGACTAAATGACTGTAAAATACAACCATTCTTCACATACATACCTTATTACCCATTTGAAATCACAGCAAGATCTGACCTTACAGAAATAATAATAGATAATAATATGGATCCAGCCCTCAGCCTTACAAACGCAACAGATTACATTCACCACCATTGGAAAGACACATTACAGATATACACGGACGGTAGCAAACATTCAGAACTAGGAATAACATCAGCTGCTTTTGTGGTACCCCAACTAGATCATATAGAACAATATAAGTTGGCATCCACTCTAAGTGTATTTACAGCAGAGCTTATTGCCATAGAAAAGGCCCTTATATACAACCTTACGCTAAATGACTACAAAAACACAGTAATTATAACAGATTCATTAAGCTCTGTTCAAGCTATTAATTCAGGTACATCTAAAACTAGACCCGACAAAATACATGACATTAAGACACTAATAAGCAGAACAGTGGAACAGGGCAAGCTTATAAATATAGACTGGGTCCCTTCCCATATTGGAATACCCGGTAATGAAGAAGCAGATCGCGCGGCTGCTTCAGCACATTTGACAGGCAGTGATGAATTAACACTACCTACTCATAGAGAAATATATTCTGTTATTAGCAAACAATCAAGATACAAATGGCAAACACGTTGGAATAACATTCATGAAAGTAAGCACGGTGGGCACATACTGCAATCAATGATTCCCACAATCCCAGTTACGTGTAAATTATACAGTAAAGATAGGCGGACAGACAGAATAATCACACGACACAGAAATGGTATAAAGGCAAATCGTTATCCACAGGGCAGCAATATTGATATAGATATAAACTGTAGTCAGTGCGATGAAGACGAAATAGAAGAACTGGACCACTATTTCTTCTTCTGTCCAACGCATGAATCAGCAAGAAAAGATTTAGCCGCTGTTTGCTTAAAAAATAATATTATATCGTCCCCATATAATTTAATATCCCCCCCTAAAGAATGTGAAACGGAAATACACTTAGCTGTACTAAAATACATTAAGGCGACAGGGTACTGGAATAAAATATAACATAATACCGCTGCTCCAAAAATATAAAAAATAATAATAATAAATTCTGCACAATTAAATAATATAATGAATCATACTTCAAAATACAATACATGTACACAGTATACACCGGTACTAAGGGTAGGAACAAAAAAAAAATACGATGGAGTTGTCCTAGCTAAGTTATGTCCGTGACACTAGGCCCCATTGTCTCCTTCCCAGATATAACAACTACTATATACGTCACTGGTTGACAATGTTGCAAGATCCATGTACGCAGCTTATGTTTACAATTAGGATGTATATACAATGTACATGTAGTTAACGTTAACGTGTATTAGGTGGGGTGCGGTAGCCCAACACAATCGGAACCAAATCTCAAAACATAGCAACATATAACTAATATAAATATAAGACAAGTGATCCACCAATGGGTCTGTACTCGATCGGAACTGGCCTGGGAAAGTATCTCTGGTATGGATTGCCTTATCGAGGATTAGTACTGGGAAATTAACGAGACGATATGTACAGGCTCGTGTAGGTAACGCATGAAGTTAAACTAAATAAATTAAGACAAACCCAATCTGAAAAAGTCTATTAGTATCAGGCTGTAAACATAAATATAAGACAAGTGATCTATTACATGTATTAGGTGGGGTGCGGTAGCTCAACCCAATCAGAACCCAATCTCCAAACATAACAGCATATAGGTTGTATATATGTTATATCATCAATACATGTACATTGAAACAATGTATTTAGTGCTCATCCTTTCCCAATAACATTACATGTGAATTTCATGTTGTTTTTTTAGAATCTTAAGTTAAATGTGCCTGTATGCGGGAGGTATATAAATGTACGTATACATGTATGTTTCGTGTGAGGCATTATACTTTGGTATGCGGACGCCGAGAACCCGATACGTGGGAGCTTCACCTGGGCCAGAAGCTGGCACTGTGTACCACTGTTGATTGTTTCGCATGATACAAACGAATGTGAAAGTGCAACAATGGATACATGTGTACATGTACTTCACGTGTACAGGCTCATGTGGGCTAAAACATGAAGTTAAACTAAATAAATTAAGACAAACCCAATCTGAAAAAGTCTATTACATATTAGTATCAGGCTGTAGATATAAATATTAGACAAGTGATCTCTCCCCCATCCAATGGGTATGTACTCGATCGGAACTGGCCCGGGAAAGTCTATCTAGTATGGATTGCCTTATCGAGGATGAGTACTTTGATATTAACGAGACGATATGTACAGGCTCGTAGGGGCTAATACATGAAGCTAAACTAAATAAATTAACGCAAACCCAATCTCCAAGCATAACATAGTATAACCAGTATGACAACCAATACATTCGACAATATATAGATGTATATATATATATATAGATTACCTATGTATTAATAAATATACATATCACTGCCCACCCCACCCTCTGTACCATACACAATTCCGAAGACACCATAAATACATGGACATGAACAACTTGCAACCTCTACCCCAACTCCCACTGAGCAATAATCGTCTTCCAATACTGGCGACCGCACCCTATACTTTTTATTTTATTTTTTATTTTTTATTTTTTTTTTACTTCTTCCACAGAGGTAATAATGGCAGCCAATCGACTGTTTAACCCTTAATCTTGTTCTCTTGTTTTTAAAAGATATGTTGTAGAACCAAATGGATATCGAAACGGTGTGGGCCGGGCGCCGGCACGGAGTGGAAGTAGCTGATGCCGTCATTTGGACCGGCAGTAAAGAGCCGGCATTGGTCCCCGGTAGCTGTTCGATCACAGCTCTTCACCTCTACACCGACGTATGTGAAGTTGTCATTACTTGCCGGAGGAGGTGGTTTTCCCCGGGTACTCCGTTTCCCCACCATTCATCTCACGGAGTAATGCAGAATAGACCGGAATTGGCCGCCCGCATTACTCTTATTAAACATTATTGACTGTAATAGCATCGTCTGAAATCAAATTTAACATGTTGGACCATGACCGGCGGTATGGTATGGGCCACTCACTAATATATGGGCAATTGCTATACCGCCGTGTATTATCTTCTCTTTTTCTTTCGTCTTCAGAATATGTGAAACACATTGTCATATACCAAATAGTAACATATAAACGCCAGACCTGAACTCGAATAATTGCAAATCGTATATAACGATAAGCCGCGAAACGACAGTAGCTGGGCCCGAAACATATTACATCATACTTTGCATAACCAAATATCGATCATTCCCGGCCTGATATGTTATGCCCTGACCAATCGTCAAATATCATCATTATATAGGATAACACTGTTACGGCTGAGTCTCCATATATCACATGCACTCACACTCTCACGGTCTTACATACCGGCTTCGTGCGATAGGAGAATGAACTAGCTAGGTTAAATTAACCGCCTCATTGCCTCCTTCATTTAATGCACATATTTCGACTGTATTGCAGATATTAGTAAATTCGGAAACAAACGGGCCAACGGTCATTGACCTGCCACTTTTGGGTTCAAATGCCCGGGTTTGGAAGGTCCTCGAGCCAATTCCTACCCTTAAATATAAGATAAAAAAAACAAAAACAGCTACGGTAGAGTGACTAGCGCGACAATGGCGTATTGTCTAGCATGTTAGAAGACCATCGGATTTGCGCGCAGCATATTGTATTTGTGCTATTCAGCTGAATCGCGATCAGTTATAATATAGGCCTATTAACTATTGTGTACACACCGCGGACGCGTCAACATACTTCACGCGATGAGGACCATCTCCAAATCATCGACGTGACCATGGTGACCAGACCGGAAGCGGAAGAGACCAACCTGAGTTATGGGACATTGATTGTTTTCATTGACCATTTGTAAATATTGTAGATAGTGCGCGCATTTCATATTTGTACATGTATGTCTGTATGTTGTTGGCCCTTGTGATTGTGTAATTAGATATGCACTGATAAGGTACATGTAGGCATTTAGCCTCAGATATGTTACCCTTGTCCGTCGAATGGATCATGTCCATCAGTTCTAGTTACCAGCGGACTTGTAATTTACATTCATGTCTGACACCTTGGTGTCCAAGATGGCCGCCAAGATGGCCGACACTTGATACTCGGGTTGCTACATCAGCTGTACATTCATACTTTGTTTTTTTTTATATTATCATTGCACATATAATGTATGCACTTGTATTGTATTGGCCCTACCATATGTCCTATAGATAACATGTACGTCCTATAAGTTAACTATATATAGACCCGCCTGTGTCATGTGAGAATAACCGTGATTGGGTTTTCATGTTTGACTTAGTCCACGGCCCCGGTGTGTTATCTACTTGTCCACTGACCCTGCATAGTAGGTGCCTTGTATGTTTATACTCATATACTCGGTGATATGTGATGGTGATTGTGTGATTTGTATAGTGGGGTTCTATATGCTGCGAGTCATGGAATAAAATTTTATTCTGTGAAATCGCACACGTACTACTGTTTGTCGCTTAGTACTGATATATCATCACGTGACCATACACCATTCCGGGTTACGGTACCGTAGTGTGATTGATGAAACCGCGTAAATGATTACAATAATTCAATTTATTATATCACATTGGGTGCCGAACGCGCTGTTTGAATTGCGTGGACCCGTGAAGACGGAAGCTGCTGTTGCTATTGTGATACACCCCTGCGCACTAACGAATTATGTGTAGTACATGTAAGTGACATGACATTACTTGTAATTTTCATTGTTAGTATAGTCAAGCCACCCAGTGTTGATTGATTATTGGCACCGCCAAGCACATTCAGCGAGACTGAATAGTTGACCGAGATCAGCAACTACATTGATTGTACTACACCCTGATGATCGTACACTGAAATAGAGCGTTGCACATTGAGTTGATGTTGAGCTACTAGGATTCAGACATACTAGTATACGTGTTAGACTGTGTGACACTGGAACCGGACTAGTGCTGATTATACTCCACCCACTATTGTGTACATCCGTCGTCAGATGAGACTGATGGTGTCAGAGCTACATTTGTAATTAATTGTGACTTTTCTGTTATACAGGAAAATTATCGACCAAGAAGACCAGGAAACCAGATTCCGTGGGTTTGGTCAGATCTCCAGCAGACGGCATTCGAGACTATTATCGACCGACTCACTTCTCCACCCATCCTCGCCTACGCGGACTACACGAAGCCGTTCATCGTCCATACCGACGCAAGTGGCGATGGGCTCGGAGCGGTCCTATATCAGGAGCACGATGGCGTGGAGAAGGTCGTTGCCTACGCGAGTAGAAGCCTCCGGAATGCTGAACGGAACTACCCCACCCACAAGCTGGAGTTCCTGGCGCTAAAGTGGGCCGTTACAGAGAAGTTTCATGACTTCCTGTACGCCAACACATTTGAAGTGAGGACTGACAACAATCCTTTGACATACGTGTTGAAGTCAGCCAAACTAGACGCCACTGGTCATCGCTGGATTGCGGCATTGGGAAATTACAACTTCAACATCGCGTACAGAAGCGGGAAAAGCAATGCGGACGCAGACGCTCTGTCCAGATTGCCTCAGAAGGATCAACACGTCTCCGAGGTTTTCACAGAAGCAGTCAAGGCCATCTGCAGCGCATCTCAAGTCGTGTCCCGTGATGTACCACTCGTTGAATGTAACGCTCTGCTCACTCCAGATGACTACAGTGACGTCATTCCAATCGACGAGACGACGGGATTCAGCGAGCCACCAGACTGGAAACTGGAGCAAGAAGTTGACGCTGATATCAAGAAGGTCCGTGACATACTATCGCGCCAAAGAAGACCATCTAGACACCGCACCCGCCAGGAGGATCCAGCTACTCAGAAGTTGTTGAGCCACTGGACCAAGCTGGTTGTGCAGGATGGAGTCCTATACCGGAAGTGCCAACGACAGGAAGAGACGGTGTTACAGCTAGTCCTCCCATTGGCATACCGCGAACTTGCATTCCAAGCACTCCATACAGAGATGGGTCACCAAGGGCGAGATCGAACCATGTCACTAGTGAAAGACAGATTCTTCTGGCCTGGAATGGACAAGGAGATCGCCGAACGTGTGCAGTGCTGCCAGAACTGTATTCGGAGAAAAACACCGTCGACCAACAGAACGGCCAATCTGGTCAGCATAGAAACCAGCACACCAATGGAACTACTCTGCATGGATTACCTCGGTCTGGAAAGATCTAAAGGCGGATTTGAAAACGTGTTAGTGATAACTGATCACTTTACCAGACTGGCACACGCAATTCTCACCAAGAACCAGACTGCGCACACTACGGCCAAGGCACTGTACGACTCGTTCTTCCAGTACTACGGATTTCCTGGCATGCTACATAGCGATCAAGGGAGGAATTTCGAGTCGGAAGTTATCAAAGAACTATGCAAGCTTGCCAGCGTGAAGAAAAGTCGCACAACACCCTACCATCCCATGGGGAACGGAATGACAGAGAGGTTCAATCACACATTGTGCAACATGCTTGGAACCTTGGAGGAGCACCAAAAGCAGGACTGGAAATCTTACGCGAACGGCCGAGCAACTGTGATGTTATTACATTTTCTTTACCGTGCGCGCGCATTATACAATTGTATGCATTTTGCATGTATAGCTGATCCATTCAGTTATTCTGGGACATGTTCATGAGATACTTACTCTGAAATGGTAGCGCAACAAAGCGGAGAATCCGGTATCGTGCCTTATATTGCTCTTGTAAATAACCGGGCCGTATTGTTCCTTTTACATGTTGTTGACGGCTCCGTGATAATCATACTCCACTGTTCATATATGAGACGATTGTACATGTAATAATACTATTGGTTGAGCCGCAGACCGAGATAATGACCTCCTGATCTTTGTACCCAACATAGCCCCAGATCATCCTGCCATTCGCATCCTGATCAGGACCTACGCTGGCCATGTCCCGTCGATAGGACGCTGTCTACGGGTTCATTAGCATTAGCAATATATTGTATAGATAACTGCAGAGAATCATATTCTGATGAGCAGGTGTTCACTGGTCATATATATTACTTATCATAAGTCCTTATTATCGGCCGGCGGCTCTACAAAACACATAGTTGTACAAGAACATCTCGTAATATGTCTCCTTTATCCAATTATTTGTTCCATTCAGTCTTATTTATCTTATTCGCCTTCATTCATTCTCACATGTCTCGTGTTCGGATCCGCTCCTATTGCATTATGTCTGATATTTTATGTGCGTAAATACAGCCACTATCTCGTGCAATATAATATGTATCATGCATAGTCATTAAATACAATCATGTATTCTCAGGGGCTACACTGTTCGCAAACATTGTGAGGTCGATTATGTATTTGTGTGCCCTGGGAGTACTATACATTCGTATTGTATTGTTAATGAGTGTGCATGAGGGTAAATCTACACTGTTCGTGAGATTTAGGCATTAGCCGGAAAACCTCCATTAACATCAGTCGATATATTTACTTGTGTTGTAACTTATATTCTCCGCTTACAGATTGTAATAAACATAGAGCCGTCGATACGGGTTGAGTGCCTACTACACATCCTTCCCCGATCACCCTGTGACATACGTCACGCCATAGTTTTGCATACATGCTGTATTTTATCATCATCATTTCATCAGTATCTATATAACTGGACTAACTGGCACTAACACAACACGAATATAATCCCCCATGGCACGCGTCTCACAAAACCAGGTTTTAGAATGATAAAGTATTTACTACAAGCGTAAATTAAGGTACATTGTAGGATTTCTTTGGGAAAAAAAATAAAACCATGTTTTTATCATGGCCCTGTGTAAAGTGGTTTAATTGCAGATATATATGATGATACTGGGACTGCTGGGTTATTTCTATTTTCACCCATATAGGTACATAACTATAAGATTTCCTATCTTGTTGTGTTCAGTAAGATAGAAACTGTCATATGTATGTACCGATATTGGTGAAAATAGAAACATCCCAGCGGTCCCAGTATCGTCATGTACTATTCAATTAAACCACTTTACACAGGCCATGATAAAAAAACACATTTGTATTTTTCATTTTTTTTCTCAGAAAAACCCTACAGTGTCCCGTTAAAGATGGACTAACATAAAGTAACCCCCACATAATTAGTAAGTTGATACATATAATTGATTTAAATAAATTAAAACTAATCACACCTGAACGGAATCCCAATAATTTACAATACAGTAACATCACATACCTGTCTGAGCCTTTCCTGGCCCATGAGTAAGTCGAACGTCCCACCATTGCTACGACAGCTGACGCAGATGTATCCCAAGTCGATATTGCGTCACTGTTTCTGGTCTGGCCCGTCTATACATTCACATGAGGCATATAAAACTCCATTTCGCCGACAATCTCCATTTCGCCCTTTTCGCCCATTTCGTACTTCAGTCATACCCGCGACAGCCATTGCGCTCGCGATATCGAAAGTAGACGAAAACTGAGTAGGCTCCGAAAACCGATTGGGCCTGGGGGACTTTTACTGTAGTTCAACTTGAACTTCAAGTTAACAACATGTAAGAACACAATTATACTGTATCACACCTGAGGAATACTAAAGCGGAGTACGTCATGAAAAATGTATCGTCTAGATCTAATTTATGTTAGTATCTACTTCCTGGTTTCACTGATAGTCACTGTTGAACAGTCTGAGACTGTTCTCATGGATTCGTGCCCCTAACTTGGCCTATTTAGTAAGCAGATACATTCATATTCTGTGTTATATTATTCTGATTAATTCCTGAAAATGTTCAAACACTTTACTATGAGTGCACATGAGGAATTTGGAAAACTTGTTATTTATGCCTCTAAAAATAACCCACTAAAGTCACCTAATTGACCTTGAAACTTCTCATCAGGAGCCTATTTCACCAACATTGCAAAGTATGGTCATGATGCCAGTTTTCGGGATAGTCGGAATTAAAGTCACCTAATTGACCTTGAAACTTCTCATCAGGAGCTTATTTCACCAACATTGCAAAGTATGGTCATGACGCCAGTTTTCGGGGGTAACACGAAATACCCAAATACTGCCCAAATATACCAAAATATAGTATATAATAGCATCCAATGTGGTTGTTTTATGACAATAACATAAAATAATACATGCTACTCGTATTTATTATATGATATATTCATATATATCCATTAGAATATGCTATTTGTGCAAAAAACAACACCTGAGATGGCCAATGTGAAACTGTGCCAAGGGAGATTACTCAGATTACTATTCTTTGAAGCAAGTGAAATCGGGGCCATGTCAACTTGGCCCAGGTATAAAACGTTTTATACGCCCGTGAAACGGGACGTATTAAAACGGGCGTTTATGGTATGGAGTTTTCCGTCTGTCTGTCTGTCCGTTAACTTTTTTGGACCACTAACTTTGTGTCAACTCCTCCCACAGTTTTCATACATATGCATCCTAAACATGTTGAAGATGTGCACCTTCTCATACCGAAAAATAATTTTTTGACAAAAATGTAACGTTTTTAACTTAATCATTTATCCACCCTGTTTTTTGCATATTTGGAGTCCCACATTTGTGTAATCAACTCCTCCCACAGTTTTCAACCATTCATTCTGAAACTTTACATATATATGCATTCTAAACATACTCGACGGGCGTATATTGTGACATCAGCACTGTTGTTATTACGTATATCATTCAATCTCACCGAATAGTGTACGAGAGTATACCGAAAAAATAGAATAAATATGGCGTTTGATCAGGGTCACTGCACACGAAATAATTACCCAAAATATTGTCAAAATGAATGTTCAGATATACCCACGTAGTGTATTTAGCAGCGTTTGATGTGTGTATAATAATGAAATTTGCATGAAATAATACGTGATTGAATGTCAATGTACCACATGTCACACATCGCAGTGACTGTGCGTACGTATTCCCAAGATCGATCCTGACATACATGTTAACTTACCATATGTCCCGTGGCACACAGTGACCGTGTACACCTAGACCACCATAGTCATACAATGTAAAGACCGAATGTACGTGTCACGCCGTCACACGGCATAAAGATGGGACCTACTCCCGAGTTCCCGACATACATGTACATGTACCACAAGTCACACAGCGTAGTGACGGGACGTATTCCCGAGTTCCCGACATACATGTAGCACATGTCGCAGCGTAGTGACGGGACGTATTCCCACATACATGCACATGTACCACATGTCACACAGCGTGGTGACGGGACGTATTCCCGAGTTCCAGACATACATGTATCACATGTCACACAGCGTGGTGACGGGACGTACTATCGAGTTCCCGACATATATGTCTGGAACTCGGGAGTAGGTCCCAGCACTACGCTGTGTGACACGTGTTACATGTACATGCAAGTCTGGAACTTGGGAATATGTGGTACATGTACATGTGTGTCTGGAACTCGGGAATATGTGGTACATGTACATGTGTGTCTGGAACTCTGGAATATGTGGTACATGTACATGCATGTCTGGAACTTTGGAATATGTGGTACATGTATGTCTGGAACTTGGGAATATGTGGTACATGTACATGTGTGTCTGGGACTCGGGAAGGGAATACGTCCCGTCACTACGTTGTGACATGTGGTACATGTACATCTGAAACTCTGGAATAGGTCCCGTCACTACGCTGTGTGACATGTGGTACATGTACATCTATGTCGGGAACTCTGGTGTACGTCCGACCACTACTCTGTGGGACATGTATATTTGAGCATATTTTGAGTACGTTCTCGCGAGATCCCGACATACGTGTACATGTTCCACATGTCACTCATACAGTGACATACGTGTACATGTTCCACATGTCACACAGCATAGTTCTCGACATACATGTATATGTACCACAATGTCACAATTCATACCCACATGTTTATCATCTACTCTGACATATACTGCTGCATTATGTGACATTTAATGCTAGCATTATAATCACAAACAGATACTGGAAACATGGATATGAATAATATGCGTGCATGTACGTGTAAGTGTTTTCGTTCCATTTCAATTGGTGTGGGAACGTCAGCTTGGTTAAATTGGCGGTCATCGCATAACCCAACGAAACTGTTGGGTTCATAATTGGGTATATATATAATTCAAGTTCTTAATTCGACGTCACAAAATCAATCAACTTTTGATATCAATACATCCAGTCATTCTTGATATAAATAACTAATTATTGATATGAAAAAGTTACTGAAAAACTATTAAAACTCGCCACATACCTGTTTAAGCTAGTTGTTCCCTTATTGGAGCCCCATGGAAAGTCTTTGGACGTCAAGCGAGAAATAAAACTCGAAAAAGCCTACAGTTAACTACACAAATATTCAATGTCCACATGTTCAGCATCTGCGTGTGACTATACTGCTAGCAGTAAAACGAATAGTATTGCAATACTTTGTTAATAATAAACACAATTGGACATGTAAAAACATGTATATTTAAGTGTCTACACAGGTTTGTAGAATGAAAATATACATGTAAACAGCTAAATGTGCATATTATTTCCTAATTACAGCATACTGTGTAATTTCCATACTAGCAGGATAAGCACCAATGTATAACACAAATGTGAATATGGATTATTTTTGTAAGTAAACGTTTTTTTTGTTAGCTTTTTTTTATTTTTTTTTCGTTTCCATTGACTACATGCGGCTCCAATAAGGAACAACTATCTTAATATTGGTTACTGCATATGCATTCGTTTTGCTGGGGCAATTTACACAATACTAAAAGTTTTGGGTTTTCCCGTTTATTATTCACCATATATTATATACCATTATGGCATAAAGTATCTAATAAATTACCTCATAGTTTGACAATAATACATGTAGTAGTAGTGTACATACTATTATATACAGCATTGCGATTGTGAGATATTGCTATTGAACATTACCAGCCCATATAGCACATTTTACAACATTGTTTCAGATTTGCACAATATCATGGTGTGTGTTAAAATATGTGGATTTGGTAAACAATTTTCACATGTAATGCAGGATGTTATTCAAATTTATATCAGCTGATGTCTAAACATAGAACATTCTATAGAACTGCCAACTGTCGGGTGAATGTTACGTATAGTTTTATCAACTCGTATGACGTCAGCGACGTCGATGGTGTTAACGTTGTGTACTGTTGTTATTTACGCGCTCCGAGCAAGACGATGCAGCCGCACAGATGATCATGCACTACAATGATCACTAATCGGTTAGATTTTCGACCGATGTAATATCTCTATAATACACGAGAGCATATAAAGATCTGCAGTTAAAACTGAACATGCATTTAATGTAGTGTGGTTCAAATACATTTAGTCATGTTCCGAGACATAGAAATAAGACGTCATGCCAATGTATCTTCTTGTTTAACATATTTAAAACAATGATATCAGAGCATATATAAACAGTTATATGACAGACAAACATTATAGTTAAAACAATCTAACAATACACTGTAAACACCATTACCAACCGAAATGAGGAAATAGGCGAACAATGGTACAAAACGTAACCTTCGTATTGAAATGAAACCAATTCGCAACAACACATTAAACAATGCAGAGGTGTACATCCCATTACTGACACAATAGATGATACATATAACTATATTCATAACATATGTTTCCTCCACCGGGGTTCGGTCATACTGTAACTTATGCAAATTCGTCACATGACGGGAATTGCGGGAAGAATGCATTTGTATACTTGTGTATCAAATACATCTCATATGTATTAACGGCACTATAAGCGGCAATCCATGATTATTATGTTATGAACACACGATCGTCGTTCATTATGTGTTATGTAGAGCAGCTATATATTGAATTACAAATGTTTTCAACGACATGACGATACGTATACTACGTTAGTCCATTGCCCGCCTATGCCGACTTTTTAAGGTCAAAATATGGTTCAAATGTACATGCCCACTACGTGCGTGAGACATAATTAGGGGCCCCTGGCTGAGAAAAACGGACCATTCAACATATGCGACCAGCGTAGCCCCAGATTAATTAACCGCCTCATTGCCTCCTTCATTTAATGCACATATTTCGACTGTATGGCAGATATTAGCAAATTCGGAAACAAGCGGGCCAACGGTCATTGGCCTACCACTTTTGGGTTCAAATGCCCGGGCCCGGGTTTGGAAGGTCCTCGCCAATTCCTACCCTTAAATATAAGATAAAAAAAAATAAAAAAAATAGCAATACTATTTAAGAGTATGTATTAGTTCGCAGTAAACGATAAGCATGGTGTTCTGAATCTTGAAGTCAAATTCTGCTATATGAATTGCACAATAATGATTGCCAGCGGTTCGCGACTCTATCAATTGTGGTAGCCAACAGCTTGTGTATTTGTGATATTACAAATTGTTCCTTGTACATTTATCACATAAAGAAACGCTGTAATTTCACAATACGAAAGAACTTCATATAATCGTGTACCTTGGTCAAATTGCAATAGTTTTACTCGTTAATTTGTGCAACTTGATAATTTGATAACTTTTTATTATTTTCCATTGTTCAATTCAAACCAAACACCATACTTGTCTTGCATCCATATTTTCTCATATAATACATACTCATATACACCTACTACATATTGCAAATACTTTGTTACGACAGTATTTGTTTTTAGCTGGAGGAAATCATGCATTTATAAACGAGCATAAACTTGTAACATAGAGTAAAACTTGTAATATAGAGTATATAGCTTGTTGTGATTTAAGATGTCGGTTGAAAAGAAAATGTTCTGTGACAATTTTGCAATTACCACAATCCGTTCCTCCCGACCGACTAGTTAAATTCACTTAGCTTTTAAATTCTTTCGAAATATATATATATTGTTTCTTTCGAAATATATATACATGTACATGTATTTCGAAAGAAATTAAACGTTAATTGAAATTTAACTGGTCGGTTGTGTTTGTTAGACTATACTATGCTGGTAATAGCGAACAGCGTAAGCACTGTTGAGACCGCATACAAAGTATGTTGGCTGACCGCTGGCTACACTGGTCGCATAACAAATAAGCCAGTTTTTATTTCAAATGTTAAATAAAGCGGCATGTGCATAATTCTGTGTTTGGTAAATTGACTGCATTTCGTTATGATTAGCAGTATGAACATCAATATTTCAAGCAGTCACGTTGTAATTGCATGCACATAACCACACGTTATCATAGCAATGCTTTTGACCATGACCGAGTATGAATTAATGGCAATGTTATTTACATGAAGTTGGGTACAAGTAACGAGACAATAACCACACAACGGTACGCAAAGCAAGACATATACGGTACGCAAAGCAAGACATATACGAACTACATGTATACAAAATAAGGATATCAATACATCACATTGCGGAGAGTAGTTACACACAGCAGAATGTTTTAGACGCTGATAAATAAAACGGGTTTAAAGAAGAGCGTGTATACGTAATGCTTATTGTCAATTAAAATATGTATACTGCTTTCAAAATGACATGGCCATTTAAACATTTACCTGAATATACACATGGACGTATGTTATTGATGGTAGTAATTGGTTCGAACACCTTCCATACCCGGTTATTTATGAAACAACTCTACTTGGCTTGGTGCTTATGATTAACCATCGCATTGGCTCGAGGACATTGTATGCTGTGCAATGTGAATGCAAAATATGCGTGTTACTTTGCATGAAATGCACTTATTCACAAACCGTCATTGGGAATTCATTAGTTGACCGTTCATGCACAATAAATTGAATAATCAGCTGGTTGACAAAACTTACCATATGTCATTTTATCATAGCATTAGCATATCGTAATATGAGCTTGTCAGTCAGGGACTACACAGTTTGCAAATAATCACGCATTTATTTTCGCCTTTGTATTGGAAGCAAAGTTACTGAAGTTAAACGACAACAGCTGTCCAGGATCTACACTGGGACTGAACGGCCCGATGTCTTTATCATTATGTATCAATTAGTGGTACATATGTTATTGATTCTCTCACTAGTATGTAATGATTATCAAACCTGACACACTAAGCATTGACAAACCTGCAGCTGCGTGATAACTGGACCAGTGGTACATATAAAAGTAATAATGCTTCCTGATTACTCTAGTTACCACAGTTAATGTATTTATATAAATGGCCCGTCTGTATAACTAATGCATGAATGACATAACGAACAATGTTGCCGCTGGTGTGCTGTGTCGATTCACTACTTGCTCTGGGCTACACTGGTCGCAGATTCACTTGGATAATTTTCTCACAGCACGTCACGTGTGTATCAGCGGATTAAGTACAATGCCGTGTCCCGACAAGGCGGGCCTTGGTTACGGCGTTCCGTTAAGGCCACTGTAATATCTCTATCGAGTCGATACTACGATAGTGCGATAGTACGATAATACGATGACGATAGTACCATATCACGATGACGATAGTACGATACCACGATAGTACGATGACGATACTACGATATTATATCGTACTATCGTCATCGTGCTACGTCATCGTAGCATCGTACTATCGGCATATCGTGCTATCGTCATCGTACTACCGTACTATCGTAGTATCGACCCGATAGCGATATTACGCTGGCCTTAACGGAACACCGTACTTGGTAGCAGTTTATCTAGTGTGGTACGAACTTGTGATTTCCCCCACTGCTGCAACTGTAATCAAAATCCACATATTGTCGTCTTGTACAAACAAACAACAAGCGTTTCACTATGCTTACATGTATCTTTCAGGATCTACTCTGAGGGTATTAAAGGGTGGGAATTCGCTCGATTACCTTCCATACTCGAGATAACATTAATCCTAGACCCGTGCTAGTGATAGGTCACGCGCTCGGATGTGCCAGTTAGTTCAGTTAGCTACTGATCATGCTGATGAAATGATGGGATTAACTAATCAATGGCCGGCACCCCATAACGCAAACTAGATGGTGGTCAGTTCTGACCGCGTTAAGAATTGTATGATGGGATTAAATAAATCCGATTAACACCCTGTGTATTCAGTGACCATCACGTGGTGGCCGATAATTACCTTAATGACGTCTTGTATCTGGTGCCTAAAATCTGACACACACTTGCATGTTATATGTGTGTAAATACATATAATAAACACGTTTTCTCGACTCAACAAAAATATGACATACTTTTCCAAAATACCCATATAAAATGCAGTGAATATATGTGTTATATTTGGATCTGGTTTTAGGCACCAGGGTCTATACAACCAATACTTAAACATGTTAAACAGAAACTAGACGGTGGTCAGTTGCCATGCAGTTTATAATTATATTTCACACGTCGTCCGCCCTGTTCAATATTGTATGATACGTATTGAATTGCTTACCCATGTATACACTGACCTTATGCGTAGGCTGATCTAGGACTGCGATCTTCGCAAATATCATAATGTCCCTTTTCCCATGGACTATACAACATGTCCTTAAAAATAAACTGGACGGTGGTCAGTTTCCATGAACATGTGTTTTTACCTAAGTTGACAGCATCTACCTTTAATGTATGAATGTAGGACAAAACCCCATTAGACATAACCTCCTTCGTGTGAAACAAACAACTATTCATATATTGGCTAATGAAAACATTCAAGTAACAGTTTGGGCAGGCTTTATTTGGTCAAACATGTATAGAAACTAACAGTACAGGGCATATATTAATACCAGATTGGGTAGGAATTCCGCATTTGCTTACCCATGTACAGCCTGACCGGGTGCGTAGGCTGATATGGGTCTGGGCTATCATAATTCCCATTGCGCATGTACTCTAAAATGTGTGTCAACTTCTGATGCTATCAACGGAAATTATCACATCTTCTGTAAATACATTTCATAAAATTTACGCAGATCCTGGAAGGTACTAAATCACATGGCGTGTCTCAAATGATAAATAGACCAGCATTCAATATGATACTTTTAGTTGACACAATGCTTTTTAACTTCACAATATTGCTTTTATTTATGACATTACATGTTCACGTTTATTATCTGAGGAATCAATAAATAATGAAACAAATTTGACCACTGTCATGATATTTACCATTTTCTATATGACCACCAGTCTTAAAATGAGACACGCCATGTACTTTTTTTTACCTTCGTGCATTTGCGTAATTTGACAATATCGTCCGTATATGATGTCAAAAGTTGACACAAATTTCACATTACATGCGCAATGTAATTCCGCATATAATACTGACATTTTTGTCAATTTTGGAGTTTTTTATGAGAACTATTGTGAATTTTATAAACGTATTTCATGAAATTACACAGATGTTTGAAGGTACAAAATCACATGACGTATCTCAAAGGTCTATGACTGAATTGCGAATTGTGTAGGCTCTGATCTGATACCGTGATGCTATACACATGGGACTACACTGTTTGCATTAGCAACGAATAAGCGATATAAAACTCATTTCGCCAGACCGATCGACAGTCTCCATTTCGGCATAGCACACCTATATATACCTTATTATATTTAAGACTGCAAATATAATTCATTAGCAAAGTATATACTATAAAAAAAATCCATTTTGCCAGACAGACTCCAACAATTAGGCCATATAAATTAACGTCCATTTCGCCCTGAAATGTTACATTTCGGCCGGATATATTCTGAGGTACACAACTGTATAAGAGATATATTAAGAAAAATAATATTTTCATATGCATTAATTAGCAAATTAAATAGGCGCTATAAAACATCCATTTCACCCGACAATCTCCATTTCGCCGGACATATCCTGAGCACGGTCATTTATAATTTTGATATAAAATCAAATAATGTAAGAAAATACCTAATTTGTTCAACTATGTATTATACATATACAAGTGTATAATAGATATAATAATAAAAAAAATAATTTCATGCATTAATTAGCAAGTTATAGGCGATATAAAACTCCATTTCGCCCGACAATCGCCATTTCGCCCATTTCGTACATCAATCATACCCGATTTTACTTGCACATTACGCAAACACGTCTTATTTGGAATTAATAAATCACTGAACTACTTTCGGCAAGGGAGATAATCAATATCATGCGAACTATTTTCATACGAGCCAAGCGGATTGTTCTGTTTATGATTAGTATATATAGTTTTAAGCTATCTCCTGTGATATATAATGATACATTTTTGTTATGTTATGGGTACTAATACATGTTGTTTCAATAGCGTATCTCTGTAACGATATTGTTGTAGATGGAGTTGCAAATAATTTAATAATTATTACGTTCAAATGGTGGCGTAATACTGATAGCACTTCTGTATAACTGTGATGTCGTAAATGGCGCAACAGTCGTGAGGTTAAGGTCGCCGACTTCAATAGATTTAATTACCGATTCCCGGAAGGGTCGGTGGTTCAAACCTCGACGTGGTATAAAAAAAAATAAACTCCATATATATTATTTTTGTGATTTTAATATTTTTTAATATTTTCACAATTTTATGATTTTAAATAAAAATACCTATAAATTGATAGAAACTTACCAACAACTAAAGTGTCTGTCTTTAAGTAATATATACACAGACAGTTATTGTCCTCCATCTGCTCACAACACTGTTCGAACTGCGCCTGTGGCTACCACGACCAGAATTCACTGGCCGCAAACACAGTAGCCATCGGCGTCTATTTATTAAAATTATTATTTTGTATATTGAATTCCGCGTGAACGCTGCATTTTGTGTCAACACCATTTACAAGAAAATATTGGTGTTTTATTTTCTAAACGAATATCGGAGAAATGCGGCTATATATTTTGTCAATTTTCAACACCATTTACGGAAAAAAATAAAAAAAATTACAGATTTTTTTAAAACAATATCGGCACAACTAAATATGGTGATAGAATTTTTGTCAACTTTTCAACACCATTTTCCGGAAAATTTAAAATATTACTGATTTTCTAAAACAATATCGGCGAAGGTGTACTGAACTACTCTTTATTTTAAATAACCAGCCGTCTAATAGATCTGTGTAATAATCGAGAGTATATCGTTAATTGTCATGTTGTCTCGACAGTGAGGTGTTGCGGCACACATCAAAACGACACGTCAATTTCAAAACATTGCCTAAGGGTCACAGCTGTGTGGTGTCATCAGATCAACACCTCGTCACACACAACTACGCATTATCGATTTTTTTCCCCACACAAAGAGACGTGTTATTTACAACTAGATCTGTGTAATGTGTCGGGTGTAGCCAAAGACCATACATAAATTCGTAATTAGTCACAGATGTAGCCTTAAAATATAATCGATTTCCTTAAATTACGTCCGCAAGTTGACAGATATTTCAGAGCAGACGACATCGTAATTTGCCGTTATTTATTTCCAAAATTAGCCATATATTCTGTAAATGGCGTTGAAAGTTGACATAAATTAAGACCAGATCAGTACATTAAATCGCTATCGACGACAACTGACGATCCGATGAGAGAGTAATACCGTTTACGCGTATCCAATGTTAAATATACATCGATTATTTTTTTATGACTTTCGTAGTTTTTACCGAGAGAAATTCAAACCGTTTCCAATTATTGGGGAACATATATCATGATTAGCACATCGTTTCACTAAGCGGCTACTCAGGAAATGGGATCACACGGTCTATTGTTTACACTGGATTAATGGCGGCCTCCATGAGGTCTCAGGTAAATCTTATTTTTCAATAATACAACTGTGGTTTCTTTCTTCCTTTTAGTGATAACCATGTTCCAGCCGTTAACACATTATTTAGCAACATTACTTAATATGTAGTTAGTCTGAACATTCTGCAGAGAAATCTGAATTGGACGGAATCGAGCGTTGTTTAAACTTAGTCCGGTTCATATGCACAGGTCAAAATATGAACTGAAAATGGCACTTTGTGTGACAGAAATCCGTACGCGGACGAATAAAAAAAATATTTTGTTATAAATATCACATACAGCGAAACAAGTAGCATCTACTGTTTTAATAATATACATACATATTGTAATTAATGTTTTAATAGATTGATATATCTTATGAATAATATCGATACTATGGTTTATACTCCAGCATATGTTTTTTAGGCTGTGTGATTTGTCCTCAATATAAAATGGATTAATTAATACTTATATTCATGCGCTTCATGACAACATCATTACATTTAAAATATACAAATATTACTTAAATGGGGTAACCGATATGATACATTTTAATAATATAAATATTGAAAATACACATTACAATCGCTTACAACATAAGTTATTGATTGAAAATAGTCACTGCATCTGTGACCTATTTGACCGCATTACCTATTGCGCGGCAACCTCATCAAACCCGCTGTTTACATAGGTAACCGGGGGTTTGGTGAGGTTGGCTCGCTAATACAATGTTTGCGTAATGCATCATATAACAGTAATCTCCCTTGTCCTGGTCACTTTTCACATACATTACGCAAACATTGTATTAGCGAGCCTACCTCACCAAACCCACGGTTACCTATGTAAACAGCGGGTTTGATGAGGTTGGCGCAATAGGTAATGCGGTCAAATAGGTCACGATGCAGTGACTATTTTCAATCAATAACTATGTTGTAAGCGATTGTAATGTGTATTTTCAATATATTATTATTAAAATGTATCATATCGGTACCACCCCTTTAAGTAATATTTGTATATTTTAAATGTAATGATGTTGTCATGAAGCGCATGAATATAAGTATTAATTAATCCAGTTTATATTGAGGCAAATCACACAGCCTAAAAACATAGTGCTGGAGTATAAACCATAGTATCGTATATTATTCATAAGTATATCACTATTAAACATTAATTACAATATGTATGCATATTATTAAAACGGTAGATGCTACCGCTGTTTCGCTGTATGTGATATTTATAACAAAATATTTTTTTTATTCGTCCGCGTACGGATTTCTGTCACACAAAGCGCCATTTTCAGTTCATATTTTGACCTGTGAATATGAACCGGACTAAGTTTAAACAACGCTCGATTCCGTCCAATTCAGATTTCTCTGCAGAATGTTCAGACTAACTACATATTAAGTAATGTTGCTAAATAAGTGTTAACGGCTGGAACATGTTATCACTAAAAGGAAGAAACCACAGTCGTATTATTGAAAAATAAGATTTACCTGAGACCTCATGGAGGCCGCCATTAATCCAGTGTAAACAATAGACCGTGTGATCCCATTTCCTGAGTAGCCCCAGCTTAGTGTAAACGATGTGCTAATCATGATATTATGTTCCCCAATAATTGGAAACGGTTTGAATTTCTCGGTAAAAACTACGAAAGTTCATAAAAAAATAACGATGTATATTTAACATTGGATACGCTTAAAACGGTATTACTCTCTCATCGGATCGTCAGTTGTTGTCGATAGCGATTTGACGTACTGATCTGGTCTTAATTTATTGTCAACTTTCAACGCCATTTACAGATATATGGTTAATTTTGGAAATAAATAACGGCAAATTACGATGACGTCTGCTCTGAAATATCTGTCAACATGCGGACGTAATTTAAGGAAATCGATTATATTTTAAGGCTACATCTGTGACTAATTACGAATTTATGTATGGTCTTTGGCTACACCCGACACATTACACAGATCTAGTTGTAAATACACGTCGCTTTGTGTGGGGTAAAAATCGATAATGCTAGTTGTGTGTGACGAGGTGTTGATCTGATGACACCAGACAGCTGTGACCCTTAGGCAATGTTTTGAAATTGACGTGTCGTTTTTGATGTGTGCCGCAACACCTCACTGTCGGACAACATGACAATTAACGATATACTCTCGATTATACACAGATCTATTAGACGGCTGGTTATTTAAAATAAAGAGTAGTTCAGTACACATTCGCCGATATTGTTTTTAGAAAATCAGTAAAATATTTTCCGGAAATGGTGTTGAAAAGTTGACAAAAATTCTATCACCGTATTTAGTTGTGCCGATATTGTTTTAATAAATCAGTAATCTTTTCTCCGTAAATGGTGGTGTTTGAAATTTACAAAATATATAGCCGCATTTCTCCGATATTCGTTTAGAAAATCACCAATATTTTCTGTAAATGGTGTTGACACAAAATGCAGCGTTTCACGCGGAATTCAAATTAAATACAAAATAATAATTTAATAAATAGACGCCGAATGGCTACTGTGTTTGCGGCCAGTGAATTCTGACGTGGTAGCCACAGGCGCAGTTTCGAACAGTGTTTGTGAGCAGATGAGGACAATAATTATTTCAAATTCATAAAAAAATGTTTGCTGTCCGAAAATTAATTAATTGTGACAGCCAAAAAAAAAGATTTTGGGACAGTAAAACATTATATGGTATAGACAGTACCTCAAACTTAAAAAAACAGTAACAAACTGTCTGTGTTATATTATTACTTAACTTAAAACATCAGTAACAAACTGTCTGTGTATATATTACTTAAAGACAGACACTTTAATTGTTGGTAAGTTTCTATCAATTTATAGTAATTTTATTAAAATCATAAAAATTAGTGAAAATAAATATATTAAAATCACAAAAAATTAATATATATGGAGAAAAAAAAATTATACCACGTCGAGGTTTGAACCCCCGACCCTTTCGGGAATCGGTAATTAAATCATTAAAGTCGGCGACCTAACCTCACGACTGTTGCGCCATTTATGACAATCACAGTTATACAGAAGTGCATCAGTATTACGCCACCATTTGAACGATTAATTATTATTAAATTATTTGCAACTCCATCTACAACAATATCGTTACAGAGATACGCTATTGAAACAACATGTATTAGTACCCATAACATAACAAAGTAATGTATCATTATATATCACAGGAGATAGCTTAAAGCTATATATCCTAATCATAAACAGAACAATCCGCTTGGCTCGTATGAAAATAGTTCACGTGATATTGATTATCTCCCTTGCCGAAAGTAGTTCAGTGATTTATTAATTCCAAATAAGACGTGTTTGCGTAATGTAGGCCATTTTGGGGTATTTTGCACTAATAACATCTTCACAATACAGATATACGGCTATATCCTGGAATAAATACAACTAGCATGTATTATTGTACAGTCAGAATTCGTTACAACGGCATAGTTCGTTTGAGATGAATCTGCCGTTATAACGAATCTGCCGGTATAACGAATCGGGGATTTTTTCCGTCCGATGTCCGATTCCGGTAATTGTTATCTGTCGGGAATTGGTATCTGTCGGGAATTGGCTACCACGCATTGTAGCGATGTTATTTGTTGTCAATTTATGCTAGCGTAATTCGGCATTATCGGCGCGATATGTGCTGAATTAAATACTTATTTGTCACCTCGTTGATAAATCAATGCATATGTATACAAATGTATATCAATGAAATCAATGAAACAAACAACATTCAATAATAATCCGATGTTTGACAAGGTCAAGGTTGCATGCGAACCTCGTGTGATAATTGGTAATTACGTAGACACGTGACTACCGGATTATAGGTGAACGTTGTTTCTTTACTGTTAGAAATTCGCAAACAAGTGCATAAAGAAAAGAAACACATTTAAATGAACAGTTTGTTTTTATTTACATGCTAACATTTATGAAAATACGAAACAATAACATACAGAGTTGTATCCCTTTCAGTATTTCATTTCGCCCCCCCCAACGAGAACTCGGCCCAGAGACTATGTTGCACATTTTAACATGTTTAATAAACAGTTTGATTTTATTTACATGCTAACATTTATGAAAATACAATGTTGCATGATAAATGTGTTCACACTCGTGTAAAGAGCCTCTTCTAATGTGTCGTATTTTCCAGAACGTTGTCGTACATTGTTAGATTTGGGCACATTCTCCCACTTTGATTTGTCACGTAGAATGTCCCCGACAGTTGAGCGACCTAACTGTTTTCCCCATAACGTGGTGAAATGAGTGGCGATTAAATCCTGCGTAACACCGGGATGAGATTGCGATCTCGCGTTTATCGGAAACAGAAAACTGAGTTCTGCGGCGTTTTCGTGGTGGCTCCATTTGAACGTTCACTATGTAATGAAGTGAATTATTAAGTGATTTGAAATGGCCAACGCATCTCGTATTAATACAGACGGGTCGATGAGTGATCAATTAAGTTAATTTATTAATTTGCTTACCAGGTGAGCTGTTCGTCACTTATATGTAAATTATATGTAAATTTAGTTGCTAACTGTTAATTTATTTTCCTAATTTTTGTTTGGCAAAATAATACATCACCGCAATAATCCTTAATTATATGTGGACAAAGGCACGCGGTCGAGTATTTGTGTCAATATACAGACCGACACGTTGTTAATTGACGCGATTTATGACATCGTGTCAGGGTTAATCAGCCGTGAAATTGTTTAGCGACTGGTTCCCGAACATCGTGATGCCGGATAACTGACTGGGTCTCAGTCCTGGTACCAGCTACACAGGTTACCGGCGCCGTTATAGCGAACATTAAATACGACTTAAATTGTGTATTCGTTTGCGGGATTTCTCTGCCGGTGCCGGAAGCCGAATTTGCCGGTATATCGAACAGATTAAAGAGCGTGCCGATTCGTTTGGCGGCGTATCGTGCCGGAAGGCGAATATGCCGTTGTAACGTGTGCCGTTGTAATGAATTCTGACTGTATGTTATTTCCATAAAACAACCACATTGGATGCTATTGTATACTACGGTATATTTGGGTATATTTGGGCAATATTTGGGTATATTTGGGTATTTTGTGTCACCGCAACTTAGACGGGGTTCATGCCGTCACATTCCCCTTAAGGAGTCTATATAGGGATCCTGTGGTACCAGTTGCCCATTTTCGCGTTATTTTTGTCATACCCGGATAAATCATATGTTTTTACAAGTGCTTCGAGAGAAGTGCCCCACTCAATGGTGTGTTCCTATTATTGAGACATATATACTGGACAACATAGACGGGGGTTCAAGCCATCACTCACATTCCCCTTAAGGGGTGCAATTGGGGTACCTCTTGGGGTCACTAGTTGTCCATTTTCGTGTTATTTTTGTATTTTAATATTTTTCAAGTTCTGTTTTCGAAGTGTAACATTCTGTTATCTTTTCATTATTATTACTATTATCTATATATACAAACAACTTTCTTCACAGTCCGTTGTGTGATCTTGCTCCTTGTATCCTTGTATAATACACGCTTGGTTCGTTATAAACTATTGCTAATGGGTCCGAAAGTTATCGCTAACAAATTATTGCTATCGCTTATCGCTAAGGTTAAATATCTTGATGTTAGCCCGGAACAGCCATTGAGCGAGTTCGCGATATCGAAATTATACGAAAACCGAGTAGGCTCGAAAACCGGGTGGGGGACTTTTACTGTAGTTCAACTTGAACTTCAAGTTAACAACATGTAAGAACACAATTATACTGTATCACACCTGAGGAATACTAAAGCGGAGTACGTCATGAAAAATGTATCATCTAGATCTAATTGCTTTTATTATAGGTCTACTTCCTGGTTTCTAAATATAGTCACTGTTCTCATGGATTCGTGCCCCTAGTAAGCAC
Source organism: Conchocele bisecta (assembly GCA_029237695.1). Lineage (NCBI taxonomy): Eukaryota > Metazoa > Mollusca > Bivalvia > Lucinida > Thyasiridae > Conchocele > Conchocele bisecta. The sequence goes on along the minus strand of CM055280.1, from coordinate 3,351,533 downwards.
ATACATTCATATTCTGTGTTATATTAGTCTGATTAATTCCTGAAAATGTTCAAACACTTTACTATGAGTGCACATAAGGAATTTGGAAAACTTGTTATTTATGTCCCTAAAAATAACCCACCAAAGTCACCTAATTGACCTTGAAACTTCTCGGGTGGCACGATTTATCTAAGGTCTGTGCCCTACTACAACTTTTTGCACATTTGAGTGACATTCCTTGATCACTCGTACAATAAAGAAGTGTTGCTGCCTAGATGCATCAAATTTAATTATGATGAAGTCCAGATTCACCTAGAAATCAACATATATCACATTGTATGCATCATTTGCAAACAGACCCTCTTCAGATTAAGGAACTATGTAGAAAAATCACAAAATAGGCTGTATAGTTGCGTCCCGTATAGCCGCGGGTTCCATTTATTTGCGGTAAACACTATTTCCGGTATAAACAAACAACCATGTCACATATCGATTGTTTACATATGCAAATGTGATATTAGGACAACGATTGTGCACTGAATCAAGAAATAATTCAAAATGGTAACATGTTCTGGTATGTTCTGAATGATACAATTATGTTACAAAGAAAACAACATAAATACAACTTACCAAATAATGAATGTACCCCACCCACATAAAGTGGTGATCTCTTTAAAACTATTGATACTGTTCGGGTTAGGGGGGCGTAACTATTTTGCAATACTTTACTATATTAGGATAGCGCTAGGGGGGTCGGGGCATTCCCCCCGGACATTTTTTGAAATCTACATCGCATTTCCTGCGTTCTGGCGCATTTTGGAGCAAAAATAAACAATAAATTCACAACGAACGTAGAAACGTGCCTTGTAACTTGTTAAAAATCTTTACTCGGTCCGCCCCACCCCCCTGAATCCGCCCATGCTGTTTCATAGTTTGAAATGTTCAGGTCTGTGTTGCAAGAGATCGTCCGACATCATTTTTATCGCGTGAACTATAAAATAAAATATAAAATCATTGCAAGTTTAAAATGATATATTTTTAGTAACATTTTATCTATTTTTACTCAATACTTCAAGCAATGTGTCATGTTGTTGTATGAGGTTTATGTATTTCTTCTGAATTCTCTGAAAATGAGATCTGTGATTACCTAGAATATCTAAAAATAGTAACAAACATGTAGGTTCAGAAACCTAATGTGGGCTGTTGCTTGTCATAAAATAAGTGTTGTGATGTGGGATTATAAAGCACACATTCTTTTTTATGATTTCAAACAATTTAAATGATATGTTTCAGTCGTCAAAAATAATTAAAGTGTACATCACTTGATTTGTTCCAGTTTTCAAGATATTTACCACTGTTGACATGTTTCTTGTTCAAGTTGTGTTACCCTAAACACATTTAGCACACGTATAGCCCACCATGCTACGTCAAAAACTCGTTTATGAGATTGCCTCGACTATATGGGAACATATGCAAGAGGATGATGAGAGGCATGTCACTTCCTCTATGAATGTTCCAGCCAGTTTTGTGCTGTGCATTGAACAATTATTTTATTAAAATATGTGAATCACCTGTGGAAGTAAGAAATAAAAGACTAATTTTCAGGATTTGAGTTTTATTTCGTATATAATTGATGTTCGAAGCACTAGTACCGTGGGTATAGGGACCTGCTGTGTAAAAACCGTGGGATACAACTTAAAATACCTTATTAAAATAATTTTCAATTAACACTATTCTTAGAATATGCTTATTCATTTGTTTTCTAGGGGCACGAATCAATAAGAAGGCACGAATCCATGAGAATTGGAGCTATACAAATTTTACTAATATCATATTCAATTTTACTGATAATAAAATAAAATTTATCATCATCATTCATGCTAATAAAAGTCGGGACTATGTATGTTAACAATATAAATTATAATGTGTATATTAATGCAATTTTTCCCATTGAAATTCTTGAAAATCTTCTCCAAAGCCGTGGCGATTTCGAGATACCACTTTACAATAGTAACCTGTCATGACCTAACTGCACATATTCCGCTTTATAGGCAACAGGTTGTAGTGCAATGTAATGAAATGTAATTATACCCCCCGCAACGAGTTGAGGGGGGGTATACTGGAGTCAGGTTGTCCGTCCGTCCGTCCGTCCGGATAAACTTAACATCAGAGAAATATTCTTATAACTTCTATTTCCTTCATCTAAAATGCTTAATATTTCACACATGCATTCCTGTAAGGCTCTACTACCATGCTGTGCCAAATCCACGACCGTCCAACCCCCGCAGATCCCAAGGTCAAGGTCAAATACTTAGTCTCTTTACAAAACTTAACATCAGAGAAATATTGTTATAACTTCTATTTCCTTCATCTAAAATGCTTAATATTTCACACATGCATTCCTGTAAGGCTCTACTACCATGCTGTGCAAAATCCATGACCGTCCAACCCCCGCTGATCCCAATGTCAAGGTCAAATACTCTTTACAAAACTTAACATCAGAGAAATAAGTTATAACTTCTATTTCCTGGAGTCAGGTTGTCCGTCCGTCCGTCCGTGCGTCCGTGCGTCCGTCCGTCCGTCCGGATAAACTTAACATCAGAGAAATATTGTTATAACTTCTATTTCCTTCATCTAAAATGCTTGATATTTCACACATGCATTCCTGTAAGGCTCTACTACCATGCTGTGCCAAATCCACGACCGTCCAACCCCCGCAGATCCCAAGGTCAAGGTCAATTACTTAGTCCGTAAACTTAACATCAGAGAAATATTCTTATAACTTCTATTTCCTTCATCTAAAATCTTATAGCTATTTCACACATGCATTCCTGTAAGGCTCTACTACCATGCTGTGCCAAATCCACGACCGTCCAACCCCCGCAGATCCCAAGGTCAAGGTCAAATACTTAGTCTCTTTACAAAACTTAACATCAGAGAAATATTGTTATAACTTCTATTTCCTTCATCTAAAATGCTTAATATTTCACACATGCATTCCTGTAAGGCTCTACTACCATGCTGTGCAAAATCCATGACCGTCCAACCCCCGCTGATCCCAATGTCAAGGTCAAATACTCTTTACAAAACTTAACATCAGAGAAATAAGTTATAACTTCTATTTCCTTCATAGAAAATTCTTATTATTTCACTTGTGCATTCCTCTAAGGTTGTACTATCATGCTGTCACAAATCTACGAGTGTCCAACCCCCGCTGATCCCAAGGTCAAGGTCACATACTTAGTCTCTTTACAAAACTTAACATCAGAGAAATATGTTATAACTTCTATTTCTTTCATGGAAAATACTTAATATTTCATATGCTGTGACAAATCCCCGCTGATCTCGAGGTCAACGTCACATACATACCGTATAACCTCGGCTTAACGCCCCCCTCCTAATAAACGCCCCCCCCCCCCCCCCCAAATAAAAAAAAATTAATAATAATTTTTTTTTTTTACCAGTGACCGCCAATTTCAAATTTTTTTTTTCTTTTTTTTTTTTTTACTGGCTAATAAACCCCCCCTCCCCCCCCAAATCCCCCCCAAATAAAAAAAAATAATTTTTTTTTTACCAATGACCGCCAATTTAATTTCAAACACAAATAATCCTTAAATCCTTATTTGTGTTTGAAATTGACGGTCCTTGGTAATTTTTTTTTTGTTCTCTTTTTTTTTTTTTTTTTCTTTTTTACTTTTTTACTGGCTAATAAACGCCCCCCCCCCCCCCCAATAAAAAAATAAAAATAATAATAATTTTACCAATGACCGCCAATTTCAAACACAAATAATCATTAAATCCTTATTTGTGTTTGAAATTGGCGGTGGTCTTTTTTTTTTGTAATTTTTTTTTTTTTTTTTCTTCTTTTTTTTTTTTTTTTTACTGGCTAAATAAACGCCCCCCCCTCCCTTTTGTAAAATGTAACGCCTCCGGGGGCGTTAATTCGAGGTTATACGGTAGTCTCTTTACAAAACTAACATCAGAGAAATCGGTTATAACTTCTATTTCCTTGCTCGGATCTGCTTCACATTTCACACACTCATTGCTCCAATGGACCTCTACCACCCTGTGACAAATTCACGTTCATGCCGCTCGCGCTAATCCCAGAGTCAAGGTCACAAGCCCACACACTTGGAAATTTGTACATATTTTAGGGGTACCTGGGCCCACGCGGGGGGTATTCCGTAAGCCTCGCTTACTGACCAATCTAGTTAGAGTTATGCACTCGGAACAAGTCATGACCTTTACTTATTAAAATGGCTCCAGTGATTCAGACTGACAGAACCATGCTTTGTAATTCTTTTTCTATAATGATGTTTAGTTATAATGATGTTTATAACTGGACAAAAGTGTGATGCGGAGGTAATCCCGACAAATGGTTACTCTACTGTATACTCTGTCCCACAGATACATGTAATCACTGTTCCCAAAAATGATGTAATTCGAATACAAACTAATTTGGCGGGGGAGTATGTCACGGTACGGATCTAGTAACTCAGGAGAGAAGATATGTGTCTGTGCCCGGTTAGCTCAGTAGGTAGAGCAACCGCATTATAAGCGGGAGGTGCCAGGTTCGAGTCCCGGGTCGGGTGCATATTATTTTGTTCCTCTTACATAGTTGATTCCAATTAATGAATTCTGGAAATTATTGTGAAAATGTACTCCAAAGACGCCAGCATAATTAAAACCTGAATTCAGTTCTGAGGATATAAATTATTTTTGCACTCAATTTACTAGTCAACTTTACACATGCGCATTCTACTTGACTTAAATATATAATATAGATATGTAACAATATATTATATATAAGAAGAACAAACTGAATGTAATGTTTGTATTAAGAAGATATATAACATATAAAACTCCAATGCGCCCCGAAATCTCCAATGCGCCGAGGCCATATTATATTTTCGGCAGGTATCTTTCTAAAATTTATAAAAAAATCAACTTTACACATGCGCATTCGCCTTGACATAAATATATATTATAGATATGTAACAATATATTATAAATAAGAAGAAAAAATTGAATTTAATGCTTTTATTAAGAAGATATATAACATATAAAACTCCAATGCGCCGTGAAATCTCCAATGCGCCCAATGCGCCGCGAAATCTCCAATGCTCACTTTAGTCATACCCTACCCGCGACAGCCATTGCGCGCGCAGAGCTCGCGATATCGAAACTAGACGAAAACAAAAGTAGGCTCGAAAACCGGGTGCGGGACTTTTACTGTAGTTCAACTTGAACTTCAAGTTAACAACATGTAACAACATGGTCCTTACTCGCGTGTTTTGACGTGTGCATGCAAACCCGGATGTAAATATTGACATCTGATCTTCTGCTGTCAAAAACTGTTCAGTCCAGAAAAAATGCGTGTGAAACAAGTAAAGTAACACACATTGTTCTACAAGTTATCGATACTTAAAATTGATAAAATTCACTATTTCCTATTTCCATGAATTCCTGTGTAAACACAAACGAATTGCATGCTGGGAAATGTGTATTACGAAATTGAGTACATTCAATGGCGGCCTCCTCGCAAATATGCATGCAGTATTTCTCTCTGTTATGCAGTGTTATTTCAGAAATATTTTGTGATTATGCGCATCTTAGACACATTGGATGATAAAACAAATGGTACAGTTCTTTAGGGTATAGCGGATCTTAGGGTATAGCGGATCGGTGTAGATTTGTATCAACATATTTTTTTATAATGTACATTTAAAATAAATAAAATATTACCGTTAGGAAGAGTGATCTATCCCCCACACAATGACATGTTTACTTTGATATAGCAGTTTCCTTGCCGTGCGTATAGCTTCAAGAAACACAATGACGTAACCGGAAGTTTACACCAGTTAAAGCGAAAGTCACTAAAAATGTATAAACAGTTAGTTTGGAAAAAACAAACTCTGTGAATAATATGATGTACAATCATGTCCTTTATAACTGCAAAGAAGCTTGGTTCATAAATCACGCCATGTCACTGAACACAGATGTCAATAATAACGCAACTGATTCCGGTAGTACGATCGGATCGATTCCGATTTTGCGTATTTGCGGGGATCGTCTCAAACAAAATATGACCTGAAAACACTATAGCAAATGTATTTTTTAAAGCTATAAATGTTTTTTTGGAATTTTATATCTACCAAATAAAGTAAAATGTAACTGTGTTATTATTTTTTGCATTTTTATTATTTTTTTACATTTTTCAAATCGGGAATTTTTTTCATCCCGATCGTGAGAATCGGACTTTGAGTCTCTAATCGGGAGACTCCCGATCAAATCGGGAGACTTGGCATGTCTGAATGTAATATCATGTAAGCATGTTTCCAAGTCATTTACAAAACAAATACATGATTTGGAATGTTTTGAGACTCCCCCCTCAGCAACTGTCGCACAGCGATCCGGTAAACCCCAACGCTATCCGTTACTGACTAATTCAATGCGTTAGGTAAACAAGGAACTATGCGAGGAAAACCTTGAAATAAATTAAAAAGGTAACCCAATTTGGAAAGAAGACACTTTTTCCTGTCTATTGGTACCAGGTTCTTTTCCAAACGTTATATTTTAAAGACGTATGCAGCAATAATCTGCTTAGCGATCCGCTATACCCTAAAGAACTGTAAATATGTTTGAAGTTGATGTTGTGTTTATGGTATAGCTATTAATGCGTTATATATGCTTAGGTTCACGATTATCGGACACGCAAGGATAGTCCCTGTTCTCATGGATTCGCGGGCGCACGATTCACCCAAATCCTCCCCAAATCCTCAATATGTGGTTTTTATAGGCCCTTTTCTTAGGCACGAAGTCCTTTTCTGTCCTTTTCTTAGAAAAAGACAGAAAAGGGCCCTTTTCTTATTTTAGTGGTACCGCTCATTTTCCCCCAAATTCATGTGCTTAGAGGCACGAATCCAAGGGCGCACGATTCACCCAAATCCTCCCCAAATCTCATTTTCCCCCCAAATCCTCATGTAATGAATAAGTTATCCAATTAATATGTCTCAAAACCTTTTAATATCGTTCTTAAGAAGTTATTGAACCTGATTTGAATACGTTTTTATGGTAAAAGGTGTCTTATTTCGATGTTTTAATTTAACTTAGGCATTCTAGCAGCAAGGGAGATCATCCAAAATAAATGATGAGATAAATGCATGTTGTTTGACCCATTTTGGTCAATTGAATCATGCAAGTTATTTACCATTCCTAATGTTTATTCATCTGTTTTTTTTTATCTCAATCAAATGTATTCAAAGCTTCTAAGCAAATAAATTTTCATAACACCAAGTTACAGTTCCGCTGTCTTCTTTCATCCGGGTTACACAGTACAGGTAAACAAACCGCAATGTCCGATATTTCCATGCTGTCACAGCTGTCAGACGGAGATAGTTTTTGCCTCGGTTCTCCATACACAACATATAATCTGATGTGTTTTGTTGACATTTACTTTTTAAAATGATTATGTTATATTATCTAAATGGAAATACTCGTCCCAGATACGTTAAACTGGTTCACGAGATGTTTGCAGTGAACACACTAGTGACCGGTTCGCGTTTTGTACCAGTGGCCGACACCCACATATTCTGCAATTCCTATTGAATATGTAAAATATAATGTATGAAATTGATTGCTGAATGTAATATTTCGTTCAGCAAACAATTATTTCCCTCGAGTTATTCCGGGTTTTTTTTATTATGTTCAATTAGCTACCAAAAAACCATTGGTAAACACTTGGCTTAGTCCTAAGACAGAATTTGACATACAATGGAATTAAATTCCTCAGGTGGGGATTTCACATGTACCAATGTATACTGTAGAATAGCGAATCAGATCTCATTCACACATTATCTGTTGATTATGCTACATTTTCTGTACTAATTTCACATAAATGAATGTCAGTATTATGTAATGAACATATTTCAATAGCTCTGAACTCTTTTATAAATTTACAGATGTAGATTGCATTGGAAAGGCAATATTTATTGTTCTAGTCCTACTAAAATGTATTTCAGAACTACAAGTTTGTTTTACTTTTACAATACTGACATTTCTTTCACTTGAAAAATACAGAATATATGTCACAATTAACAGCTAAATTGTGAATCAGATGATTCCCTACTCGGCCAGAGAGTATTCTGCAGAGTTTCTTCCTGCAACTAAATGTACACAAGTGTGGATATACTGTCATCTTTATGGAAGAAATAAATATGCTGCATCCTTAGTGAATGAGACACAGAAGTTTAAAATTAGACAGTAACTAACTGACTATGAATGTGCCAAATTATCCTGTTGACTGTCAGCCCACATCCATGATGCACTATTCAACAGGGCCAGTTTCAGTAAACTTTGTACGATAAAATATTCTTATGCATATTTTGCTAAGTTTACTCGACACATGAATGTGGCGGCGGACTACATGTACATTGGGGTCACTGAACATGAACAAATTCACCAAAGAATTCTCAAAATTGGCTGATAATGCAAATTTTGTTGTCGCTTTAAGTGTTGCGCTTACAAACTTCTTGGTCACACACACTTTAGTATTTCCCTGCATTCTACCACAGGTCTTCATCCCACCACAGTGAAGAAGAATCTGACTCCTCCATCCAGGCAAGGAAACCTGCGAGTAACTGAAAATATTAATTTTTCTTGTGGAAAAAAAATGGTGGGAGGGGGGGGGAGGTAAACGTCTCCCCCCTTTTTCCGGGCTCGAGACGGGCATGGCATATATTAGCATATGTAGCAGATGGTGTAACACGTTTTGCATATATGTAGACACATCTGTTAATGAGCTGCACCAAGGCAGGGTTAGTTTCATTTTAGGCATCAGTGTTTAATATTGTAAAACCAGGATAAATGTTATGAACATGTTAAATATCACACTTTAATATCAACACTAGAAACCTTAAAACTAGAGCAAGTGAGCTGCAGGGGCTCACAAATATCCATAGTTGCTGCTTAGTTTGACTAGAGACATATACCGGTACTCTCTCAATCCTTGTTTGACCAACACATAATTTCCAACTGGTTAATTTGGCCTTGACCTTGGGCATGAAAACAGCTATAGAACGAAAACATCATTGATGATAAAAATCCAAAACTGTTCTACCCATCAACATGCAGGGGGTATAGTGAGTGATGGCTTATATTTAATATGATATTTATAATATCATTTACTGATTTCATAAAAAAAACTCGGCTTAGCCTCGTTTCTTATGATATTAGTAATTAAACTCTTAAACATAGATACCCATCAGCAAATATCACTTATGTTAGGTGGGTGGTAGGTGGGAGCATGCGATGGGTAATTTAACGATCGGGGTTCATCCTTACCGGAATCCCGACTGGAGACCTGGTTTGGCCCTCACATACGTCTTTGGTATTTTGTATGTGACAATTGAATCTGGTTATACCCCGTTATAAGAGTAATCCTACCGGTATTACTTTTAAATAGGGGAAGGGGCCAAGTGACTTTGGTGCGGTCAGGTTATTCTAATTTCAGGGCTGAATATGTTGTATCTCGATGTAAATATTCCGTTCTGATTTTGGGATTTTCCCCCCAATGCAGCAGGTTAAAACGGGATCGAACCTGTTTGCCCGGCCTTACATGACCTTAGCTGTTGATAGGCCGTTAAACACCAATAAACAAACAAAAACAAAACAAACACTTATGTTAGATACTGTATAAAAAAATACCCCCAAAAATATTTATCATGTTGATATACAAATAGTATTGTTATGTCGATACCCCACCCACATAATGAAGACTACGCGTACATATGCGAACCGACCCGGTGCGAATGGTTATCGGGGCGAAACGACCCGGGACCCGTACATATATAGAGTTATACCGATGAAAGCCGAAACACGCCGAATGCCTGTGCACGTATACCTATCCTCGTTCAGTTAGCTGAACAACTTGCGTGTACACATGTGATCTGTTTAATTATACTTATGAAAGCTAAATGAAGGTCGATTTCAAAAGATGAATGTAAGTTTGATTACAAAAATGCAATATTATAGATTAGGGAGCAAAATGAAAATAGCACATTTTGGCTGGCAGTCAATGGGACAGCGGTTTGTTTACATGTAACGCTTGTGCGGCGCAAAATCTACAGCAACAACAATGACCATATATGGCAAACTGTAACTTGGTGTATTCTGTGTTCTATTATTCTGATTAATTCCTGAAAAAGTTCAAACACTTTACTATGTGTGCACATAAGGAATTTGGAAAACTTGTTATTTATGCAAGTCTTAGAGTCCCTAGAAATAATCCACAAAAGTCACCTAATTGACCTTGAAACTTCTCCTCAGGTCTGTGCCCTACAACTTTTTGCACATTTGAGTGACACTCCTTGATTACTCGTACAATAAAGAAGGGCCGCACGATTCTCCCAAATCCTCCCCAAACCCCAAATCCTCATTTTTCCCCCAAATCCTCATGTAATGAATAAGTTATCCAATTAATATGTCTCAAAACCTTTTAATATCGTTCTTAAGAAGTTATTGAACCCAATTTGAATACGTTTTTATGGTAAAAGAGAGTCTTATTTCGATGTTTTAATTTAACTTAGGCATTCTAGCAGCCAAGGGAGATCATCCAAAATAAATTATGAGATAAATGCAAGGGAGATAAATGTTGTTTGACCCATTTTGGTCAATTAAAACATGCAAGTTATTTACCATTCCAAATGTGTATAATACTATTCATCTGTTTTTTATATCAATCAATCAACCAACCTCAGCACATATATAGCTTTAAAATATGAACATGTCCGTAAATGTGAAGTGTCTATGCAGTACCTGTGGGGCCCGATATGCAGCAAGTTCTAGCCCATTTGTTTAACGATCGGCGTTCATCCTTAACGGAATGCCGACCTACATGGTTTGGCCCTCATGTACCGTTTTGGCTCCCTGGTAGTTGAGAGCTAAATCCTATTATGCTCCATTAAAAAATAATAAGATCTGTACAGATCATATTGCTTTAGGGGCTGGAGCTAAGTGACTCTGGTGCGGTATGGACCTGGCACCAGGTCAGGATATTCTAATTTCAGGACTGAATATATATAGTTCTGTAAATATTGAGTTCTGATTTTGGGAATTTCTCTCATTGTAGACAGGTTGAATACGGGATAATCCATCCTGTTGGCCCAGCCTTAAATGACTCTGGCAGTTTATACGCCTTTAAACACCAATAATCAATCAATCAATCTAGCCCATTTGTTGCCCATGACGAGTCCCACCCAGGTCACATGTTTGTTTCTGCTTTTACCAGGTATATTCCGGTCTGTATATGACCATACTGTTGAATCATTATTATACAAATTAACAGTTTTAGAAGATTGAGAGAAAATGACAAGATACATACATTTTGATATTTTGTTGTCATTTCTCGCCCAAAGTGTATGCTGTGATCACCATTTCAAGTGTCTCGTCGAGACGGTTCTGATCAGTTGAACGGTCATTGGAGGAGAAATAGGGAGATCATTTGTATAATTTACTATCAAAACTGTGACAAATCCGGACGGACAGACAGTCACAAACAATAACCACTTTATTACGACCTTAGATGTTGATATATAATATGCCGTTAAACAAACAAACATTTATATGGGGACATATATACAAGAAAGACAATTCTGAAAATTAAGACCATTTATATTGGCCACCCATGACATTTTCTGGCGAGCTTCGTTTTAATATCACGTTCTTAGCCAAACTCCTTGCATCAGCTAGGTACCTGCAAATAGTATTATTCAATGATTAGTAACAATTTAAACTGGTATTTACATCACAAAGTGAGTAATTAAGATGATTTGGGGAAGATTTGGGGAAGATTTGCTGCATATCGGGCCCGTACTGCATAGACACTTGACATTTACGGACGTGGTCATATTTTCAAGCTATATGTGCTGAATTTGATTGATTGATTGATTGATTGAGATAAAAAAACAGATGAATAAACATTTGGAATGGTAAATAACTTGCATGTTTCAATTGACCAAAATGGGTCAAACAACATTTATCTCCCTTGCATTTATCTCATAATTTATTTTTGATGATCTCCCTTGGCTGCTAGAATGCCTAAGTTAAATTAAAACATCGAAATAAGACTCTTTTTACCATAAAAACGTGTTCAAATCAGGTTCAATAACTTCTTAAGAACGATATTAAAAGGTTTTGAGACATATTAATTGGATAACTTATTCATTACATGAGGATTTGGGGAGGATTTGGGTGAATCGTGCGCCCAATAAAGAAGTGTTGCTGCCTAGATGCTTGCTTCTTTCTTCAGCCTTAAGGCCATATAAACTCGCATGTATGTCTTCTTAGTATTACTTCTTTAGATATGCTCGCGTTATTTTTACTGCATATAGGTGTGCACGCTACTACGGGTTATTTAATTAACAATATTAGGCTTGAACCTTCCGGTCTCCAGAATGAACATTTCTAGTTCTGTCAATATATTGTCTCTTGTGTATTCACAGATGTCTTCTTCACGAGCTGCCAATAGCAGATCTTCATCCAGATGGCTTATACTTGTGTTGAAAAATATGTTTGTCCTCAACTTTTCTCTTTGATTTTCATAAAGTGGGCAGTGTAATAGGTAATGTGTCTCTGTTTCTATATCTCCACATGCACATTCTTTGGTATCTACTAGTCCACATTTGGATTATAGTTATTTAAGGCAGAATATCCAGTTCTAAGTTGAGAGGCAATTTTTTCTGCTTCTCTTGAGCTGAATTTATGCTCAACTCTGTGATTGACATTAGTTCTTCCCTTTTCCGACAAGTCCCATTGTCTCTGCCATTTAATTAAACAGGAGCTTTTGGCAGCTTTCTTCACTTCTGCGTACGTAGTTGTGTGATCCTCTCCATCTATGAGCTGTGATTCTGAACATGCTCCCTCTTTATCTAGAGCATCAGCTATGTCATTACCTTTTATTCCAGCATGGCCAGGAGTCCAAGAAATGTCAACTGTAATACCATTGGCTTGTAGTCTTTGTATTATTTGTAGTATTTGTCTCACTGTTTCTTTGTGTGTGCTGGATTCCCAGCCCAGTGTTAGGATGCCAATTGCTGTTTGACTGTCTGAGAATATTTTTAGACCTGCTGAAGAAAGATTACTGGTACAGTGATTTTCATAGTATTCCAAAACTATAAGTATAGCTACTAGTTCCTCTAGCATCAAATTTAATTATGATTAAGTCCAGATTCACCTATAAATTGTTGTGATGCTTCTTTGCACTTTTAACCTTTACGTATTGTATTACCTGGTTCTGGCCTAATGATATAACCCAATTATATAACACACCACGGAACCAGCTTTACTGGATTTAGTTACGCACTAGCGGTTTATTTACTTCACGAGCACATGTGCTCTATCTGTCTCTTATGCACTAGACATCGACACAAACAGACTGGTACTTATAACCCCCACCTCCTTTGTGCCATGTGCATTGAGTGCTCCAGGTAAGTATAACTTCTCTGTGAGGTAAGCATTTATTGCTGTATACTTTTACAGCGATCGATAAGCATGTATTGCCTGTGAACCACAGACAACTGTCACAGACTGTCATATATAATATCCCACCACTCGGGCTAATTACAACAAAATCAACATATATCACATTTTATGCATCATTTGCGAACAGACCCTCTTCAGATTAAGGAACTATGAAGAAAAATCACAAAATAGGCGGTAAATCACAATTGTATGTAACTGTAAATACAACTTAAATTACCTTTTTAAAATAATTTTCACTTAACACTATTCTTAGAATATGCTTATTCATTTGTTTTCTAGGGGCACACATCAATGAGAAGGCACAAATCCATGAGAATTGGAGCTATACAAATTTTACTAATATATTCAATGTTACTCATAATAAAATAAAATTTATCATCATCATTCATGCTAATAAAAGTGGGGACTATGTATGTTAACAATATAACGTGTATATTAATGCAATTTTGCCCATTGAAATTCTTGAAAATCTTCTCCAAAGCTGTGGCGATTTCGAGATACCACTTTACAATAGTAACCTGTCATGACCTAACTGCACATATTCCGCTTTATAGGCAACATGTTGTAGTGCAATGTAATGGAATGTAATTAGAGTTATGCACTCAGAACAAGTCATCACCTTGACTTCTCAAAATGGCTCCAGTGATTCAGACTGACAGAACCATGCTTTGTAATTCTTTTTCTATAATGATGTTTAGTTATAATGATGTTTATGACTGGACAAAAGTGTGAATAGCTGAAATACAACATTTTGAAGGTAGTTTAACAATTTTGATTAAAAACTTACATGCCCAAGGGTGATGTGGAACATTTTTCTCCATTTGACAGATGGGTGTCTACTTCAAAAAATGTCCAGGAAACTGACCGTGAAAATGTCTGTGATTAGTGACGTATGGGGTTTATGAACATTCCTGATGCGGAGGTAATCCCGACAAATGGTTACCGGTACTCTACTGTATACTCTGAGATTGTCCCACAGATACATGTAATCACTGTTCCCAAAAATTATGTAATTCGAGGACGAATTTAAATTTGGTTGGGGAGTATGTCACGGTACGGATCTAGTAACTCAGGAGAGAAGTTATGTGTCTGTGCCCAGTTAGCTCAGTAGGTAGAGCAACCGCCTTATAAGCGGGAGGTGCCAGGTTCGAGTCCCGGGTCGGGTGCATATTATTCTCTTCCTGTTGCATAGTTGATTCCAATTAATAAATTCTGGAAATTATTGTGAAAATGTACTCCATTGACACCAGCATAATTAGAAACCTGAATTCAGTTCTGAGGATATAAATTATTTTTGCACTCAATTTACTAGTCTTGAGCTTGTCAACATAATACTCGGGTCGTATGCGAAACAAAGCAGCATCCCTAGACAGACATTGTGGGCAAATATTATTGAAATTGGCGAAGGAGTTATTGAAAACTTAATTGCATTTGCCTTACAGATGCACAAACGGACGCACATGGGTAAAAACATAATCCCCCCCCCCAATAATAATTGATGGGGGCATAATAAACTGGAGCAAGCAAGCAAAGGCTCACACTGCCTGGACTGAAAAACAAAAACTTAAATGCAAATATTATGGACAGACAAACGGATGGATGGACGGAAATACAAAAACTATATACCTCAAAATATATTGTATGCCGTGGGTATAAAAATTAATGGAAACACCAAAATGTGCTAAAACAATAATATATCATCCAAGGCGCAACTTTTAACCATAAATGGAAAAAAAAAAATTCAATTTTTTTCCCATTTATGTTTACATGTAGTTGGATAGTGTATTATTGTTTCAGCACATTTTGGTGCCTTTTCATTATTTATTTGACGTGTCGTTCATACGGAGCCCCGCAGGGGGCGTAGAATTCTTTTTTTTTATTAATTTATTTCCACGAAATAACAATTTGTTCCCTCAATTTAACAATTCGTTCCCATGAATTAACAATTCGTTCCTTCAATTTAACAATTCATTCCCACGAAATAACAATTTGTTCCAGTGGAATTGTTATATTGTGGGAACGAATTGTTATATCGTGGGAACGAATTGTTAAATTGATGGAACAAATTGTTATTATCATGGGAACAAATTGGTAAAAAAGAAATCCATGTCCCCTCTGTACGTTCACATGTACATGTAGCTGCTGCTGCCATTGTAGACTCATAACTTGCCTCTGGATTGTCTCTCCAAGCTGTTGGTCATCATAAACTCTGGACGACCTTTGTTTCTTTTCAGATTTTTTCTTTCCCGTGAAGGAAGAAAGTTGAAATGTTGTAAAAGGTACGTGTACATTTGTACACCACTGCCTGTGGTAATCTTGCCAATATTTGTGAATTTCATTATTACAAAATACTTGAATATGGTGCTTGAAAGCAATCAGCTTGATTGGCTGAGCCTGAGCTGTCCTACAGCTCGGGCACCGCAAATCAAACTGCTTGATTGCAAGTTGATATTGCCAATAGATGTTCAGAAACGTTGGTATCTGGGCAAGATTAACGCAGGCGGCGGTGAATATATGGTGTATAATATTTATGGTATATATATTCTTGACTAGGGTACTACGGTAAATGGTATATTAGATGGCCGCAGCCTGCACGTCACGCCCTCCGATGATTTGATAGTACATGCATACTGAAAAACTTTAACCAAAAACATTAACCCGGGTACGGAAAACAATGTGCCGACTATATCGCGCTGTCCGCAAGCGGGTGCGACAAAAATAGTGTCCGCTAATTCTGTGCACCTAAGGCTTTTAACGCACATTTAAATGTCATTACCATGCCCATATTCAGTTCAAATTCCCTGAACATTCAAGGAAGTTCAAAGACATCAGTAAATGATGTAAATTGAGTGATGTCACCACTTAGTGTTTGCAAATTCATATTTTTCTGATAATTCTGCGCATCTCGTGTAAACAACAAGAGTTGTCAGAAGACAACGAACCGCGCCTGGTTGTACTTTAGTTTAGCAAAATCAAGAATCTGTGTGATGGGAATTCGAAACTAGATTTGTCAGTAAGCAAGGTTTAGGAATAACCCTCCCCCCCCCCCCCCCCCCCCCCCCCCCCCCCCCCCCCCCCCCCCCCCCCCCCCCCCCCGCGTGGGCCCAGGTGCAAATATGTAGTTGTCAAGTCTGTGGGCCGACATATGAGGTGGTTTGTCATGATTTGACTTATCAGCTGCCACAGTGTTAATGTGTTGTTGTTTTTATTGCAAAAAGTATAATTGTGGTTTATTGTGGAACGCACCAAGTACATGTATGTGACCTTCACCTTGGGGTCAGCGGGAGTTGGACGGTCGGGGATTTGACACATCGTGATAGTAGACCATTAGAGGAATGCATGCATGAAATATTAAGAATTTTCGATGAAGGAAATTGAAGTTATAACATATTTCTCTGATGTTGTTTAGTGATGGACAGGCGGAAAACCTGACTCCAGTATACCCCCTAAAACTCGTTGCGGGGGGTATAATTAATGTAAAGTGTTGACGTCATGGGTGTACATGTTATACTAACGTAATGGAGGAGCAACAGAAAATCGTTCGAACAAAAATCATGACGTCACGCAAAAAGACAGAGAAACTCGTTACCACATCAGCGCTCCAGATAAGGTGCATATTGGCGTATTTTACACACTTATTTTAGTAGAATACACAATGAGTATCAAATGTGGGAGTACAAAATACTCACAGCCATGTGAAAATACGCATTGATTTTGGAATTGTGCGGTAAAAATACTGCAATAAAGTTGAAAATTTACTTTAAATTAATTTTTATTTTTTATCATTTGTTCCCTACATGTATTTAATAAGGAAGAAAATCAATACTACATTTGTAAAAGTAAAATATGCATTGAATTTGAAATATGGGGGTATAATACACTTTAGATACAACACTTATCTGGAGCGCTGTTATATAATAAATGAGGTCACTATCACTCTGATGATGAAAACGGCATGGGGAAAGTCCATATTTCTAGGTCTAGTGTCGACAATAATGGTGACACAGAGTCGGCAACAAAAGGAAAGGTTAAAAAGAAGGCAGTCAAAGAAAAGGCCAACGTACAAACATATATATCTAAGGCTGAAAACATACATACAGGAAAAGCTTCACCTGAAACAGCATCTGAGCCAACTTTGCAGCGAGCCGCCTTACTTCCTGTAAATGAAATTAAACATATTGAAAATGTTTCACAGGAAACAGTCGTTGAGCAGACTTCGGAGCGGCTCCTCCAACTTCTGGAAACTAAATCTGAACTAACAGTTTATGAGAATAATTCGCAGAAATCCGCCTCATTTCCTGAACGTGAAATAAAAGAACATTTAGAAAGAGCTTCACCGGAAACAGTCATGCCACTGCCTAAAACTGTAATAAAACATACAGAAAAACATCCTCCTGAATTGAATAGACAAGATTATAATAGACTTAAACGATATGATGAAACTGTTGCTGAACATCTTAATAATATTGTATCAGAAGAAGTGAGCATGTATGAAACAAGTGAAGGTGACTCGGGAACATATTTCAGTGGAAATAAGGGTACGGTTGAAGAACACGATTACCCATTGGTTCCGGTACTTTCTGAAGGAAATGCACTACATAGTAAATTGCCAAGGGAGGAGGAGATGCACAGATATAAGCCAACTTCCAAGTCATTTCTCATGGCGAAGAAAAACTAAAGCTACTCTGAGGCTAGTGACATGCCAGTAAGTATATACAGAGCTCCAGATAAGTTTTGTATCTAAAGAGTATTCTACCCCCATATTTGAAATTCAATGCGTATTTTACTTTTACAAATGTTTTATTGATTTTCTTCATTATTAAATAGGGAACAAATGATAAGAAATTAAACAAATTAAAAAATTCACCTATTTGAGCTGCAAAAAGCGAACAGTTATTACAGTATTTTCACTACTCAATTTGAAAATCAATGCATATTTTCCCATTGCAGTGAGTAGTTTGTTCTCCCACTTCAGATGATCAATGTGTGAGCTAATGTGTCTCTGCTAAAATAAGTGCGTGAAAAACGCCTTATCTAGAGCTCTGAGTATATATACTGTATTTCCCTAAGTATTTGGACAACCATTTATTTGGGGAAACATAAAAGTATATGGTTTCCTAACAACAGTGAGCGTGCCATTATTTAGGGTTAGTATGGCAGTCGTGGTCTAATCACAATAAGAATGTATTTGAATATAATTTGTTTTGGGAAGCCCCTATTTAATAGGGGTTTCCCAAAGCAAATGTCCAAATATTTAGGGTTAAATATGATAAATGTTTGCGACTATGGTGCTTTGTTTTCCGTACACCTCGTGTCTGAACACCCAAGGTCAAGGTCACTGAGGACTTATGTTCATATTACATGTATGATCAAGGCTGCAATGAGGGGTTTAGCTTGGTGATAATCATCCGGTTTACACTAGTGCAGATATATTATGATTTTTAATACATTGTGTTAAAGGTACATGCCCACTCGGTAGGCACAAAATGTTCTTTTATCGGAATTAAATAAGTCTATAATTGTGTCATTACTCCACCAGTTCTAAAAATTACAAGTGCCAGCTATATAGATAGAATCATTTAGTAATATATATTTTACAGATAGTGACTCGCGGTGGTATCAGGCTATTTTCATATGCAAACGTGCCATATTTTTTAATTATTTATACTAACTAAATGCCTCGTCAGAAAAAATAAAATTTCAACATATTATAAAGTATGATCATTGCACATCAATAAATAAATACAGAGAATAAATAGTAATGTCTGATATAAAATGTATAATAATGCCAATCAATACGTGGGGCAATGTTGAATGAATGTTTATTTTGCCAGAAAAATGTCTCCGATGATGTCTCTGATATAAAGAGCATTTTGTGCCTACAGAGTGGGCATGTACCTTTAATGCATGTACACTGTGAGATGATTATCATGAACTAATGCACAAGTGATTTGGTCTTTCCGCTAAACAAACGAGTGAGTGTAGCAAAACTTTTATTTAGCTGTAGTGTCCTATCACGAGCACATTATTTCACGATGATCGGCTCATCTGGTTAAAACACATTTTCTTTCATTTTCATAAACGGGACGTATTATGTATTCATCTTGTACGGGCTGGCGGGCGGGCGGGCATAGCTTGTCCACGCAATAACTTGTGCTGTCTACTTGACAGATTGTAACCAGCTTATTGATTTTTCACACTCTGTATCCTTGTCCCCGGAATAACTCAAGTTCTACTTCACCGCTCATAACCAAATTCGGTATACATGTTTATCACGGCAAGACGAAAAAGCCTATTGATTTTGAAAGATATGCGAAGACTTATCTCCCCTTGGCGGCCATTTTTAATTTTCGCACTCTGTATCCTTTTCCACGCAATAATTCAAGTTCTACTTCACCGATTGTAACCAAATTCGGTATACATGTTTATCACGGCAAGACAAAGAAGCCTATTGATTTTTAAATTTTCGCACTATATCCTTGTCCACACAATAACTCGAATTCTACTTCACCGATCGTTACCAAATTCGGTATACATGTTTATCAAGGCAAGATGAAGAAGTCTTTTGGTTTTCAGTGAGTTATCTCCCCTTGTTGACTGGCCTTGCCTCGACGGGCTTATATTGTGACCTTCGAAACTCTTGTACACGTTATTTACTCAAATCACAATCAAGTGTAAAAAAAATATGGGTGGTAACGATACAACCAACCAGCCAACCAACCAATCAATTACTCTATCACCCAATTAACAAACCAAACCATTCAATCAATCAACCACTAAACTGATCAACCAACCCAACAAACCAATCAAATAACCCAACCTACCAACCAAACAACCCAACCTACCAACCAAACCATTTGATTAACTACTCAACTGACTAACCAACCAACCCACCAGACCAATCGATTAACCAATCAAACGACCGGCCGACCCACCAACGAATGAGTCAACCAACCATCCATCCAATTTTACCACTAACCAATCAATCAATCAGCAGGATAAACCATCTGACGGACAATACATTGAACAAGTTCTGCTAGATCAATGCCAGGCGATGCAAAGCTCGGACGAGAATCCCCAAGAATCGGGCGATATTAACATTGCCGCTCAATCAGGTAATAATTCCAACTTCAAATGATTTACAAGTTTCCCAGCATGCAAAGACTTACGGATTTGGTCTCTACTCAGTTCCGGTAATAAGACTCACTAAGACTACTTTTCTTCAGACACACAAGCGGTCTTAACCCTTACAATGCTGAATTCATTTTTGTCGTCTGCTGTTTATTTTCCATTTTTGTCACGCCTGCTTTAGCAGAGGCGCGACTATAGTCGGCGCTTTTTCCGTCGTCGTCGTCCGGTTTTTTTGTAAGGCAAATGCGTTAAAGTTATTGTTTTTTCACAATATCTCTTTAACGCCTTGCCAGACATTGATGATATTTCATATCAATGTTTGTCATGGGATGATGCTTCAATACGCACACCCCCACATCCAAATTCTCAAGGTCAAGGTCATTTATTTACTTGTAATGTTCACCGGTTTTGTAACAGGAATGCATTAAAGTTATTGTTTTTTCACAATATCTCTTTAACCCCTTGCCAGACTTTGATAATATTTCACATCAATGTTCGTCTAGGGATCATGCTTCATTACACACACCCCCACATCCAAATTCTCAAGGTCAAGGTCATTTATTTACTTGTAATGTTCACCGGTTTTGTAACAGGAATGCGTTGAAGTTATTGTTTTTTCACAATATCTCTTGCCAGACTTTGATAATATTTCACATCAATGTTTATCATGGGATGATGCTTCATTACGCACACCCCACATCCAAATTCTGAAGGTCAAGGTCATTTATTTACTTTTAATGCTCACCGGTGTTGTAACAGAAATGCGTTAAAGTTATTGTTTCTTCACAATGTCTCTAACCCCTTGCCAGACTTTGATAATATTTCAAGTCAATGTTTGTCTATGGATGATGCTTCATTACGCACACCCCCACATCAAAATGCTCAAGGTCAAGGTCATTTATTTACTTGTAATATTCACGGTCAAATGCCTCGGCAGGCGCGACACCGCTTCCGTGGCGGAATTCTTGTTCTTATAAAAACTCTCATTAAGGTTTTTAGCTCGCCTGCACGAAGTGCAGAAGAGCTTATGTCATACCCCCGGCGGCGTCAGCGTCGTCCACAAACTTAACGTTGGGTAAATGTCTTATAACTTCTGTTTCCTTTCACGGAACACCTTGTTATTTCATACATGCATTCCTCAGATGACCCTCTAATCATGCTGTAGCTATCCCATGACCCACCATCCCAGCCCTTACCCCAAGGTCAAGGTCACAAACTTGGCACATTCATAAACTTAAAGTTGGGTAAATGTCTTATAACTTCTGTTTCCTTTCACGGAACACCTTGTTATTTCATACATGCATTCCTCAGATGACCCTCTATCATGCTGTAGCAAATCCATGACCCACCACCCAGCCCTTACCCCAAGGTCAAGGTCACAAACTTGGCACATTCATAAACTTAACGTTGGGTAAATGTCTTATAACTTCTGTTTCCTTTCATGGAACACCTTGTTATTTCATACATGCATTCCTCAGATGACCCTCTATCATGTTGTAGCAAATTCATGACCCACCACCTAACCCTTACACCAAGGTCAAGGTCACAAACTTGGCACATTCATAAACTTAACATTGGGTAAATGTCTTATAACTTCTGTTTCCTGTCATGGAACACCTTGTTATTTCATACATGCATTCCTCAGATGACCCTGTATCATGCTGTAGCCAATCCATGACCCACCACTCAGCCCTTACCCCAATGCCAAGGTCACAAAATTGGCACATTCATAAACTTAACGTTGGGTAAATGTCTTATAACTTCTGTTTCCTTTCATGGAACACCTTGATATTTCATACATGCATTCCTCAGATGACCCTCTATCATGCTGTAGCAAATCCATGACCCACCACCCAGCCCTTACCTCAAGGTCACAAACTTGGCACATTCATAAACTTAACGTTGGGGTAAATGTCTTCTAACTTTTGTTTCCTTTCATGGAACACCTTGTTATTTCATACATGCATTCCTCAGATGACCCTGTATCATGCTGTAGCAAATCCATGACCCACCACCCAGCCCTTACCCCAAGACCAAGGTCACAAATTTAGCACATTCATAAACTTAACGTTTGGGTAAATGTTTTATTTTATCTGTTTCCTTTCATGGAACGCCTTGATATTTCATACATGCATTCATCTGATGATAATCTATCATGCTATAGCAAATCCATGACCAGCGGCCATCCCTTACCTCAAGATCAAGGTCACAAACTTAGCACATTCATAAACTTAACATTGGGGTAAATGTCTTATAACTTCTGTTTGCTTTCATGGAACGCCTTGTTATTTCATACATGCATTCCTCAGATGACCCTCTATCATGCTGTAGCAAATCCATGACCCACCACCCAGCCCTTACCCCAAGGTCAAGGTCACAAACTTGGCACATTCATAAACTTAACGTTGGGTAAATGTCTGATAACTTCTGTTTCTTTTCATGGAATACCTTGTTATTGGACTCCGTCGGGGGATACTATGGATTTGACAGCGCGCCGCGTCCGCGGTCCGCGTCCGCGGTCCGCGTACGCGTCCACCGCAGACACTTCTTGTCCGGAGCATAACTCGAACACCCTTTGGAATATTTTCATGAAACTTCACACATGCATAGACCACGACCCGAAGGTGTGTCGCGCACAAGAATGACAACTCTTGCATAGCTAATTTTTGAGTTATCTCCCTTTTTTGTTTCTCGCACTGATTTCGTGTCCGGAGCATAACTCCACCACCCTTTCGAATATTTTCATGAAACTTCACACATGCATAGACCACGACCCGAAGGGGTGTGTCGCGCACAAGAATGACAACTCTTGCATAGCTAATTTTTGAGTTATCTCCCTTTTTTGTTTCGCGCACTGATTGACCATAACTCGACCACCCTTTGGAATATTTTTATGAAACTTAACTATTCAATTAGACCACGAACCGAAGGTGTGTCGTGCACAAGAATGACAACTCTTGCATAGCTAATTTTTTAGTTATCTCCCTTTTTTGTTTTCGCTCACTGATTTCCTGTCCGGAGCATAACTCGACCACCCTTTGGAATATTTTCATGAACTTCACACATGCATAGACCACGACCCGGAGGTGTGTCGCGCACAAGAATGACAACTCTTGCGTAGCTAATTTTTCAGTTATCTCCCTTTTTTGTTTTGCGCACTCTACAAACTGGACAATAATGCATGAAGACCTGTTGTCGTCTGCTCTGTACACCTTACCTGTAGAGAGAAACAATAGAAACTGGGAGAACCATGTGCTAGCATGGGCTAGCATGTGCAGATGTCCAGTGCTTGACCACTGTTGACCAGGTAATTTATACAGGTAAATTACTACATTGGGTACTGTGTTGAAAATATTGTGGCATTATGTGGACCTGTGCAGATATATGTAGATAAATATAGGACTATTAAAAAAAATTCTGGGCTCCAGTAGCAAGCTCATTATTATTTTTAATTTTTAAACTTTTTTTCCATTTTTTTTTTTCATTTTTTTTCTCAAATTCTTTTTCAATTTTGTCTAGTAGCATAGGTCGTAAGTGCTATATACAGACTATTATAATATAATAAAACAATTATTGACTAGTGAGCCATAGAATATAATCTGATATTCTATGGTTCACTAGTCAATAATTGTATAATATGTTCGGGCCAGTGAAAATTGCTTTCAGGCCCAGGCTCGAGGTCAAGGCGGGACAAGGCGAGGCATCTGATTCCGCGGAATTCTTGTTTACTTATCTCCCTTTGTTGTTTCGTGCTCTGATTTTGTATCCAGAGCATAACTCGAACACGCATATACGCATTGCTCTAATGGTCCTCTACCGCCCTGTGCCAAATCCACGTTCGTTCTGCCCCCGTCAAGCCCAGGGTCAAGGTCACATACTTAGTCCTTCAAAAACATTAACGCTTGGGTAAATATCTTATACTTTCTGTTTTCTTTCATGGATCATGGATCATCTTCATATTTCATATACGCATTGCTCTAATGGTCCTCTACCGCCCTGTGCCAAATCCACGTTCGTCCTGCCCCCGCTAATCCCAGGGTCAAGGTCACATACTTGGTGCTTCAAAAACTTTAATGCTCAGGTAAATATCTTATAATTTTTCTTTCCATTCACGGATCAACTTCATATTTCATATATGCGTTGCTCTAATGGTCCTCCACCGCCCTGTGCCAAATCCACGTTCGTCCCGCCCCCGCCAAGCCCAGGGTTAACATCATACGCTCAGGTAAATATCTTATAATTTCTGTTTTCTTTCACGGATCAGCTTCATATTTCATATATGCATTGCTCTAATGGTCCTCTACCGCCCTGTGCCAAATCCACGTTTGTCCTGCCCCCGCCAAGCCCAGGGTCAAGGTCACATACTTGGTGCTTCAAAAACTTTAACGCTCAGGTAAAAGAAAATTTTGACTTGTAATTTGGCCTCATTTATTATCAAAGCGATATGTGGGACATCCGTGTTCTATGAACACATTTTCTAGTTTATTAAACTTCACACATGCATAGAAGACGACCCAAAGGTGTGTCTCACGTAAGAATGACAACTCTTGCGTCGTTAATTTCTTAGTTATCTCCCTTTGTTGTTTCGTGCACTGATTTCGTGTCTGGAGCATAACTCGAACACCCTTTGGAATATTTTCATGAAACTTCACACATGCATAGACCACGACCCTAAAGGTGTGTCCCGCAAGAATGACAACTCTTGCATCACTAATTCTTTAGTTATCTCCCTTTGTTTTTCCGTCACTGATTTTGTCTCCGGAGCATAACTCGAACACCCTTTTTTCAAACTACTTGTGTATCTGGGGAGGGGGATACACATGCGCTTGTCGACAAGCGTCCATTTCTAGTTTCATACATGCATTCCTCAGATGACCCTGTATCATGCTGTAGCAAATCCATGACCCACCACCCAGCCCTTACCGCAAGGTCAAGGTCACAAACTTAGCACATTTATAATCTTAACGTTGGGGTAAATGTCTTATAACATCTGTTTCCTTTCATGGAACGCCTTGACATTTCATATATGCATTCATCTGATGATACTATATCGTGCTATAGCAAATCCATGACCCACCGCCAACCCAATCGTTACCCCAAGGCCAAGGTCACCTCTTAGCATGTTCATAAACTTAACGTTGGGGTAAATGTTGTGTAACTTCTGTTTCTTTACACTTTGAACACCTTGATATTTCATACATGCGTGCATCTGATGATACTCTATCATGCTATAGCAAATCCATGACCAACCCCCACCCCTTTCCCCAAGGTCACGGTTACAAACTTAGCACATTCATAAACTTAACGTTGGGGTAAATGTCTTATAACATCTGTTTCCTTTCATGGAATGCCTTGATATTTCATACACGCATTCATCTGATGATACTCTATCGTGCTATAGCACTTCCATGACCCACCGCCCACCCCTTACCCCAAGGTCAAGGTCACAAACTTGACACATTCATAAACTTAACGTTGGGGTAAATGTCTGATAAGAACTGTTTCCTTTGATGGAACGCCTTGATATTTCATACATACATTCCTCAGATGACCCTCTATCATGCTGTAGTAAATCCACAACCCACCACCCAACCCTTACCCCAAGGTCAAGGTCACAAACTTAGCATGTTCATAAACTTTACATTGGGGTAAATGTTGTGTAACGTCTGTTTCTTTACACTTTGAACGCTTTGATATTTCATACATGCATTCATCCGATGATCCTCTATTGTGCTACAGCAAATCCATGACCCACCCACCCCTTTCCCCAAGATCAACATCATAAACTTAACGTTGGAGTAAATGTCTTTTTATAACTTCTGTTTCTTTACAGGGAACACCTTCATATTTCAACATGCATTCATCTGATAATACTCTATTGTGCTACAGCAAATCCATGACCCACCCCCCACCCCTTTTGCCAAGGCCAAGGTCACAAACTTAGCACATGTATACATGCATTCCTCATGTGAATAGCTATCATGCTGTAGAAAATCACCAACTTAGTGTGTTCATAAACTTAACGCTGGGTTAAATTTTGTTTTCCTTCTCATTTCAGGGAGCGCATTGATATTTCATACATGCATTCATCTTAATATGCTATATCATGCTATATCAAATCCACGATCTACCTTCCACCACTGACCTCAATGTCAAGGTCCACCGCACACCCCTTATCCCAAGGTCAGGTTATATAATATTCATGTTTTTTATACAACTGTGACAAGTTTGAATGAAGGCTGCCAACAGGCGAGCTTCGTTGTCTTCTGACAACTCTTGTTGTCTTTCAGTCCAATGCAATTAACAATGTCTGTCTAGGGATGCTGCTTTGTTTCGCATATGACCCACGCCCGAACACCCAATGTCCAGGTCACTGGGGGCTTATGTTCACCTTGTTTGTAAGGCAAATGCGTTTAATATTTTCTCAATTACTCCTTAACTCCTTCACCAATTTTAATAATATTTGCCCACAATGTCTGTCAAGGGATTAGCTTCGTAATAACAATGGCCTTTTACTATCAAGGCTACAGGTGGGGGCATCCGTGTTCTATGAACACATATTCTAGTTTTAGTTAAATTAATTAACTTTTTGAAAAAGCCACACTCTGTTCACCTTTATTATCAGCTATAGATGACAGTGAAGTAGCAACTGCACTTCAGACTGAAGCCGTGAAATCGGGACCTGGTTTCCAAACAACAGTGAGCATGCCATTATTTAGGGTTAGTATGGCAGTAGTGGTCTAATCACAATAACAATGTATTTGGATATAATTTGTTTTGGGAAACCCGTATTTAATAGGGGTTTCCCAAAGCAAATTTTGTCCAAATATTGTAACAGTAAGTCGCCTAGGGCATCAAACATACTTTCATAGTATTTCCATCCCACTGGTCCGTCGGATGAGACCTTAAACTGTGGTCCTGTCTCTATATGACCTTAGCTGTTGGTGGGACGTTAAACTCTTTCACTTTTTTTTAGCTCACCTGAGCGAAGCTCATGTGAGCTATTGTTACCTCAATGTGTCCGTCGTCCGTGAACATTTTCAAACGTCTTCTCCTCGGTAACCATTGGTCAAGTCACCAAACTTCATGGTCTTGGTCCTTAGGTAGGGGGATTGCAAAATTGTTAAAATGACGTCATCAAGTAATCCAAGATGGCCGCCATCTAAAAATCTTCTCAAGAACCGCCAACCGGATTTCAACAAAACTTGGTAGGAATGATCGATGTACAATGCTCTTTCAAAATTGTTAAAATGGTGGCCCGTCGGTTCAAATTCGGGTCAGATTTTATTTTTGACCGAATATGGTCATGTCATATATCAAATCGAAGGTATCAACGAGGCTCTTTCAAAGTTGCTAAAATGGTGACCCCGTGGTCAAAAATGGGCGAGGCCCGTGGGGTCAAATGGGTGTCAAATTTTTTTTTGACCAAATATGGTCATGACTATCAAATCGAAGGTATCAACGAGGCGATCGCTCTGGTACATTTTTTGTCGAAATTGGATGGTCATGTTCAAACTTTATTCAAACTTCAAATAAATACACTCCGAGGCCATCAGATGCCTCGGCGGGCTCGACATACGGGCCGCGGCCATCTGGTAATGAACTAATGCACAAGTGATTTGGTCTTTCTGCTGAACAAACGAGTGAGTGTAGCAAAACTTTTATTTAGCTGAAGCATCCAATCACGAGCACATTACTTCACGATGATCGGCTCACCTGATTAAAACACATTTTTAGCTTGACTATTCGAAGAATAGTTAGAGCTTATGTTGTCACCCCGGCGTCGGCGTCAACGTCACGTCACGCCTTGGTTAAGGTTTTTAGTCAAGCTTGTCTATGCAATACTACTGGCCCTACACCCACCATACTTGGACAACTTCATCTCCTAGTGATGTACATCAATAAACCCTGATCTATATTTGACCTTGACCTACATTTTGTCTTGAATTACTTTGTTAATTCCCCTTGGTTAAGGTTTTTAGTCAAGCTAAGCTTGTATATGAAATACTCCTGGCGTACACCCACCATACTTGTTGGACAACTTCATCTCTAGTGATGTACATCAACAACCCCTGACCTATATTTGACCTTGACCTACATTTAACCTTGAATTACTTAGTTAATTCCCCTTGGTTAAGGTTTTTAGTCAACCTTGGTTAAGGTTTTTAGTCAAGCTTGTACATGGAATACTATTGTGCATACAGACACCATACTTGGACAACCTTTTCTCATAGGGATGTACATCAATAACCCCTGATCTATATTTGACATTGACCTACATTTGCTCTTGAATTACTTACTTAATTCCCCTTGGTTAAGGTTTTTAGTCAAGCTTGTATATGGAATACTCCTGGCCCTACACCAACCATACTTGGACAACTTCATCTCCTAGTGATGTACATCAACAACCCCTGACCTATATTATGACCTTGACCTACATTTAACCTTGAATTACTTAGTTAATTCCCCTTGGTTAAGGTTTTTAGTCATCATTGATTAAGGCTTTTAGTCAAGCTTGTACATGGAATACTAGTTAGCATACAGACACCATACTTGGACAACCTTTTCTCATAGGGATGTACATCAATAACCCCTGATCTATATTTGACCTTCACCTACATTTGCTCTTGAATTACTTAGTTAATTCCCCTTGGTTAAGTTTTTTAGTCAAGCTTGTACATGGAATACTATTGTGCATACAGACACCATATTTGGACAAAACCTTTTCTCTAGGGATGGTGTACATCAATAACCCTGACCTATATTTGACCTTGACCTACATTTCCTCTTGAATTACTTAGTTAATTCTCCTTGGTTAAGGTTTATAGTCAAGCTTGTATATGAAATACTCCTGGGCCTACAGCAACCATACTTGGACAATTTCATCTCCTAGTGATGTATATGAATAATCCCTGACCTATATTTGACCTTGACCTACTTTTATCCTTGGATTACTTACTTATTTCCCCTTGGTTAAGGTTAAGCTTGTATATGGAATACTCCTGGGCCTACAGCAACCATACTTGGAAAACTTCATCTCCTAGTGATGTACATCAACAACCCCTGACCTATATTTGACCTTGACCTACATTTAACCTTGAATTACTTAGTTAATTCCCCTTGGTTAAGGTTTTTAGTCATCATTGGTTAAGGCTTTTAGTCAAGCTTGTACATGGAATACTAGTTAGCATACAGACACCATACTTGGACAACCTTTTCTCATAGGGATGTACATCAATAACCCCTGATCTATATTTGACCTTCACCTACATTTGCTCTTGAATTACTTAGTTAATTCCCCTTGGTTAAGTTTTTTAGTCAAGCTTGTACATGGAATACTATTGTGCATACAGACACCATATTTGGACAACCTTTTCTCATAGGGATGTACATCAATAACCCCTGACCTATATTTGACCTTGACCTACATTTCCTCTTGAATTACTTAGTTAATTCTCCTTGGTTAAGGTTTATAGTCAAGCTTGTATATGAAATACTCCTGGGCCTACAGCAACCATACTTGGACAATTTCATCTCCTAGTGATGTACATGAATAATCCCTGACCTATATTTGACCTTGACCTACTTTTATCCTTGGATTACTTACTTATTTCCCCTTGGTTAAGGTTTTTAGTCAAGCTTGTATATGGAATACTCCTGGGCCTACAGCAACCATACTTGGAAAACTTCATCTCCTAGTGATGTACATCAATAACCCCTGACCTATATCTGACATTGACCTATATTTAACCTGGAAGTACTTACTTAATTTCCCTTGGTTAAGGTTTTTAGTCAACCTTGGTTTAGGTTTTTATGCAGGCCGCGGCCACCTTGTTTGTCAAGCTATGTATACATCGACAACCCTCGTAGTCGAGCTATGCTGTTCTCCTACAGCTCTTGTTATGTCGAGCGGTATATAGTTTTCGTAATTCCGTTTGTCCATCTGCGTTAAGTTTTTGGGTACCCATTATCTCGAACGGTAAGTCGGATTGACCTCAAACCACAAAGATTTCCTTATCATCATCCATATTTTCATTCCATACCACACGCATGCAGCCTTCATGTTCAAGGTCAAGTTACTTATAAATTTGCGTTAAAGTTTTCGCGTACCCATTATCTCTGCAACGGTAAGTCAGATGGACTTCAATCTTCATATACTTCCTTATCATCATCATCCATGTTTTCATTCCATACCACACCCATGCTTTTTTCATGTCCATGGTGAAATTACTTACAAATTTGCGTCCGTAAGATTTGCGTTAAAGTTTTCTGGTACCCATTATCTCTGCAACGGTAAGTCGGATTGACGTCAAACTCCATATACTTCCTTATCATCATCCATATTTTCATACCATACTGCACCCATGAGGCCTTCATGTCCAAGCTCAAGGTGAAATTAATTAGAAATATTTGCGTTTAAGTTTTTATTTGTCGGTCCAGGCGGCAGCCGGGGGTATACGTGAGCCCCTGCTCACTTTCTCTAGTCTTTCATTTTACACGTTATTTTCTCAAATCAAAGAATCAAGTGTAAAAAAATATTGGTGGTAACCAGCCAAACCATTCAATCAACCAACCACTCAACTGATCAACTAACCCACAAAACCGATCAACTAACCCAACGTACCAACCTATCAACCAACCACTTAACTGACCGACCAACCCACCAAATCAATCAACTAACCCAACATATCAACCAAGTCAATCAACTAACCAATCAAACGACCAGCTGACCCACTAACCAATCAGTCAACCAACCAATTTTACTACAAACCCACCATACAATCAACCAATCAATCAATCAGGAGGATGAACCACCTGACAGACAACCCATTGAACAAGTTCTGCAAGATCTTTCTCAGGCGATGAGAAGCTCGAACGAGGATCCCCAAAAATCGGGCAATATTAATATTCCCGCTCAATCAGGTAACAATTCCAACTTAAAATGATTTACACGATTCTGAGCATTTTCATTGGTCACAAACGGCCACAACCGGGCATATGGCTAGAGTTTATACGTGAATAAATACCCAATTAAAATTGCCAAAAACCGAATTGAAATCAGAAGTAGTGAATGAAAGCAATGAAAAATGTGTGGTATCTTTATCATGCTACAGAAAACAACAAACAGACCACAAATATAGCATATTTTCTTATTTTTCCATGAAAACACATCTTGGTATTTCATTAGAATTGTCTCAAATTCTAATGAAATACCAAAATGTGTTTTCAGTTAGAAGCAAACTATTCAATGAGTGCGGTCTGCTGATGTGTAAACAGTTGTGTGATTCTATTTTACACAATTACAATTTTGAAATACCCAATTTCTTCAGAAATGATCGAGTGACAATACTCAATTACTAATTCCTTATCTGGAGCCCTGAAACCCCATCGAAATTTCAAATGCAAAAAACATGAAACGCAACTTCCGGGTCATCATCGGCATTAGAATCGCCCCCACTAATTCTTTATCAGGTAACGAGCTTCGTATTGGCCGAATACATACTGATTGATAACATATTGCTGTATCAGGCATTCACCTGATACCAATATCTGGGTTACAACGAATTGAAAACTGCCGTTTCATTGGTCGAACGGCGTCGCATGACGTTATCGATTAACGTCAGTGGAATGACTTCATGGAAACAAGTCCACGTTCTTTTCAACGATAACAATGTCATAAACATTACCTGATCAATAGAATAATCATGCTAGTGTCTTTTTATATCAAGTTTATCAGGCTCTGTTCGGAAACGGTAGGAATTCCTCGGAATTCTTACGCGTTTCCTAGCCTCTCTGGTTATCTTTCCTTGGGCAGCTGTCGTGACAGTAGTTTGACAAATGACGAGATCACACAATTAAGACGCGAGCCTGAAATTTGTGGATACATTAATGTTCTGATATTAATCCTTAGAGCGCGGGGAAACGAAGTGTCGTCTGCTGTTGTTTAATATTTTGTCGTTCCTACTTTTTTTTTTATTCCTACTTTTTCATACTATTTCATCAAAATTCCCAAAATTCCTACTTTTTCCTACTTTTTCATTTGAAAAGCTAAAAAAAATTAAAAGCTATGCTGTTCTGATCTGTTATGAGATTTATTTACAGAAAAAAGCTGTGCATGTTATATAGAGTGCTCTCGGGTGTCTTCTTCTTGTGGCCTTGATGTTTGTGATACCTCAGATGCCTGCCAGTTCGGAACACAGCATACAGTATTCTCAGGTGAGTGTTGTAATATACTCTTGCTAAGTGATTTTAGCCCCAGGTACAGCCTTTTCTTTGAACATTTATGTGCCAGATTAACTGATCCAAACAATTGTGCTGCAGTAGCCCCTGCTTCTCATAAATGATGAGTTAAAGGGGATGGCATTTTCCCTGTGTGCCACAGCATCAAGCACCAGATTAGGATAGTGAGAAAGCTCCTTCGCACCTGCTCTGGGACTTCTGCCAACCTACGACGTCACTTGCACACATTCTATACAAATACAGTGACGCATGCCGTCGCAGGCTACTTATAACGCTCGACACTGCCAACTTCAGACAATGGTTATACTATTTTGATACATCTTTAAACGATTTCACTCTTTGACTATTTATGTTTATAGCGAAGAACATTGTACATGTTTAATGTTTAATGCTAATACATAATATTGTATATTGTATTGTATACTTTCTAATTAGGAATTAAAATCTTTGTGTAAAAGGTAAACACTGTGATGTTTATATGAGTGTTGCATTGGGAATTTTGATTCAGTATATTGAGGAACAACTTATATTTCAAATATGCATGTATTTCAAACTGCTGCTGTTTCAATACTAAATTGATTTGAATTAAACAACCAAGTTAAATGGGCAATACATTTATGCAATTTAAAATAGTTTTTTACATTGAAGTTTTCTGAAGTAGTTTATAATATGCACATGTTTGAACTTGATGTTGGCATTTTGCGTCACTTTTCATATGACATCGCCATTGACATCGATTGAAAATCCATGTTTAGGGACTGGCACATCTCATGAATGGATGAGTCGAACAAGACGAGAGCTCAAATTATTCAGCAGTTGCAACTACATTTCTGAAGCTACTTTGCACAGTCCCCTTGGTATAAATTAAAAACAAAATATGAAAATACATGATAGTCTATGGGAAATGTATTTTGTCCTTTAAATACACGGCACATTGATAGATTTCTAGTCTTCATAGGCTACACATTAGTATATTAAGTAAATTGGGCCATCAACTGAGAAAATGGACCTTATAACTTTTCCATCCAGCTGAGTATACACATGTGTAGTTTGATCAGACTCAACACTGCTTGCCAGACCCATATCTTAGCGCCGTGTAATGGCATGTCAAACAGTGTACACTGAGATCAGACCTCATAACCTCATCAGGCGCGGATACAGGGGGGGGGGGGGGGGGGGTCCAGGGGGTCCGGACCCCCCTCTGCTCCCGGCAAAAAAAGAAAAAAAAGAAGAAAATCTACAATACTCGAATAGTTGGATGACTTTTTTCGTGGCCTAGGTGTCAGGAAATCGCATCTGCGGCGATCTGGCATTTAAACATTTCCTGGGGGAGGACCCCCAGACCCCCCGACTTTACGATTTCGTGCTCGCGCAGGTCAGGTACGCCAAATTTTAATTACAGACCCCACCCCCCTTGCAATTATTTCTGTATCCGCGCCTGCTCATACATGCTGATATGCTGGTTGAAAACCATAAAAGGCATGCTCTTAGTTGGTGTACATATTGCTGTCAAATGTTAGTTCAAAGAATAAAAAAAATAATTTCAGACTGGCAGCATCCGTAATGTTGAAGACACAAGGCCACAACAAGAAGACATCACTGAAACACACGGTTCCGAGTAACCGTGAGTACAAGAAATGTTCAAAGTAAAAGTCAAAGGTAAGAAAATATGAACAAATGTTCCTACTTTTTTATCATAAATTCCTACTTTTTCCTACTTTTTTCCTACTTTTTGCGAAAATAAATCCTACTTTTTTTCCTACTTTTTCACAAAAGGTCACCAGAGAGCCTGTAAGGCGTTGTCAAAACATGTTTTTAATAAGAAAAATGAAATATAAAAAATAAACAGCATACGACAAAAATGACTTCAGCATTGTAAGGGTTAAGGGTTAAGACCGCTTGTGGGTCTGAAGAAAAGTTGTCTTATTAGTGAGTCGGTCTTACTACCGGAACTGAGTAGAGACCAAATCCGTAAGTCTTTGCATGCTGGGAAACTTGTGGGCTATGCGCTACATAGTAAATTGCCAAGGTAGGAGGAGATGCACAGATACAAGCCAACTTCCAAGTCATTTCTCAAGGCGAAAGAAAAACGAAAGCCCCTCTCTGAGGCCAGTGACATGCCAGTAAGTATATACAGACCTCCAGATAAGTTTTATATTTAAAGGGTATTATACCCCCATATTTGAAATTCAATGTGTGTTTTACTTTTACAAATATATTATTGATTTTCTTCATTATTACATAGGGAACAAATGATAAGAAATTAAATAAATTAAAAAATTCACTTATTTGAGCTGCAAAAAGCAAACAGTGTTTTGCAGCTCAACTAAGTAAATTTTCAACTTTATTACAGTATTTTCACTACTCGATTTGAAAATCAATGCGTATTTTCGCATTGCAGTGATTAAGATTTTGTTCTCCCACTTTGGATAATCAATGCGTATTCTGCTAAAATAAGTGCGTAAAATACTCTGCTCTGAGTATATATACTGTATTTCCCTTAAGTATTTGGACAACCATTTATTTGGGGAAACATCTTAAAGTATATGGTTTCCAAACATCAGTGAGCTTGACATTATTATACCCCCCCCCCCCCCCCGCAACGAGTTGTAGGGGGGTGGTGGTATACTGGAGTCGGGTCGTCCGTCCGTCCGTCCGTCCGTCCGTCACTAAACTTAACATCAGAGAAATATTGTTATAACTTCTATTTCCTTCATCGAAAATGCTTAATATTTCACACATGCATTCCTGTAAGGCTCTACTACCATGCTGTGCCAAATCCACGACCGTCCAACCCCCACTGATCCAAAGGTCAAGGTCAAATACTTGATCTCTTTACAAAACTTAACATCAGAGAAATATGTTATAACTTCTATTTCTTTCATTGAAAATTCTTAATATTTGATGCATGCATTCCTCTAAGGCTCTACTATTATGCTGTGACAAATCCCCGCTGATCTCGAGGTCAATGTCACATACTTAGTCTCTTTACAAAACTTATCATCAGAGAAATCGGTTATAACTTCTATTTCCTTGCTTGGATCTGCTTCACATTTCACACACGCATATCTCCAATGGACCTCTACCACCCTGTGACAAATTCACATTCGTGCCGCCCCCGCTAAGCCCAGAGTCATGGTCACAAGCACACACACTTGGACATTTTTGTCGCGCCCGCTTGCGGAAAGCGCGATATAGTCGGCACTTTGGCGTACGTACGTACGTATGTACGTACGTGTGTACGTACGTACATACGTACGTACATACGTACGTGTGTCCGGTTAATGTTTTTGGTTAAGTTGTTTGGTTAAGTTTTTTGGTTAAAGTTTTTGGTTAAGTTTTTTGGTTAAAGTTTTTGGTTTAAGTTTTTTGGTTAAAGTTTTTCGTTACACTATATCTCTGCAACTGCTTTGCCCATTACCTTGAAACTTCACATGGGTGTTTATCATCATCTATATTTTCATTCTACCCCCCTCCCGTGCGGCCCCTGTGCCCAATGTCAAGGTCAAATTACTTTGAAGTTTTTGGTTAACCTTTTTTTCGCGCCTGCTTGCGGAAAGCGCGATATAGTCGGCACTTTGGCGTACGTACGTACGTACGTACGTACGTACGTGTGTCCGGTTAAAGTTTTTGGTTAAGTTTTTTGGTTAAACTTTTTCGTTATACTATATCTTTTTTTTTAGTGTCCATGCCTCGCCACAAGGCGCGATATGCAGGCCGTGGCCATCTAGTTTACATATTGAGGTGTACCTGGGCCGACGCAGGGGTTTTTCCGTAAGCCTCGCTTACTGACCAATCTAGGGTTAACTTTTTCAACATTACAGACCTATTTGCTGATGTTTGCATACAGCCGTCTCATCAGAAGATGGGTTGTTTTTTTTTGCATGTAATTTTGATATATCTTGGAGAAAAGAAAACACCCCCTTTTTAACTTGTCTGTTTTCGAAGAAAACTGAAAGAGCTATTGTCACCACTCAAGCAACGTCTGCGGCATCATGTCGTGAGCTTCTCAACAACACCTTGGCCTACGTTCTTGAAACTTGAACACAGCTTCCTTCTTGCATCATTCACAACCCACTCATTATCCACCCACCCATCCATTTCCTTGACCTACTTTTTCCGCTTGAATTACTTAGCAATTTTATACTCTTAAATCTTGGTTGGCCTTTACATTTGAGTCATTTCTCAACAACCCCTCTGTTCATGATACATTGACACAACATCCTTCGTGCATCACTCATCACAATCCACATGATCATCCATGTGCTAGACCTATTTTTTCCACTTGCATTACTTAAAACTATGTTATGCATTTAAATCATTGTTAACGTTTACATTCAAGTAATTTTCTAAACAACCCCTTGGTCTATGTTCATGAAACATCGACACAACTGCTTCCTTTCATCACTGGTTTGGCCCTCACATACGTCTTTGGCATTTTGTATGTGACAGTTGAATCTGGTTATATCCCTTATGTGAGTATTACGATATTCGTAATCCTATTTTAAGGGAAGGGGCCAAGTGACTTTGGTGTGGTATGGACCTGGCACCAGGTCAGGTTATTCTAATTTCAGGGCTGAATATATTTGTTCTCGATGTAAATATTCCGTTCTGATTTTGGGATTTTCCCCCCAATGCAGCAGGTTAAAATGGGATCGAACCCGTTTGCCCGGCCTTACATGACCTTAGCTGTTGATAGGCTGTTAAACACTAATAAACAAACAAAAAAACTTAACACAAAACTCACAATCCATCCACATGCCATGTCCTTGACCTACATTTTCCACTTGAATTAATAATCAATTGTGTGTTCTTAATTCTTGGTTAACATGTTTACATTCAAGTCACCATTCATTTCTCAAGATCCCCTTGGCCTATGTTCACGACACTTGCACATAACTTCTTCTTGCATCGCTCACCACAACCCACCCATACACCATCCAATCATCCATGTTCTTGACCTATCTTTTACGTAGCAATTTTATGGTCTTAAATCTTTAAGGCTTTACATTTGACTCATTTTCGCAACAACTTATTGGTCTATGTTTTCATTAACTGTCCATGTGCTGTACATTGCTGATCATTTCGGTGATAAAATTTCAGACGAGTGTTGCATCGTTTTGCAGTGCTCTTGTTTATAAATGGACTCGTCTGAAAATTATTTTTTCATTATTGAATTGCTCAGAAAATTAACGTATCGCTGTCCATTCCAGTTACTTAGGGTTGAAAGGGTTAATGAAACATGTTTATCACTTTGTACCAGGATGGGCCATGGCCTAGGGGATGTGGCATTGTACTTTACTGGAGTTCAATCCTCAACCTTGGGGTGAAAAATACTTTCAAAAAGTATTTCAATCCCACTGGTCAGTCGGATGAGGCTTTAAAACCTGGTCCTGTCTCTTTATGACCTTTTTACACCTTCTACCACCCACCCCAACCAACCATGTTACAGGTAGACAGCCAGAAGATCACGACTGTTCACAACCAACCTCAGAATTGCACCATGATGCTAGACAGCCAGTCACTCACAGAAAGACCAACATCCCCATTTCAGACCAAGATATCCGTGAAATAAGTAACGGCGTAGGAATGGACTGGCAAGCCCTGGCAACGTTTTTGCACTACAAATATACTCAAACAGATACATTGCGTTTAAATTATATGTTAAGGGTGGAGGAAGCGATATTTATGATGATAAAGAAATGGCATGATGTTGTAGTTTCGTGCAATGAGAATCCACGTATGCTGTTGGCGTGTGCGTTTTTAAAATGTGGAAACAACGAAATGGCAATGACCATAGTGGAAAAGGACAAAGTGGATGGTATATTTAATTATTGTTTAATTGAGACAACCATGAGATTTTGTATCTAAGAACCTGTACATGTATTTACAAAATTTACGATATTTTCCGTAAATGAATTGAAAGTTGATAAAAGGTTCAGGGAAAGATTTTCCATGAAAATACTGTCAACTTTCGACTTTCAAAATAAGTGCGCCTTTCGAAGAAATGAGTGCTTATGGCATGCCCTCGGTGTCGTAGTCGGTGTCTGTCTTCAAAAATTCAAAAACTTAATGTTGGGGGAAATTTGTTATAAATTCTGTTTCCTTTCACCAAACCTTTTAATATTGCAGACATGCCTTTCTTCAATGATTCTTTATCATGTTGTGACAAATCCATGATGCTGAGACCCCCGCTAACCCCCAGGTAAAGGTCACAGTCTTCGTGCTTTCATAAAGTTTTCGCTAGGGGAAATTTCTTATGATTTATATTTTCTTTCACCAAACATTTTAATATTTTGCACATGCCTTTCTCTAATGATTTTTAGCTCGCCTGCACGAAGTGCATAAGAGCTTATGGCATACCCCCGGCGTTGTCGACGTCAGCGTCGTCCACAAACTTAACGTTGGGTAAATCTCTTATAACTTCTGTTTCCTTTCATGGAACACCTTGTTATTATACCCCCCGCAACGAGTTGAGGGGGGGTATACTGGAGTCAGGTTGTCCGTCCGTCCGTCCGTCCGTCCGTCCGGATAAACTTAACATCAGAGAAATATTGTTATAACTTCTATTTCCTTCATCTAAAATGCTTGATATTTCACACATGCATTCCTGTAAGGCTCTACTACCATGCTGTGCCAAATCCACGACCGTCCAACCCCCGCAGATCCCAAGGTCAAGGTCAATTACTTAGTCCGTAAACTTAACATCAGAGTATATTGTTATAACTTCTATTTCCTTCATCTAAAATGCTTAATATACACACATGCATTCCTGTAAGGCTCTACTACCATGCTGTGCCAAATCCACGACCGTCCAACCCCCGCTGATCCAATGTCAAGGTCAAATACTCTATTCAAAACTTAACATCAGAGAAATAAGTTATAACTTCTATTTCCTTCATTGAAAATTCTTATTATTTCACTTGTGCATTCCTCTAAGGTTGTACTATCATGCTGTCACAAATCTACGAGTGTCCAACCCCGCTGATCCCAAGGTCAAGGTCACATACTTAGTCTCTTTACAAAACTGAACATCAGAGAAATATGTTATAACTTCTATTTCTTTCATGGAAAATACTTAATATTTCATATGCTGTGACAAATCCCCGCTGATCTCGAGGTCAACGTCACATACATACCGTATAACCTTGGCTTAACGCCCCCCTCCTAATAAACGCGCCCCCCCCCCCCCCCCCAAATAAAAAAAAATAATTTTTTTTTTTTTACCAGTGACCGCCAATTTCAAACACAAATAATCCTTAAATCCTTTTTTGTGTTTGAAATTGGCGGTCCTTGGTAAAAAACAATTATTTTTTTTAATGGCTAATAAACCCCCCCCCCCCCCCCCCAATAATTTTCTTTTTTTTTTACCAATTTACCAATCCTTATTTGTGATTTGAAATTGGCGGTCTTTTGTAAAAAAAAATTTTTTTTTTTTTTTTTTTTTTTACTGGCTAATAAACGCCCCCCCCCCCCTTTTGTAAAATGTAACGCCTCCGGGGGCGTTAATTCGAGGTTATACGGTAGTCTCTTTACAAAACTTAACATCAGAGAAATCGGTTATAACTTCTATTTTCCTTGCTCGGATCTGCTTCACATTTCACACACTCATTGCTCCAATGGACCTCTACCACCCTGTGACAAATTCACGTTCATGCCGCTCGCGCTAATCCCAGAGTCAAGGTCACAAGCCCACACACTTGGAAATTTTTACATATTTTAGGGGTACCTGGGCCCACTCGGGGGGTATTCCGTAAGCCTCGCTTACTGACCAATCTAGTTCATACATGCATTCCTCAGATGACCCTCTATCGTAATGTAGCAAATCCACAACCCACTACCCAACCCTTACCCCAAGGTCAAGGTCACAAACTTAGCATGTTCATAAACTTAACGTTGGGGTAAATGTCTTATAACATCTGTTTCCTTTCATGGAACGCCTTGATATTTCATACATGCATTCATCTGATGATACAGTGCGACCCCGTTAGTACACGCTTCACTATAACACGAATTCGGTTAGTACACGGTTGTGCCTTGGCTCCCGAATTTTTTTCCTATTTGTATATCAAAATCATGTTAAATTTGTAACACGACAATTGTCAGAAATCGTGTTAAATTTGCGATTCTTTCCCAAATTAGACCCAAAATGGACGATTTTTTTTTTTTTATGGGCGCATAGCCTCCTATTATCTCACCGATGTGAATGTGCAGCTGATCACGTTTGCACATTTCGTAAATTAATCCGAGCAAACTGGGAATAAGATCAGTAAGACCAGTAACAAAGCAGTGCTAATTGTTATGTGCTCGATTTCATTTTTCCGGCATGCGTTCGCGCTCACCATTGGTGGAATATTAATTAGGTGTAAAGGCTGACCAATCGGAGATCGCGTATCAGTCGCGCAGATTAACTCGACCCAGATTAACTAAATTCTTACAGCACTGCCCACGCCCCCAGCGCATGTACACAAATGTGTACGTGACAACTGGCCTTGTTTCGCTACGTCATAATTGAGCCAGTGCAAGAGATAATCAACTTTTTATTATACGGTAACTGAGATTTTCGCCGAGAATGATTTGACTATTTTCTGCTAATATATCGGAAAGTTGATAACATTTTCAGAGCAAATGCGTAATAATTACTAATTTAATATTCGTCAACATTCGATATCATTTACAGAAAATGTACACTATTATCAGATTCATCTTCGTCGAAAATCTCGCGTGATAAGCCTGATTACCTCATGAACTGGCGCAATATTAATAACACTCTGGCAAAACATGTCTAGACAGGTCTGTACTCAAACCACAGGTGGAATAGTCGGACGTGTGACACAAAAGAAAATGACCATTACAAAAATATCCATTACCCCACCCACTTGATCTCGTTCTATTAACGTCATGTACAGTACGATACCAGGTGGGTGGGATAATGGGATTTTTTTAATAGGCATTTATTTTGGTGTCATAGGTCCGTGTCTTCCACCTGTGCTCACCATATGAGTAAACACAGATTGCAACGCACGAGCTTGTCCGTGATGTTGCAGCTGATGGAACAGGATATCGGTCATTGGGTCATTGCGTCATCATTACTACACTTTTTTCTACACGCGTTTACAATAATGGATTGCACGGACCTGCGTAGATCTACATTCTACATGAACATGATGAATAAATAAAACATGACGTTAACAATTCTTGGATTCAATATATTTATTATATGCGAAGATAACAGTGAAAACTTATGGCATATTATAGGCATTGGCGACGTCGTTCATTCGCAGTCACAGTGTACAGTGTACATGTATTTTTTGTTGACATTATGATGCGTCTTGGGCGAGAACGGATATAGCACGGTTCGGATAAGCAACACGGAAGGTTGTATGTCGCCGGACTTCCGTGTACTAACGGGGTCGCACTGTACTGTATCGTGCTATTGCAAATCCATGACCCACCGCCCACCCTTTACCCGAGGGTCAAGGTCACAAACTTAGCACATTCATAAACTTAGCATTGGGGTAAATGTCTTATAACATCTGTTTCCTTTCATGGAACGCCTTGATATTTCATGCATGCTTTCCTCAGATGACATTCTATCATGTTGTAGCAAATCCACAACCCACCACCCAATGCTTGCCCAATGGTCAAGGTCACAAACTTAGCATGTTCATAAACTTAACGTTGGGGTAAATGTTGTGTAACTTCTGTTTCATTACAGGGAACGCTTTGATATTTCATACATGCATTCATCTGATGATACTCTATCGTGCTATAGCAAATCCATGACCCACACCCCACCCCTTTCCCCAAGGTCAAGATCACAAACTTCACATTCAAACTTAACGTTTGGGTAAATGTCTTTTAAATAATAACATCGTTTCATGGAACGCCTTGATATTTCATACATGCATTATCTGATGATACTCTATCGTGCTAGCAAATCCATGACCGCCCACCCCCTTACCCAGGGTCAAGGTCACAAACTGCACATTCATCTCAACGTTGGGGTGTAAATATAACATCTGTTTTCTTTCATGGAAGCCTTGATTTATACTGATTCATGATGATTCAATCGTGCATAGCAAATCCATGACCCCGCCCATACCCCAGGGTCAAGGTACACTTAGACATTCATAAACTCAACGTGGGGTAAATGTCTTATACTCCTTTCATGGAACCTGATATTTCATACAGCATTCCTCAGGCTATCATGCGTAGCAAACCACAACCCACCACCCAACCCTTACCCCAAGGTCAAGGTCACAAACTTAGCATGTTCATCAACTTTACGCTTTGATATTTCATACATGCATTCATCTGATGATCGTCTATTGTGCTACATCAAATCCAGGACCCACCCCCCACCTCTTTTCCTAAGGTCAAGGTCACAAACTTAGCACATTCATACATGCATTCCTCATGTGAATAGCTATCATGCTGTAGAAAATCACCAACTTAGTGCGTTCATAAACTTAACGTTGGGTTAAATTTTGTTTTACTTCTGTTTTCAGTGAGTGCATTAATATTTCATACATGCATTCATCTTAATATTCTATATTATGCTATAGCAAACCCACGACCCACCTTGCACCACTGACCCCAATGTCAAGGTCTACCGCACACCCCTTAACCCAAGGTCAAGTTATATAATATTCATGTTTTTTTATGCAACTGTGCCAAGTTTGAGTGAAGGCTGCCAACAGGCGAGCTTCGTTGTCTTCTGACAACTCTTGTCTATCCATGCTGTGACAAATCCCGGTAACCCCAATGTCAATGTCACAGTTGTTATGCTTTCATAAACTTAACGTTGGGGGAAATTCATTACAATTTCTGTTTCCTTTCACCTAACGTTATGATATTTCACACATACCTTTCTCTAATGATTCTCTATCATGCTGTGACAAATCCATGATGATCAGATCCCCACTAACTCCAAGGTCAAGGTCACAGTCGTAGTGCTTTTATAAATTTAACGTTGGAGGAAATATTTTTATAATTTCCTTTCACCAAAAGTTTTGATATATCACACATGCCTTTCTCTAATAATGTTCTATCATGCTGTGACAAATCCACGACACTTAGCCCCCCCCCCCCAACCCCAAGGTCAAGGTCACAGTCTTAGTGCATTCATAAGCTTAACGTTGGGGTAAATTTGTTTTAATTCTCTTTCCTTTCACCGTTTCCCAAGGTCAAGGTCATAATCTTA
Source organism: Conchocele bisecta (assembly GCA_029237695.1). Taxonomy (NCBI): domain Eukaryota; kingdom Metazoa; phylum Mollusca; class Bivalvia; order Lucinida; family Thyasiridae; genus Conchocele; species Conchocele bisecta. Next base: position 3,307,438 of record CM055280.1, on the reverse strand, counting down.
GCACTTTCGCAAACTTAACATTGGGGGAAATTTGTTTATGGTTCATTTAACACAGCTTCTTGATATTTGTTAAACTAAAGCACCACCAGGCGTGCTTTGTTGTCTTCTGACAGCTGATGTTTATTACATCATATTTACTGCTCAATTTAAAAATCTTTGTGATACGATGAAGTCATATTGATGAAAAATAATATTTACCGAGCACGTCATGCACGCAGCCATTATGCAGGACCTAAACAATATACCATGTGCTTATACCAACTAATCGTAATTAATGAGAATGTATTTGACCAATACAAATCATCTAATAAACTGCCCTCACACATCACATTCAGTAATTAAACTTTCAGAGACGCAACCAGCATTTTCTCAATAGCATAACTCAACTTGTCACTTAACCCTTTCAACACAACATACCTCTTTATTACCCGGCTCGTAACGAACCGTCTCCTGATGATCTACATTTATTTGCAAGTAATTTGATTTGTTTTTACCCAAAACACACCTCTTTCTTATAAATGGACTAGTCTGTAAATCATTTTGTGACAATCTGATTGGTTAAATTAACTTTTCACGGTCCATTCCAGTTATTTAAGGTTGAAAGGGTTAAATCTTGTTTCAGCTGCCTGCCAGATGACGGCCGAGCAAGCAACTGTTAACAAAATCCAGCAGATATCCTTCGACGTTGGAGCCCATGGTAAGTTGTTGTTTATTGTTGCTATGACTGGAGAAATCTGGGTTTTGCGACCATCAGGAGCTACCCACAGGCAATGTTGAATATCCCCCACCCACTTGCATTCATGTAGTATAACAGAAAGCCAGACACTAAAGCCTGAATCGAGATTTCATTTCAGTGTCCCACTCACTTCCGGTTGAGCTAAAATTTGCAACGGACGATTTGATTGGTTGAATTTTTTTATCAACCAATCAAATTGTTTGTTACAAACGCACGTTTGCTATAAAACCGGAAGTAGCCTGGACAGGCAAAAGAAATCTGCAGTAAAACAAATTAAAAGCATTATTTTGTATGTTTTAACACATCTGGGTTGTAATTGAAGGTGCCATTCCGTTTATTATAAGTTTACTCCAAATAGATATGCCAGAAATTGCACCAATATTGATTAATATTAGACAGAATACAGATTAGTATTTCATCACACTTGTTAGTGTCTCCCCTTGACTCTATCTATACAGATTGAATACAATGGAATTATTTTAGTAGCCCTGTGGAGCTACCCTGAATTAAGTGTATATGGTTGAAACTTCTTTCTAAAGGTGTCATTTGCATTGCAGTTTTCAAAAGTGATAAAACATATAAGTATAAATATTGTAAAACAATAGGTTTTGGCAAAATAATGTTTCTAATACTGAAGCATAAATAGAGTTCAATGCTTGTTTAATGCAATCAATGGTTATTAAGTCGAGAATAGAACTCTTGTTGACCATTGTACATGCAATGCCAGTATAACACTCCATTTTAAGACACTACACCAAGACATTAACCATGCCCCATTTTGCTGTAGCGGTATATCTCCCCCGCCCACAAATAAATTCACCTTCCCAGGGATAACGTCCCTTGGGAGGAATAATAAGTTTGTTGACGATTTGGCACCCTATACATGTACATACTAACGTCATAACTCCAGGAAGTACTCTGTTTGACCATTTAATGTGTACTGCTGTTGGTAGAATTCCATATTTTAAAACACTAGCTCCAAAACATTACCATGCCCTGTAGCAATATCCGTGAAGACAGATTTCGCCTTTATAGATTCTGCTAATTGACCAGCAAATGCACGAGTCAAAAATTAAAAACTTTTTTTTGTCATGGCTGTGAAGGAAAGGTACCAGTGACTGGTTAAGACTGGTTCATTGCATCCTTCAATAGGTAGGTCCCTCAAATGACCCCATCACTCATCGGGGACCAGTTTGTTTAACAGCTTTCTGTGATGTCATAGAACTACTTTTCATAGTAGGGGGGCAAGCACCCATAAAAATGAATTCTGTTCAACCCGAGAGAGCAAAAGCAACGACTACTTTAAATCAATGCATTATATCATCCCAAACACAAATCCAGTGTTGGTCAATCAAATCAGGTGGGACAAGGTCATGTTTGGGGTCATTGAGTGCAAATGGGTCAAATGAGTGCAAAACTCACTCTATTTTGATAATACAATATGTACTTGCATAACATTACAGAACTATCCGATAAAGTATGTTTTATTGGTGATTATTGCTTTATGGCTAGCAACCACCAATTAGTTTTACTATACAACTTAACCGATTCCAAATATGCCCATTCTCTCACACTTTCACTATTCGTATGGATGCTGTGGAACCTACCTGTTCATAACCTGCAACCTGTCTGCACCGGATTTTCACTAATTAAACAATATGTTCACTTACTCCTAAGAAAGAAAATTTCAACATTGTCCTGTCCGCCATATTGTTTATCATCAAAGTGTCATGTGACGTAGTGTTCACATCACGTGACAAGCAGGCTCAGTAATTTCTTTTAAATGCTAGAAATATGCTGGAAACTGGTGTTAAAAACACCCCAACATGTTTCTCAAGTAAAATTGGGCTGTAATGGATCAGGATTTACAAGCAAACTGGGTCTGTGGCCTCAAAACGTCTGCACTATTTTTTTATACCGGACTACTAAAGCATACCCCCTGGCCGATGTGTACTATATTTAGCACAGTGATACCTATAAGCGCATTTTTTTGCTATAATATCTCAATAAACTGCCTACCATTGTCTTGTCTGACCTATTTCGTGACAGCAAATGTAATTTGACATTATTTAGAAGACTAACTTTTCAACAGTGGCAATTTAAGAATGGTCATATAATTATGGCTGTCCAGCTGCGGAAACTTCAGTTTCACCAGAATTTTCCAGAGTATTATTTTCTCATATATTTCTTAGGAAAAGTCTATATTGTTGATGCACTTGTAAAAAATTATTTATAAAATAGATGGTGCTTGTCAAAAATATTGGCTGTTCCACAATTATGGGGTTTAAAACGATTAAATTTATCGAAATTCGTGTGATTTCGGAGTATTTTTGTCATTTTTTTATCATAAAAACAGGCGAAAAAGTGACTTTCGAAGTATTTAGTCAATCTACATGTTGTAATTTGCATAGAGAAACATTTGTCCGCATAACTTAGTGACATGCCAGAATGATACGTGTCGAATTAAATTGAAACCAGCCCAGTGTATGAGTGCTGCCAGCGAATTCAGACATAGAAGTGTTAAATGTCACAGGAAATTGAATCACGTGTGCCCGTGTTGACACTTGTTTCCTTAGGGTATAGACACTGCCTGTTAAATGAGCAATGCTATCCCATATATATTTCTCTACCGATATGCACTGCTCAGAGTGAATCTTGGTTAACCTAATGAAAACATGCCGGCCAATAAGCATAGGAGGCGGGTAAAAAATGCGGATTTCAAACGGTGGGGCGGGTAAATGAGAATAAAGGTAAAAAACTTTCTTCTCACTCACCAAATGGTACATCAGGCTAACCAAAGACTCATTTGAATCCCGGGTTAATGTAATGAAATAAAATAAAACGTTTACCTGTAAAGATGTTGATGGTACGGACAATGATGTAACTGTTCTGCGCTCTCTGTCGAGGCGTCCGAAACTCATTGACGAATGCGCCGTACCGCAAAATGCATCCGTACACCCCGATCTGTTGATAAACAAATTATATCGACCGTATGAGGTCCAGAAGATGTTTAATACTGAAATAAACAGTCATCGCGCCTTTAATACGCACTGTAGTGGCGAAATGGTATTTGATGCGGCCGCATCAAGAAAAATGGGGCATTTGTTGGGCTGAGCGGCTAAAATGCACCCGATGTAGATATAAAAGTAAATATTATAAACTATATGAAGAGGTTCCGTCAAGTCGAAAGGGTAGGAAATCAGGGAAAGCTAATGTGGGTTTGCAGCTGGGCCTTGTGAGCACACCAATCAGTAATTATGATGCTTGTCGGCTGTTGGTAAACACAAACATAATTCCGCCGACGTATAACTCTATGCAGCAGTCAAATAGGATAGCAGAGTCTATGTTTGGCTTAAACACTAAAAGTATGCATGAAATCAGACAAACTGTGGCCAGAGAGAATGAACTCTGTGGCAATAAACGTAGCAAGACGGTTCGAGTTGAAGGTGACTCTTGCTACAATAACCCAATATTCAATAGCGACAGTACACCATTTCAAGCGGGTACAATCGTGACAACCACTATGTGCGAGAATAATACCAAAGATAAATTAATCATTGGGGGGGGCATTTGTTGGCAGTAAGCTGTGCATAATAGGTAGTAAGCTAAGGAATCAGGGTGGAGATATCAGCTGCCCAAACCATCATGGTCACTGCACTGCCAACCTCCCCGAAAATGAGTCAATAGGTAATGAAGCGAAATGGAATGAAATAGTTACGAAGCAGATAAATAGTGACTTACATGTTAGTCATTACACGGGGGACGGTGATAGTAAATCACACAAAGGTGTAGATGCCGCTCAACCAGGGGTAACGGTAACGCATCTAAAAGATATCCTCCATCTGAGTAACTCCCTGAAACGAGAAATAAACAAGGCGCCATTTAGCTCGAACATGTTTCGTGGGGTCAAGAAAACAAACTTGAGAACCGATTTGCTCTCTCTGTAAGATCCAGGTGCATTGCAGAGTTGAGGCAAGCACATGCCAAACATAATGGTAACTTAGAACAAATAAAGAGCATAATGCCAGGAATAATTTGCACAATAGTCATGTGTTTCAAAGGTTACTGTGGCAAGCAATGTTCACAGTATAATTTCTGCTAAATTTAAAATTTTGAATTTTTTTTTTGGAAAAATGTAGCCAAGAAGTACTGGCGTAGACCCTGATCGCGCAGCCAAATTTGGTCATAATGTTTGCAAGTATCAACCGAGTCAATAAATAATGTTTAGAAAAACGTTGCTACCTGTTGGGGAGCTATACACTTGATACCGGTTAGTAATCAAATACACAGTGCCAATTAAAGCGACGCGCCACTTTAATATGGCTGAACTAGTCAGTAACAGGCTCATCTGGCTCCCTGATGCATCTCAAATCTGTGTAATTAGTATGTAGACATGTACATAATGTAGAGGTATACAGTTAATTTACCGTAATTAATAAAACAGGAACTATTAGCAGATACAGGGTGGATATGTGACGCCGTCGAGTGCATGGCTCAGACAGCGCTTTTCGCTATGGCAATTCTTTCGAGAATTATTTATAATTGTTGACTCAGCACTCAGGTGGGCCGGGTTAACACACAGGGAACAACCACATAAATGTGATATTTCAAGGTGCCTGGGTATTTCAAACACATTATGGTGTAACATGAATGCTACTCTATGTGTATAATAGTATTTGGTTCTTGCATCATTTGGAAATTTAACTTTAATCTTTCCATATTTGACGCGTACACCTGTGGTTATCCCGACCCACTTGATGCACCATTTTCATTAAATAAAACTGATTTTCCAGCAATTCTGTCCTTTGTTCTCTTAATAAAACTTGCTGTAGCCATGATTAAAACCGTTTAGAATTGTTTTCAAAGAAAGCAGAACGACATCCATGATGACCCGGAAATGCATTATAGGCTAGCAACCACCAATTAGTTTTACTATACAACTTAACCGATTCCTCCAAATATGCCCATTCTCTCACACTTTCACTATTCATATGGATGCTGTGGAAACCTACCTGTTCATAACCTGCAACCTGTCTGCACCGGATTTTCACTAATTAAACAATATGTTCACTTACTCCTAAGAAAGAAAATTTCAACATTGTCCTGTCCGCCATATTGTTTATCATCAAAGTGTCATGTGACGTAGTGTTCACATCACGTGACAAGCAGGCTCAGTAATTTCTTTTAAATGCTAGAAATATGCTTGAAACTGGTGTTAAAAATAAAAACACCCCAACATGTTTTCTCAAGTAAAATTGGGCTGTAATGGATCAGGATTTACAAGCAAACCTGGGTCTGTGGCCTCAAAACGTCTGCACTATTTTTTTATACCGGACTACTAAAGCATACCCCCTGGCCGATGTGTACTATATTTAGCACAGTGATACCTATAAGGGGCATATACAAGGCGATTTGGTTTGCTGGTACGTCTCTATCGTTGAGGTTATCAACATATTCATGATGGCCACCAAACATCAATATTTAGCCTGAAATGTGTACATATTTGATGAATGAAAACAAATAGGCACTTGGATCTGGATCGGACGGACGCAAAAAAACCTTTGGATACCATGTATTAATTTTAAACATAGATGGAAGCTATCTAATCCATATGAATCCAAGATGGACGTCAATATTCATCAATATCAGGCAGCATTATCTACACTGCGGTAGACCATATCTTGGAACTAAATCCAGGCTATTGGATTGGCGAAAGCCGGGCGGGCGGGCGGGCGGCGGGCGGGCGGCGGCGGGCGGGCACGCGGGCGGCGTCCACAATCAATGTTAAGTTTTCGTGTTTGAGTCCATTTCTTTGTTACTGTACCACCTAGGACCACCAAACTTTCACAGCTTCATAATCAAGGGGTGCCCACCACATATCACTATGCAACATGTTACTTTTTTTTTAACTTGACCCATTTTTTCCGCGTAGTCGACTTAGCCATTTTCAATGTTAAGTTTTCGCCTTTACAATGTTAAGTTTTCGTATTTAAGTCCATTTCTTTGGTACTGTACCACCTAGGACACCCAAACTTTCGCAGCTTCATAATCAAGGGGTACCCACCACATATCACTATCCAACATGTTATTATTTTTTTTTAACTTCACCCATTTTTTCCGCGCACTCGACTTAGCCATTTTCAATGTTAAGTTTTCGCGTTTACAATGTTACGTTTTCGTGTTTAAGTCCATTTCTTTGTTACTGTATCACCTAGGACCACCAAACTTTCACAGCTTCATAACCAAGGGGTGCCTACCACATACAACTATCCAACATGTGACCATTTTTTTACCTTCACCTATTATTTCTACGTAATTGACTTAGCCATTTTCAACGTTAACTTTTTAACGTACGTCTGGTGAGGTTTGAGTTTTTTGGTTAAACTTTTTCATTATACTATATCTCTGCAACTGCTTCGCCCGTTACCTTGAAACTTCACATGGGTGTTTATCATCATCCATATTTTCATTCTAACCCCCAACCGTGCGGCCCCTGTGCCCAATGTCAAGGTCAAATTAACTTTGAATTTTTTGTTAAAGTTTTTTTGTGTACTATATCTCTGCAACTGCTTCACCCAATACCTTCATACTTCACATGGGTGTTTATCATCATTGTCGCACCTGCTTGCGGAAAGCGCGATCCTGTGCCCAATGTCAAGGTCAAATTACTTTGAATTTTTTTGTTAAAGTTTTTTCGTGTACTATATCTCTGCAACTGCTTCACCCAATACCTTGATACTTCACCTAGGACCACCAAACTTTCACAGCTTCATAATCAAAGGGTACCCACCACATATCACTATCCAACATGTTACTTTTTTTTTAACTTCACCCATTTTTTCCGCGTAGTCGACTTAGCCATTTTCAATGTTAAGTAGCGCGTTTACAATGTTAAGTTTTCGTGTTTAATGTCCATTTCTTTGGTACTGTACCACCTAGGACCACCAAACTTTCACAGCTTCATAACCAAGGGGTGCCTACCACATACAACTATCCAACATGTGACCATTTTTTACCTTCACCTATTATTTCTACGTAATTGACTTAGCCATTTTTCAACGTTAACTTTTTAACGTACGTCTGGTTAGAGTTTTTTTTGGTTAAAACTTTTTCGTATATATACTCTGCAACTGCTTCGCCCGTTACCTTGAAACTTCACATGGGTGTTTATCATCATCCATATTTTCATTCTAACCCCCCAACCGTGCGGCCCCTGTGCCCAATGTCAAGGTCAAATTACTTTGAATTTTTTTGTTAAAGTTTTTTAAAGTTTTTTCGTGTACTATATCTCTGCAACTGCTTCACCCAATACCTTCATACTTCACATGGGTGTTTATCATCATTGTCGCACCTGCTTGCGGAAAGCGCGATCCTGTGCCCAATGTCAAGGTCAACTTACTTTGAATTTTTTTGTTAAAGTTTTTTCGTGTACTATATCTCTGCAACTGCTTCACCCAATACCTTGATACTTCACATGGGTGTTTATCATCATTGTCGCACCTGCTTGCGGAAAAGCGCGATCCTGTGCCAATGTCAAGGTCAAATTACTTTGAATTTTTTTGTTAAATTTTTTTTGTGTACTATATCTCTGCAACTGCTTCACCCAATACCTTGATACTTACATGGGTGTTTATCATCATTTGTCGCACCTGCTTGCGGAAAGCGCGATCCTGTGCCCAATGTCAAGGTCAAATTACTTTGAATTTTTTTGTTAAAGTTTTTTTCGTGTACTATATCTCTGCAAACTGCTTCACCCAATACCTTGATACTTCACATGGTGTTTATCATCATTGTCGCACTGCTTGCGGAAAGCGCGATCCTGTGCCAAATGTGAAGGTCAAATTAACTTTGAATTATTTTGTTAAAGTTTTTTCGTTTACTATATCTCTGCAACTGCTTCACCCAATACCTTGATACTTCACATGGGTGTTTATCATCATTGTCACACCTGCTTGCGGAAAGCGCGATATCGTCGGCATTTTGGCATATCGTCCGTCCGTTCGTCGTGTGTCCGGTTAAAGTTTTTTGGTTAAAGTTTTTCCATCTACTATATCTATTTTTTTAGTGTCCATGCCTCGCCCCAAGGCGCGACATGCAGGCCACGGCCATCTAGTCTACAAAAAGTGGGTATAATTATGTTATCCAAGTGTCTATGCTTGGAAAAAACCTGGCCTTCGTGGCTTTGCCTCGTTTCTTGTTTTTAACTTGACCCATTTTTTCCGCGCAGTCGACTTAGCCATTTTCAATGTTAAGTTTTCGCGTTTACAATGTTAAGTTTTCGTGTTTAAGTCCATTTCTTTGGTACTGTACCACCCAGGACCACCAAACTTTCACAGCTTCATAATCAAGGGGTGCCCACCACATACAACTATCCAACATGTTACTTTTTTTTTTAACTTGACCCATTTTTTCCACGCAGTCGACTTAGCCATTTTCAATGTTAAGTTTTCGCGTTTACAATGTTAAGTTTTCGTGTTTAAGTCCATTTCTTTGGTACTGTACCACCTAGGACCACCAAACTTTCACAGCTTCATAATCAAGGGGTGCCCACCACATATCACTATCCAACATGTTACTTGTTTTTTAACTTGACCCATTTTTTCCGCGCAGTCAACTTAGCCATTTTCAATGTTAAGTTTTCGCGTTTACAATGTTAAGTTTTCGTGTTTAAGTCCATTTCTTTGGTACTGTACCACCTAGGACCACCAAACTTTCACAGCTTCATAACCAAGGGGTGCCTACCACATACAACTATCCAACATGTGACCAATTTTTTACCATTCACCTATTATTTCTACGTAATTGACTTACCCATTTTCAACGTTAACTTTTTAACGTACGTCTGGTTAAAGTATTTTGTGTACTATATCTGTGCAACTGCTTCACCCATTACCTTGATACTTCACATGGGTGTTTATCATCATTGTCGCACCCGCTTGCGGAAAGCGCGATATCGTCGGCATTTTGGCATACGTCCGTCCGTACGACCGTACGTCCGTGTGTCCGGTTAAAGTTTTTTCGTTAAAGTTTTTCCATCTACTATATCTATTTTGTTAGTGTCCATGCCTCGCCCCAAGGCACGACATGCAGGCCACGGCCATCTAGTCTACAAAAAGTGGGTATAATTATGTGATCCAAGTGTCTATGCTTGGAAAAAACCTGGCCTTCGTGGCTTTGCCTCGTTTCTTGTATTATATTGTGGTACTGGTAATTGCGCATTTCTTTTCATTTAATTTTAAATTTCTTTATAATTCAAATGTGTTCAGAATAGTAGTTCGCTATTAATAACATATATGTACTGTTTGTTTTAAATATATTGTATTTATGGAGTCTTACGTTATTATATACGTTGTAAATTGCACTATGATGCCATATATGAAAACACTATATATTGTGATTGGTACATATGCTATAGTTCGGACTTGTGCGCATTACAGCCAAATATGGAACTATTGTATGCTGGTGTGTGGCTGAGTACCATGACATTTCAATCACTTTATACTTAATTATAACCAAGATAGAACATGCCATTAAAACAATTCATGTAAAATACAACAATTATCAAATAGCATTTATTACAGTTTCTGTTTCTGTGTCTATCCATACATCCACGAGTGGATATAGCCATATACATACATTTAAATTACACTGAAATATGTAATAGATGTCCCATATGACCATAAGTCTGTATAAGACAGATCAGCTTATTCTATTTCAGCAAAACTGTCCATATGACTGCATGTTTAATCATCGCTGATAAATGGAAATATATTCTCAATTAACATAATTATATTCTCATCGATAAAAGTCCCGTCCCGTGCACTGCACTGAAATCAATATTGACAGCGTCTATGCGTGCCACATATGTTGTAACGAATGCTCATGATTTAGAGGCCTCAGATCAGGTATATGTCGATGTTTAGCTTTATGTGTTTCACTTCCAGGTTCGCTCACCAGTTAGTTGAAAATCCAGTCACGGGAATTGCGGTTTTGCACAGAACAAATTGTTGTTTGGTTGATTTGTGTACATTAGTTATCCATAAATCGCAATTTCGTCAGAGACATATGAGTATAATGATATATATATATATGTTTAACAAAGCACTACCCATTAGCATAGAATGATCAACCATGTTCATATGAAACAAAGTAACATATTAATGCATGTAACCTATTGTATATTATATTACACATATGGTTGTGATATTATAATACACAGTTATGACGCTTATACACATACCATATAAGGACATTATATGACTACAACACAGCCTATGCCGTTTATGAACTAAGATATAATGGCCTGGTTGACAGCATGCATTGAATTCGTAGATATATAGAATAATGTGAATATGGCTCACACATACTGGTTATTAACTTATTCCTACATGTACTACATGTCTAGTATATGGCTCACACTACTGGTTATTACTGTTATTACTTATTCCTACATGTTTACTTATGTACTTACATGTCCTAGTATATGGCTCACACATACTGGTTATTAACTTATTCCTACATGTACTTACATGTCCTAGTATATGGCTCACAAATACTGGTTATTAACTTAGGGCTGTTCCAGTTAAACATACACGGCACCCGGGGACGGCAGAAAAAAGAAAATACATGCCAGGGTGTCTGTGCCTAAAAATTGCATCTATGGGTGGGTGAGATCCAACTAAAATCACATCTATGGGTTGGGGTGGGTGGGGGTTCTCACACTAAAATCACATCTATGGGTGATTTGTAGCATGCCTTCTGGTATTAAACGTCGTCATTCTTTCAAATCGCTATTCGCTATCGAAATCGAGATGCCGCATTAAATTGTGCAAAAAAAATCACGGAAATGCGTCGTTTTTTCTGGGAGGAGTGAAATATCAGCGCAGGGATCTCGCATACAACAACAACAACAACAACAATAAAATGGCGAGCCTGGCTTCAATGAACACCGAACAACTGATTGCCTGGCTCGGCAACGAGCAGAATGAATTAGTGTGCAACATATTGGGTAAATCAGCAGCGGCTTGCCTATAACAGTGTTTAGTATTTTGGGAATGGGGCCCGTGAGTTTAAAATTGGGAAAACTGCGTCGTATGGTCGATATACCGGTATTCGGCATGACCCCTATATTCGGCAGGCTTTGGTTATAATCTGAATAATGTCTCCCGCGAAATTTTTCTTTGTGTGTACGATCAGCAGAGTATGCGAAATACGTCGGTTCCGACAGGTAAAATGAAATATTGGGAAAATAACCTAAAGTGCTTGTAAAAGTATAAACTTTCTTTGATATTTTTTAATTTTTTATTTTTTATTTTCTTGGTCGGTTTCTAGTGTGTCCTAAAATTTCATTCGGGCTTGCAAAAATATTGTGTTCACCAGGACCTGTAAAGTTTGAGTCTCTTTTGCATACTCTGCCGCGGATCATGTGAACTGATTTTTGGATTTCATCAACAACGGAGACTCGTAAATCACTATAATTAAATCACATCTATGGGTGGTTGTTTTCACAACCAATTAAATCACATCTATGGGTCGGTGTTTTCAAGGTAAAGGCACATCTATGGGTGGGTGCCAAAGCTACTAATTCGCATCTATGGTAGGCTACCCAAATCTAAAAGTGGTGTCCCCCCCTCCCATGTATGTTTTACTGGAACAGCCCTTATTCCTACATGTACTTACATGTCCTAGTATATGGCTCACAAATACTGGTTATTAACTTATTCCTACATGTACTTACATGTCCTAGTATATGGCTCACACATACTGGTTATTAACTTATTCCTACATGTACTTACATGTCCTAGTATATGGCTCACACATACTGGTTATTAACTTATTCCTACATGTACTTACATGTCCTAGTATATGGCTCACAAATACTGGTTATTAACTTATTCCTACATGTACTATTACATGTCCTAGTATATGGCTCACAAATACTGGTTATTAACTTATTCCTACATGTACTTACATGTCCTAGTACATGGCTACCGGCATATGACTACTTAAACGATACGTCATCCAAAAGATATTTTATTTTGGGCAATAACAACATCATATTTCGTATATAAACTGAGATTGGATAACCATGATCACATCATTGACTCTACATATATACGATATGTATATGTTATGTCATTTCCCAATGTTCAAGTAATTGATTTTGTCTCTTGCTACACCGACAATCACACTCGCACTGTCCATGTGCAGTGTTTCCAAGTTATTGGTATTCCATGTTCATGCTATTGTCGTCAATATTACGACTTTGGTATAATAATAAATCGGATTTTTAAAAAATCAATAGGCTTCTTCGTCTTGCCGTGATAGACATGTATACCGAATTTGGTTACGATTGATGAACTAGAACATGAGTTATTGCGTGGACAAGGATACAGAGTGAGACAATTAAAAATGACCGCCAAGGGGAGATCGGCATCAATAGGCTTCTTCGTCTTTCCGTGTTAAACATGTATACTGAATTTGGTTACAATCCGTGAAGTAGAACTCTTGTTATTGTGTGGACAAACTGTGCCCACCCGCCCGCAGCCACCCGCCTACCCGCCCATACAAGATACATAATACGTCCCGTTTTTTCAAACGGGCGTATAAAAAGCTAACCATACTTCTTCGCTATGGCGAAACGCTGCTTTCATTATGTGGGAAGTGAATAATGGTAGTTGTTACGTAGCCATTCAAGTTCAGAATTCGTCAACTTCCCTTTGATATGTCAATCGCTTTGCCTATCCTTTCGTGTACCGCATTAATAAATAGATTTTCGTTGTTCATATATAGATATTAGGTTTCGTTATAAAGGAAAATAACACAATGTCCACATGGAATGTACCGGTATCTTAATATTTTCTCAATAACTCCTTCACCAGTCTGTCGAGGGATTAGCTTCGTAATAACAATGCCCTTTTACTATCAAGGCTGCAGGTGGGGGCATCCGTGTTCTATGAACACATATTCTAGTTTTTGTCTCGCCCGCGAAAGCGGAAAGCGAGACATAGGTTTTGCTTTTCCAGAATCGTCGTCGTCGGCGGCGGCGGCGTCATCATTCAATGTTAAATTTTCGTGTTACGGTCATTACTTCAACACCTTATCAGCTACAGTCATCAAACTTTATACATACCTTTACTATGATATGTAGATGAATATAGGACAAAAATCTCGGGGCCCCAGGGTCAAGGTCAAGGCGGAACAAGGCGAGACATTTGATTCCGCGGAATTCTTGTATTTAAATTAATTAACTTTTTTAAAAAGCCACTCTTGTTCACCTTTATTATCAGCTACAGATGACAGTCAAGGAGCAACTGCTCTTCGTCAGACCAAAGCCCTAATATCGGGACCTGGTTTCCAAACAACAGTGAGCATGCCATTATTAAGGGTTAGTATGGCAGTAGTGGTCTAATCACAATAACGATGTATTTGGATATAATTTGTTTTGGGAAACCCGAATACGATAAGTGTTTGCGACTATGGTGCTTTCTTTCACATACATCTCGCGTCTGAACACACATGGTCAAGGTCACTGAGGACTTATGTTCATATTACATGTATGATGATGGCTGCAACGATGTGTTTAGCTTAGTGATAATCAGCCATTTTTACACTAGTGCATAAATATTATAAAGATTTTTTATACGACCGTTTTATTTAAAAAACGGTAACGGTATTATGTTTTACCACGGGGTGGGTGGGAGGCGGACAGAAAAACTGCATAGTTTGTATACACAACTCCTCCGAAACCGTTCTGTCAATCGATCTCAAACTATACACACGTCTTCTACACATATTGAAGATGTGCACCTTGGTGTTTTTATGCTGAAAAAATATTTTTTAACAAAAATATCACCTTTTTAGCTCATGTGAGCTATTGTTACCGCAATGTGTGCGTCCGTCCATCGTCCGTGAACATTTTCAAACGTCTTCTCCTCGGTAACCATTGAGCCTAAAATTACGTCATTACGTAATCCAAGATGGCCGCCGTCTAAAAATAGCACAAATTCTTCAAAAATCTTTTCAAGAACCGCTAGCCGGATTTCGACGAAACTTGGTAGGAATGATCGATGTACAATGCTCTTTCAATGTTGTTAAAATGGTGACCCCAGGGTCAAAAATGGGCGTGGCCCGCGTGAACCAATTGGCCGATATTGGCCAAACTTCACGGTAATGGTTATTGGGTCAAGCCTTTTCATTTTTTATGTTTACGAAACTTGGTATGGATGATCGATAGTTAACGCTGTTTCAGATTCCTTCAATTGGTGGACCCCGAGTCAAAACTGGGTGGGGCAGGAGGGGTCAAGTATGGGTCAAATGTCACATTTGATCGAATATGGTCATGTGACATATCAAATCGAAGTTATCGACGTGACGGTCACTCTGGAGCTTTTATTTGTCGAAATCAGGTAATTAAGTCATCCGAGATGGCCGCCGAAAGGTCAAAAGGTCGTTCTTTCAATATAGATTACAAACGTCTTCTTCTTGTGAACCACTTGGCCAATATTGGCCAAACTTCACAGTAATGGTCAGTGGGTCAAGCCTTTTCATTTTTGTTTAAATGGTGGTCATCACGAAATCAAAGATGGCCGCTGTTGAAAAGTAGGTCAAATTCTAAAAAAATCTTCTCGCGAACTGCCAGGCCGATGTTTACGAAACTTGGTATGAATGATCGATAGTTAACGCTGGTTCAGATTCGTTCAAATGGTGGACTCCGAGTCAAAACTGGGTGGGGCAGGAGGGGTCAAGTATGGGTCAAATGTCACATTTGATCGAATATGGTCATGTGATATATCAAATCGAAGTTATCGACGTGACGGTCACTCTGGAGCTTTTCTTTGTCGAAATCAGGTAATTACGTCATCCGAGATGGCCGCCGAATGGTCAAAAGGTCGTTCTTTCAATATAGATTACAAACGTCTTCTTCTCGTGAACCACTTGGCCAGCCAATATTGGCCAAACTTCACAGTAATGGTCAGTGGGTCAAGCCTTTTCATTTTTGTTTAAATGGTGGTCATCACGAAATCAAATATGGCCATGTGATATATCAAATCGAAGTTATCGACGTGACGGTCACTCTGGAGCTTTTCTTTGTCGAAATCAGGTAATTACGTCATCCGAGATGGCCGCCGAAAGGTCAAAAGGTCGTTCTTTCAATATAGATTACAAACGTCTTCTTCTCGTGAACCACTAGGCCAGTATTGGCCAAACTTCACAGTAATGGTCAGTGGGTCAAGCCTTTTCATTTTTGTTAAAATGATAGTCATCGCGAAATCCAAGAAGGCCGCCGTTGAAAAGTAGGTAAAATTCTCAAAAAATCTTCTCACGAACCGCCAGGCCGATTTCGACGAAGCTTGATATGAATGATCGATAGTTAACGATGTTTCAGATTCCTTCATATGGTGGCCCCCGGGTCAAAAATGGGCGGGGCAGGAGCTCCATTGGTGGCCAAACTTCGCAGTTTTGTTAAAATGGCGGTTGTCGTTAATCCAAGATGGCCGCCGTCTAAAAATTGCATAAATTCTTAAAAAATCTTTTTGCCAACCACCTGACCGATTTCGACGAAACTTGACAGGAATGATCGATGTACAATGCTTTTTCAAAGCTGTTAAAATGGTGACCTGGGTCAAAAATGGGCATGGCCCGGGGGGTCAAATAGGGGTCAACTTTTTTACGGAATATCGTTATATAATACATAAAATCTAAGGATTGCAATAAAAAGTAGGCTGGAAGCATCATGTTGGGGTCTACCAAACCTCTCAGTTGTGTAAGATATATCTGTACATATCGCGAGACAACTCATACCCTGGTGACTTCTCAAGTTTGTCGTATTGACATTTTGTATATGTAGTGACAACTTTACATACCAGTATTTGTATTTTTGTGACATTGCACAGGTGCGCAATATAGGGCCATCATGGCCCTCTTGTTTCATTTGTGTGATATTAACTGTTGATTTTGCGGATTGGCAGTTAAATGTAACTGCTTGTGAATTTGTGCATTTTGTGCATTTTGTGCATAAATTGGTAATTTATTTTTGATGACCGATATCTGTTTAATTTCGGAATTGAAATTAAATTGATAAATGATAGCATTTGGTGAGGAGCCTGAACAGCTGTGATTGAGTTTTGACTTCCGAGTTTGAGTTTTTGACTTCCGAGTTTGAGTTTTGACAGTGTGTTTGGAATTCATATTGAGTTTTGAACTTGCATTCGCGTTTTAAATTCATTTTTGTCTCGCACGCGAAAGCGGAAAGAGAGACATAGGTTTTGCTTTTGCGGAGTCGTCGTTTTACATTTGCGCTTCGAGTATAAAATTTGATTTTGAGTTTGGATTTTGAGTTCTTTGATTGAGTTTCGAGTCTAGAGTTTGAGTTCAGTTCGTATTTTTTGTTTGGATTTTGAGCTCGAGTCGTGAATTGGAGTTTTCAGTTTGGACTTTCGCATTCACATTTGGAAATTTATTTTTATGCCCCCGCCACCGAATGGTGAAGGGGGCATATAGTGTTACATACGAAACCTTAACGCTTGGGTAAATGGCTTATAATTTCTGTTTCCTTGCTCGGATCTGCTTGACATTTCACACACGCAGTGCTCCAATGGTCCTCTACCGCCCTGTGACAAATCCACATTCGTCCCACCCCCACTAAGCCCAGAGTCGAGGTCACAGGCTTGGTGCGTTCGAAACCTTAACGCTCGGGTAAATGGCTTATAATTTCTGTTTCCTTGCTCGGATCTGCTTCACATTTCACACACGCAGTGCTCCAATGGTCCTCTACTGCCCTGTGACAAATCCACATTCGTCCCGCCCCCGCTAAGCCCAGAGTCGAGGTCACAGACTTGGTGCATTCAAAACCTTGACGCTCGGGTAAATGGCTTATAATTTCTGTTTCCTTGCTCGGATCTGCTCCACATTTCACACACGCATTGCTCCAATGGTCCTCTACCGCCCTGTGACAAATCCACATTCGTCCCGCCCCCGTTAAGTCCAGAGTCAAGGTCACAGACTTGGTGCGTTCAAAACGGGTAAGTGGCTTATAATTTCTGTTTTCTTGCTCGGATCTGCTTCACATTTCACGTGCGTTCAAAACCTTAATGCTCAGGTAAATGTCTTGTAATATCTGTTTCTTTTATTGGATCTGCTTGATATTTCAAAGCATTGCTTTAATGGTCCTCTACCGCCCTGTGACAAATCCACGATCGTGCCTCCCCCACTAAGCTCAGGGTCAAGGTTACATACTTGGTGCATTCAAAACCTTAACGCTCGTGTAAATGTCTTATAATGTTTCCTTGCACTCATCTGCTTGATATTTCACACACGCATTGGTTATAAATCCACGATCGGCCCGCCCCTACTAAGCCCAGGATCAAGGTCGAATAATTGGTGCATTTGAAACCTTAATGCTTTGGTAAATGTCTTATAATGTCTGTTTCCTTGCATGGATCTGCTTGATATTTCACACACGCATTGCTTCAATGGTCCTCTACCGCCCTGTAACAAATCCACAACCATCCTGCCCCCGTTAAGTCCTGGGTCATGGTCACATACATGTACTTGGTGCATTCAAAACTCTGGTAAATGTCTTATAATGTCTGTTTCCTTGCATGGATCTACTTGATATTTCACACACCCATTGCTCTGCTTTTATGCTGTGACAAATCCACGCTTTTCTGGCACTCGATGTGCTTTCAAATGTGCCTCGTTTTCTTTGGCTGCCAGCGGGGGCATTTGTGTGCCGACAGGCCACATTTCTAGTTTTATTTTCACATAGTAAAGTCCTATCAAATTCAAATTTCTGTATTCTTATCCCAAAACTAATTCAGAAAAAGTTATACGTAACAGTACTCCTGGGGGCCGTTTCACTAAACTTTGTACAACTAAAATGTTTGTAAGTGCAAAATTATGATAGTCTGTAAATTTCACATAAACAATGTTTTCTTGTAAACAATTATTGGATTTACATTCATTGAGCATAGGCTGCATATGCAATCTATGCTCAATAAATGTAGATCCATCAATTGAAATTTACAGACGATTCTAAATTTGCACTTACGATCATTTTAGTCGTACGAAGTTTAGTGAAACGGGCCCCTGGTCTAATTCCCTGGGACCTCTGTAATGTAATGTGTTGAATTTTTCAACCCTACATACTATAGCGGTGTTTGCAAACAGTGTGGATCCAGATGAGCTGGATCGTAATGAGCAGTCTAATCAGGATCTGCAATTTTTGCAAGTAATTATCATGTTCTTTAGAGAAAAAAAACTTTATTAATGGACTGGTCTGAAAATCATTTTGTGACGATTGGATTAGTCGGAAAATTAACATATAAAAATCATTTCCAGTTACATGTACAGGCTACGCTCGTTTACTCAAAGTCGCTTACGTCGAAATCACCGGTTACGTCGAATTACTAGCACGGTCCCGTTTAAAATCCTATTATTTTCCATATAACTAAGTTCGGTTAAGTCAAATTTCGATAACTCAAATTTTCCGTTTATTCGAAGGTATATTTAGGTCCCGAAAACGTAAATCTACTGTATTTCACACTCGTTAAGTCGAAATGTCAATTTGCGGAGGTAAGTAGAAGTTTGTCACCTGCAGTTTACCTGATCAAAGTCGGGTGTTCAGACCGTAGTTAAAGGTGTTTGCGTTGACACTGATTAAACGGGCCTCCCGAAATGACCGTCGGTGATCATTAAGTGGTGAGAAATAAATGGCAACTATTTTAATTGGACTCGCATTAAATGCTTTTACTCGAACGTTAATTAAAGTGAACACAAGTTGCGCGATTAGAAATGAGTGAAATATGTCACACTCGATCGTGTGTATATATCTCCCGAATGTGACAGCATCAGTATAGGGACAAAACATTGAATGGGTGAGTTTTATGTTCTAAACATTATTAGTTTGTACAATCAAGTCTGGTCAGAAATAATCATTTATAATAGTGTTACAAATCAGTATTTCTTGTTGTGTTGTGTTGTTTCCGTGTATAATTTATTAAAATAATTCATAAAATATGTTCTTGTTATTATTTATTTCATTGGTGAACTGAATATGTAACATATCGCTACATGCACATGTCACGTGTGCCACATCCGGGTTATCTATTAATTACACACAGACATGCATATGTGTATTTGTAAACAAACCGAAAGTGTTTAAATATGATTTGTCTTAGAAAAAGCATTTAACATGTATCCGTGTACATTTAATTGCTAAAATAAATCATATTTACTACTCAAGGCTACATCAGCAAGTAATCATTTGGTTCTAACTCTCAATAAAATAGTATGTTGTCCGACAGGTTGCGTACTACGGATACGTCAAACTACGGTTAACTCGAAGTATTCTTTTATCACCCTTCGAATTCGAGTAAGTGAGTGTGGCCTGTACATGTATTTAGACTTAAAATGGTTAGCTTGTGTTACAGGTCGATCTTATGTGGTGTTGCAAACAGTGTAGCTCCAGGTTAGCTGTCTCATCAGGATCTGCACTTTTTGCAAAGATGATGATTGGATTCGTCCATTCCAGGGGGCCATTTCACTAAACTGTGTACGACTAAAATGTTCGTAAGTGAAAATTTAAGATCGTCTGGAAATTTCAATTCATGGATTTACATTTATTGAGCATCTGCAGCCTATGGTCAATAAATGTAAATCCAATAATTATTTAAAAGAAAACATTGTTAATGTGAAATTTACAGACTCATAAGTTTGCACTTACGAACATTTTAGTTGTACAAAGTTTAGTGAAACGGCCCCCAGTTATTCAGGGTTGAAATACGTTAACTTCGTTACAGATTGACTTTATGCAACAAAAGACTCTCAAGAGGAAGTATCTAGATACCGTCAGTAACGAGGACCAACCAGAGCTCGTCGTTTCTAAACTCAAGTCGCGCAATAGTGACCTCGAGTTGGAGCTGCATGATGTCGACAGAAACGCGAAACGTTTGAAAACGGACAAGAATTTTGTTGTGAAAACAGCTGATAAGGAGATGTTGGAAGCCAAGGTTTGTAGACAAATATAGTTTATAGAAATGTGTAGTATGATGTATGCTCTGTGGCAATTCATTTTGCATGTTAAAAACATTAAGTCATAACCATTTGTGTTTGTGTAGAAATAAGAGAAAAGTTTGCAAAGCAATTCAAACATTTATGCCATATATTGTATACTGTTATGTCGTTATTTTAAGGTTTGTTTAATTTTTTGCTACATTGTTTTAACCAAGGTTTTTTTTCATCTATAGACCACATACAACAAAACTGGGGTTGGTTCCATTTTTTTCTATAAGCCATATGGCCGCCATCTTGAAATTCAAAATGGCCACCATAGACATTTATATTTCGAGGTCAAAGTCATTATGTGTGGTGTTTTTGCAGCGGAAAAAACATTATTATATACAAGAAATATTGGCAGAATGAGTTCAATACATTTTGGGATACCAGCCATTTTGGTTTTCAAAATGGCCGCCATTTCAAAATTGGAAATCCAGTATTTATTTTACATTTTTGAATGTCGTGGTAAGATTTTGTATTTTCCTTCTGGTTATACTTGTATTTCTTTGAACACAGTCAGCCGAGATTATTTCTAACTGTTAATGTGCTATGAGTAATCTTTATCTTCAAAATGGCCACCGCAACTAAGTGTATTATGTACATCGCCACATCAAAGATTTGTTACACATTCTCCATGTCCAACTTGGTCGCCAATGTTTAGCTCTTTTAATTTTAAAGCTACTACGCTTTTTAGTCAGGTTTTTTAAAAAAAAATCCAGGCTATTGGATTGGCGGGCGGGTGGCGCGGTGCGGGCGGGCGGCGTCCACAATCAATGTTAAGTTTTCGTAGTTTGAGTCCATTTCTTTGTTACTGTACCACCTAGGACCACCAAAACTTTCACAGCTTCATAATCAAGGGGTGCCCACCACATATCACTATCCAACATGTTACATTTTTTTTTAACTTCACCCATTTTTTCCGCGCAGTCGACTTAGCCATTTTCAATGTTAAGTTTTCGCTTTTTCAATGTTAAGTTTTCGTGTTTAAGTCCATTTCTTTGGTACTGTACCACCTAGGACACCAAAACTTTCACAGCTTCATAATCAAGGGGTGCCCACCACATATCACTAATCCAACATGTTACTTTTTTTTTAACTTTACCCATTTTTTCCGCGCATGTCGATCTTAGCCATTTTCAATGTTAAGTTTTCCCGTTTACAATGTTAAGTTTTCGTGTTTAAGTCCATTTCTTTGGTACTGTACCACCTAGGACACCAAACTTTCACAGCTTCACAACCAAGGGGTACCTACCACATACAACTATCTCCAACATGTGACCATTTTTTTACCTTCACCTATTATTTCTACGTAATTGACTTGGCCATTTTCAACGTTAACTTTTTAACGTACGTCTGGTTAAATTTTTTGGTTAAAACTTTTTTGTTATACTATATCTCTGCAACTGCTTCGCCCATGACCTTGAAACTTCACATGGGTGTTTATCATCGTCCATATTTTCATTCTAACCCCAACCGTGCGGCCCCTGTGAGCAATGTCAAGGTCAAATTACTTTGAATTTATTTGTTAAAGTTTTTTCGTGTACTATATCTCTGCAACTGCTTCACCCATTACCTTGATACTTCACATGGGTGTTTATCATCATTGTCGCACCCGCTTGCGGAAAGCGCGATATCGTCGGCATTTTGGCATACGTCCGTCCGTCCGTCCGTACGTCCGTGTGTCCGGTTAAAGTTTTTTCGTTAAAGTTTTTCCATCTACTATATTTATTTTTTTTAGTGTCCATGCCTCGCCCCAAGGCGCGACATGCAGGCCACGGCCATCTAGTCTACAAAAAGTGGGTATAATTATGTTATCCAAGTGTCCATGCTTGGAAAAAACCTGGCCTTCGTGGCTTTGCCTCGTTTCTTGTATTATAGTGTTTATGGCTCTGGTGATGTTGATGACTGGATCTGATCTTGTCACAAACCGAAATATGTATTGGAAATACCTGCTCATAGGTGGTCATTAAACTGAATAGAAGCCGCTGTCCCATCAATAACTGTGCAGGTGACCATTCCGTGCCGGTTATGGGAGTTTCGATATTCCAGTATACCCAAATATAGGTCTTGTACATTCACCTTTTGTTTTTTACGAAACTGTGTTTCACCTGTTTGCCCAGCACTGGACCTTGGCTACATAGAGTACGTGACATTAAGGAAACCCAATTTGTTTGCAAAATCATTTCGGATTTCATGCTGTGTTACCAGCAATTGCTTGCTTTTCATTCCATGTGGAAATGTTTGTAGCAACACTTTGTCATGGGTGGCCGGGTACATAGTGTGATATCGGAGTTTCTTTGGCATTTCAGTTTCTATCTTCAATTGAACATCTTCCTACCATTTTACCAGAACATAATATATTGCACTCGTTTAAGACATGTCTGAATGCCGTAATGGCCATTGTGCATGGCTTGCAAACTTTTGGACTCGAGAGGAGTCAGAATTATGTGTTTAGATCCTTTCAGTTTATCTCTGTAATCCCATAACTCCACATTCTTCATTGTGTTCTGAAATTGAGTTATCCCTTTAGACTTGTTTTTCTAGCAGAATCAATTGTGCATCTTACTCGGTCAAGTTTGCAATTTCTTGCAACGCGTGATCACTGACAGGTAAGTTCGCGAATACTACATGTACCTGTGAATTAATACCTTTAATAAAGTTAGAATATATGTATGTTACTGACTCGTGGGATAGCGTATCAGTAACTAGTATGTTTTTGCCAGAAACATGTTTCATTGCCAGGCCATATTGGTTCAGCAGCAGTAAAATATGCATTCTGTGATGACATTGATAGAGTATTTATTTAATGGATATGAGAGGCAAGTGATCTTACTCCACTTGAACAGTCAGTCCGTACACATAACGAAACCGTTTCCGGCCAAATAACATGCCTCATTATTCATGTTCAATCAGAGCATATTAGTTTTCTGCGAGAATCAATCATTGGAAAAAAAGTGGGTGGCAGGTGGGAGGACGCGATGGGTAATTTAACGATCAGGGTTCATCTTTACCGGAATCCCGACTGGAGACCTGGTTTGGCCCTCACATACGTCTTTGGCATTTTGTATGCGACAGTTGAATCTGGTTATATCCCTTATGTGAGTATTAGGATATTCGTAATCCTATTTTAGGGGAAGTGACCAAGTGACTTTGTTGTGGCATGGACCTGGCGCCAGGTCAGGTTATTCTAATTTCAGGGCTGAATATATTTGTTCTCGATGTAAATATTCCGTTCTGATTTTGGGATTTTCCCCCCAATGCAGCAGGTTAAAATGGGATCGAACCCGTTTGCCCGGCCTTACATGACCTTAGCTGTTGATAGGCCATTAAAAACTAATAAACAAACAAACAAACACACAAATACTGCCTTTTCAACAGTTTTTCTACACTTTCCTGCATACAAGTTTGTATAGGGTATATATTGTATGCAAGCACCTCCTTTGACCGCAGTTTGAGTGTGACTGTGCCAGCACTGCCTTTCAGGAACACCAACAAGATGGAGACTCTAATGCAGATCGTGATGAAACTGATTGAAAGCACTGTATCCATAATTAAGAAAATTCCTGCGTACACACAGTGGCCATTTTGAAATATAACATGTTTGTCATAAACAGTGACTTGAAATTGACTTTAGTCGTATATACATGTAATTTACTTTCAATAATGATTATAGTCAGGGAAAAAATCAGTCCAAATGGTTTGTGCATGATTATATCAGAATTATATGAATTTCACGGCAGCCATTTTGGAAATTAGAATAATAGGAACAACTCGTATTTACTTTGATGATACAAAGAACGTTTGTTCCAAGAACGTTCCAAAACAGTGAACACAACCTATACAATTTACTAAAAACAAGTATGTAGTGAAAACCTAAGAAATATTGTTTACATAATATTCACTTTTCACACTTGCCCGGCTGGGCAAGTACAATTATAATCTACTCGCCCAGACAAAAAAGCTACTTGCCCAACATTTTAGGAAAATGTAAGTACATGTATTAATACCTTTAATAAATTAGCTTTTGTACCAACATTAATACTAGACATTATGTTTGTAAAACATGGATGTGCCCCTCTGGAATACTGGACTCTAACTGGAGAAACTCTTACAAACTTTTTGATGTAAATGTACACAGACAGACGGACATACGGAACCTCAAGAGCAAGGCAATATGTCCCCCTGGCTATCGCATAGGGGCATGATTAACCCAGGCAATCAGTGGATGCAATATATGTTTATTAAAAAAATATGATATCACTCATTTGTGGGGGGTTCAGTACGCTGTCGTAATCCTGTAATTCGGCTGCCTCGTTATGAAAATCAAACGTTTTTAATTCACAAATTCTATATTATAATCAGATTAAAAACCATTTTTTACAGCTGAATTAAATAATATTATTTTGTTTATTTATTGTAGTGTTTACGATAAATAACCCGATTTTAGTACACAATTTGAATACACCGATGTTGACCCACTTTCGCCGACGTTGCGAGATGCGCGGACATATTTTTAGCTGTGTTACAGCACTATGGGGTTACTCTAAGCGATTTCCGCGGGATTTCCCTGTGACGTTTTTCTTGAATGACCAATCAGATTAAAGCTTACATTCTGAACTTTACATAGGTCAATGGCTCGATAAAATCCGACATTGGACAGCGAAATGATGATGAGTTAAAGCAGAAACATTGTTGTTTGACAGTTACATACTGTTTTAATCATCTTGAGCCATCGATATTATTAATCAGTGTCAATTTTACTTAAAAAATCAACTAATCTATAATGAATTTAGTAAAACTATTCGCGCGGAAATCCAAACTTTCCAAAGAGGTGCTAGCAATTTTTTGTTAATTACACATCGTGTGTACACGCTGCCGACAGTCTTGCGATTTGACGTTACACAGCATATACCTTAGGATACACTTCACAAAGGAAACGTGTCTTGAGTTTGAATAAGGATAATAATTATCTCTAGATTATTTGTATTATGAATTAAACAAAGTATTTTTAAATAATTAGATATTAATTTAAATAAATATTTCGGCATCATTTACTCAATAAATTAAAATTAAATGTGTAGCTGAAATGAAACTGAAAGTAGAACGTTTTTAGTTCGACTATTCAAAGAATAGTTAGAGCTTATGTTGTCACCCCGGCGTCACCGTCACCGTCACGTCACGCCTTGGTTAAGGTTTTTAGTCAAGCTTGTATATGGAATACTACTGGCCCTACACCCACCATACTTGGACAACTTCATCTCCTAGTGATGTACATCAATAACCCCTGATCTATATTTGACCTTCCCCTACGTTTCCTCTTGAATTACTTAGTTAATTCCCCTTGGTTAAGGTTTTTAGTCAAGCTTGTACATAGAATACTATTGTGCATACAGACACCATACTTAGACAACCTTTTCTCATAGGGATGCACATCAATAACCCCTGATCTATATTTGACCTTGACCTACATTTCCTCTTGAATTACTTACTTAATTCCCCTTGGTTAAGGTTTTTAGTCAAGCTTGTATATGGAATACTACTGGCCCTACACCCACCGTACTTGGACAACTTCATCTCCTAGTGATGTACATCAATAACCCCTGATCTATATTTGACCTTCACCTACATTTCCTCTTGAATTACTTACTTAATTCCCCTTGGTTAAGGTTTTTAGTCGACCTTGGTTAAGGTTTTTAGTCAAGCTTGTACATGGAATACTATTGTGCATACAGACACTATACTTGGACAAACTTTTCTCATAGGGATGTACATCAATAACCCCTGCTCTTTATTTGACCTTGACCTACATTTCCTCTTGAATTACTTACTTAATTCCCCTTGGTTAAGGTTTTTAGTCAAGCTTGCATATGGAATACTACTGGCCCTACACCCACCATACTTGGACAACTTCATCTCCTAGTGATGTACATCAACAACCCCTGATCTATATTTGACCTTGACCTACATTTCCTCTTGAATTACTTAGTTAATTCCCCTTGGTTAAGGTTTTTAATCAACCTTGGTTAAGGTTTTTAGTCAAGCTTGTACATGGAATACTAGTTAGCATACAGACACCATACTTGGACAACCTTTTCCCATAGGGATGTACATCAATAACCCCTGATCTATATTTGACTTTGACCTACATTTCCTCTTGAATTACTTAGTTAATTCCCCTTGGTTAAGGTTTTTAGTCAACCTTGGTTAAGGTTTTTAGTCAAGCTTGTACATGGAATACCATTGTGCATACATACACCATACTTGGACAACCTTTTCTCATAGGGATGTACATCAATAACCCCTGATCTATATTTGACCTTCACCTACATTTCCTCTTGAATTACTTACTTAATTCCCCTTGGTTAAGGTTTTTAGTCAAGCTTGTATATGGGATACTACTGGCCCTACACCCACCATACTTGGACAACTTCATCTCCTAGTGATGTACATCAACAACCCCTGATCTATATTTGACCTTGACCTACATTTCCTCTTGAATTACTTAGTTAATTCCCCTTGGTTAAGGTTTTTAGTCAACCTTGGTTAAGGTTTTTTTGTTAAGCTTGTAGATGGGATACTCCTGGCCCTACACCAAACATACTTGGACAACTTCATCTCCTAGTGATGTACATCAATAACCCCTGACCTATATCTGACATTGACCTACATTTAACCTTGAATTACTTACTTAATTTCCCTTTTTTATGTTTTATAGTCAACCTTGGTTAAGGTTTTTATGTGGGCCGCGCCCACCTTGTTTATCAAGCTATGTGTACATCGACAACCCTCGTAGTCAAGCTATGCTGTTCTCCTACAGCTCTTGTTGTTATATCCTCCGGGTTACAAATCGATTGCTGAGGATTCCTATTTGAATTGGAAAATGATATGAATTTTAAAATGTAGAGACTGTGTCAAGAGAAAATGGACTGATGACTGATGACGTATGTCACCAGCAGAGGCGGATTCATTCAGTGGCAGGGACATTCAGAAATCCCGATTTAAAAAAAGTTACGAAATATTGTTTTACTCATAGATTGTATGGACTGTTATGATCTTCAAATATATAAAAATAAAATGCAGTAGAATGCAGGAAATGGCTTCCTCAATTCAAAAAATTTCTGGGGGGTGGGAGTGGGGGGGTGGGCATGCCCCCGCACCCCCCCTAGCACCTCCCTCGCTCCGCTCAGTCGACGAACGAGCATACCTCGTTCAAGTTTCATGTGGGCCTGGGTGAAATCCTGGATCTGCGATGAGCTATGGCTGTGACAGGATAAATACAGGCGTGGATACAGGGGAGCGGGGGTCCAGGAGGTCCAGACCCCCCACCCCCTGCTCCCGTCAAAAAGACGAAAATCTACAATACTCGAATAGTTGGATGACTTTTTTCGTGGCCTATGTGTTCTGGCATTTAAAATTTCCTGGGGGAGAACCCCACACCCCCCGACTTTACAATTTCGCGCTTGTGGAGGTCGCCGACTTGTAATTACAGACCCCCCCTGCAATTATTTCTGTATCCGCGCCTGAAATGGGACTGATGACATATGTCACCTGTCATGTTCCATGCATTAATGCTCGCTCTTGTTTGTAATTGTTGTAAAATATATAAAGTTTAAACTGTGTATACAAAACTATAGATATACCCCCCCACCCCCGGCATACAATGTATGTCGAGGGGTATATAGTTTCGTAATTCCGTCCGTCCACGTTAAAAAGTTTGGGTACCCATTATCTCTGTGACGGAAAGTCGGATGGACCTCAAACTTCATATACTTCCTTATCGTCGACCATATTTTCATTCCATACCACACTCGTGCGGCCTTCATTTTCAAGGTCAATGTCGACATGTGCATCCGTATGATTTGCCTTAAAGTTTTCTGCAATCGTAAGTCAGATTGACTTCAAACTTCATATACTTCCTTATCATCATCCATATCCATCATCCATATTTTCATTCCATACATGTACCACACCCATGTGGCCTTCATGTCCAAGGTCAAGGTGAAATTACTTTGAACAATCATGTTTGTCAAGATAAATATTGTTTTTGCAGCATTGATAATGTATACTGATTCAACGAATATATTGATTTTAAATGGAGTATATATGATTTTTTGTGTGAAATATTAAAATGGTTGCCATGACAACCAATATTATTAAACGTTCACATGTTAAGTGTATTACCAGATGGTAACAGTACTCGGGTGTATTGCATTGATTTTCAAAAAGTAAACACCTTTTCAACAAATACCATTTTTGTGTTTTCCAATATTGGTTCCCATGGTTACTATGGTAATGCATATATATTTCAGAACTAGTGTATAATGCAATTGTTGTATGTTTTAATTGTTTATTGCATCCAATGATGTTACTACATATTTCATTTTATTCAGTTATCAAACTGAAAATAATGCAATTGAACAACAACGATATTTTGAAGGAAAAAATGGTTTCCATGGTGACAGATTTTGGCAAACTATATCTTGTGCCATAGTAACAGCTCTACATGGATATGAACAAAGATAGTATAGTGCACATATGGTTTGTCAGATAAAATTTGGTATTTGCAGTATTGATAATCACCTACTGTATCTCAAAAAGGTTTATTTGAAATATAGTTTAAAATAAGCCGGATGTTTGAAAATCAAGACATAATGTTAATATTGTTACTATGGTAACAATTTATGCTTTTCAAAAGTACAGTAGCAATACTTGTGTGTCATTTGTATCTATTAAAGTTTATCATAATTTACTGACGTCTTAAAACGTCACAATAGGTATCAAAAACACTTTTTCAAAATCGTTGCCTTGGTAACCGATTTTGTAAAATATGGAGCATTTGCAGGGAATTTCAACATGGTAAATGAATGTAGTTACATTATAGTGTTAATATATACCTATTTGTGTTAATTGGTAATGAAATTCATTGGAAATGAGATGAACATTGCAAATAATAACACTTTTGGGTAAAAAAACATGTTTTTGTTGACTTATTTTACATTCCATAAACAATTATTTTCAGCAAAATTGACAAAATATAAGAAATATAAAAATGTGTATAACGTGATATTTTATTCAATAAAATGCATGGTTTTACACATATTTCTTCATTTATTTCCAAAATAGGTCATTAAAATATGAAAGAAAACATGATTTTAGCCGATTTCGGTGCCATTTGCTCCCATTCAAATACATGGAGGAAACATTACCAAATTTGCCAAAAAATTGGTTAAAAAAAGTGCGATAACTGGACCGATTTTAATGATCTATATCTCATTGTAAAGGTCTCACCAAGTCCCACAATTCTGCAAGAAAATTAAATAGGTAGCTTATACATTAAAAAATGACCTGAACCCCCTATCATTTGAACCGTCTCGTTTTGGCTTGAACATTATTAATTGTTCAATGGGGTGGAGGTGGGGGTGTTGTTACCACTCATTTGAACCGTCTCATTTCAACATTATTAATTGCGGGGGTGGGGGGGGGGGGGGGGCTTGACAATTTAATGAAAAGCTGTGGGAAGGGGTGGGGGCTTGTACTTTTCTAAGGTGAGTTAACAAAATGTATCCAGCCCCATTCCCACCCCAACCGCCTTGGTGATAAATAATGACCAGTCCATTAGATTCGTATTATACTTGTTCAAAATATGAAGCATGACAACATAATAATGACTGATGGATTGCCAATGGTGTTACATGTATGTTCAACAGCAAAATGTGTGGGGTGGGTGAGGGCTCCCTTGTATATTTAACAATGAAAGTAAACATTTTCCTTCACTGGGAAACCAATTTGTTCGAATTATTTTGCTATTGGCGTTTTCATGTTGGACAAGAAAATGGAGTCATGTGTATGAATGTAATAACGAGATGGTGCCTAAAAAGGAGTATTAATATAAACACAAACTCATTTAAATTTGTTAACAATTATATTGCTACAGCTTTTAAACGAGTACTAATGTACATATTATTAAGATTATATAGTATTATTCCTTCTTTATCCGTTTATTATAAAGTTATTTTCAAAAATAAATGTTCCACTATCAGTCCATTAGTAAACAAGAGTTATCTCCCCTAAGTCAGAACAAGACTACTGTCACGTACTCACATTTTGGTCTAGAAAGTTAATTTATGCTGCAAATTTTGATAACCCCGAACTCCTTGTTTGGTGTGTAGCACCAGAGGAAGACAAAATCAAACTAGAGCAGCTTGAGCTGCATCAACGGTTTGAGCCTCAAACATTGATTTCATGTGTAACTAAGCTTTAGCCCAAGGTGTAAACTATCGGTTGCAAAAATTATTTCTGAAGTTTTAGAATGAACAGTCCAACATTATTGTGTTCGCATCATCACACCGATGTGGGGCCGGTTAGCTTAGAGGTAGAGCGATGGACTCGGAGCGAGGGATACCGGGTTCGATCCTCAGCCAAAGTTTTAGCTAAAGGACTGAAATATCGACTACAGCAAAAACAATTGAAATCAAATGATAAATAATGAAGCTGACGTCACATCCGTTTGCTCTATTTTGAAAACTTGAAAAAATACATTCATCTTTGACATCGAATAGAGCCGTAAGTAGTCAAGATATAGCTCTGAAAATTATCATCTTTCATGCGGCTGACACTCCCCTATCACCCTGGCAAGAAATTATGTTGCTGACAGTACTGTACAAATTGGAAAACGTTTGTAAAGACCACCCGTTATCAGCCGAAATTCGGCAAAATCGTTGAAAAGTATGTACATTTTTCAACTTCAAATGCATATAGCTCTTTTATTTGAGCAGATAGCCGAAAACTGTCGGAGAATCTGAGATAGAGAATTTTGTCAGCTTTCCAATGCAAAAATAATTCTTGAAATCGGTTGGAAAATAAGGAAGTTATAGGAAGTATGACATCACTTCCGTTTTCGTGGAAAGTAGCATTAAAAAATATCTGAAAATCTCTGAGTCTCTGCTCACACTTGATCCGAATCAGCATGCACAATTTGAAGTCGATCCGACCAGCGGTTTGGTGTAGATGGAGGGAGCCCGTAAGTCAGTGGATGATTATTTTTCGATAGTTATCGCCCTTAAATTGCACTTTACGCCATTTGTAAATACACCTAATAAAACGGAAATTAAATATGTGCAATATTCCGCCAGTGTTTTAAGTTTTCGTTTGTTTTTCACCATAGGCCGGGCACAAAGCGGAAAGTTTTAGCTAAAAGGACTGAAATATCGACCGCATCAAGAAATTTTGAAATCTATTGATAAATAACGAAGCTGACGTCACATCCGTTTGCTCTATTTAGAAAACTTGAAAAAAAGACGTTCATCTTTGACATCCAATAGAACCGGAAGTAGTCAAGATAGAGCTCTGAAAATTATCATCTTTTATGCGCCTGACATTACTGTACAAATTGGAAAACGTTTGTAAAGACCACCCGTTATCAGCCGAAATTCGGCAAAATCGTTGAAAAGTATGTACATTTTTCAACTTCAAATGCCATATAGAGAATAGTAGGTTAGTGCCGTGAATGGGAAAAAATATCTGGCAAGGCTCAGGAAACGGGATGGGCGAGGCTCTGCCGAGCACATTCCGTTTCCGTGCCGCGCCAGATATTTTTTTCCCATTCACGGCATAACCTACTATTTCTATTCTATCAACACATACAAATGGCTGTAAAATGCAAAAATTGTATTGACTGGATATCACAAATGTTTCTTGGCACCGTGTTTCACGGCACATACTCTCTGTGTTGACGGGATAAAGTTCTCTTATTTGACCAGATAGCCGAGAACTGTCAGCGAGACTGAGATAGAGAATTGTGTCAGCTTTCCAATGCAAAAAAATAATTTGCAATCGGTTGGAAAATAAGGAAGTTATAGAAAGTATGACGTCACTTCCGGTTTCGTGGAAAGTGGCATTAAGTCAGAAATCTCTAAGTCTCGACTCACACTTGATCCGAATCGGCATGCAAAATTTGAAGTCGATCCGACCAGCGGTTTGGGCTGTAGACTGAACGGCTGAATAAAAAAAAATAAAAAAAAACAAAAAACCCCAAAAAAACAACGAAAACAATAGGTTTTCGGCGCAGCTGAAAGCCGCCTCAAACCTAACAAGTTATAGGAATGACACAGTATATATATAAGACTGTAATCTGTGCTGGGCTAATGTTAAACCGGCGATATGTTTTTTTTGTATGCAAAGTTATGCTGTCCACGCGAATGGGAACACACGATGATTCACAACAGAAATCTATAGGGTGTATGAAGTTACAGAAATACTTCATAAACAGCTTAAAACCAGTGAATTAAAGAAAATAATTTGAAATAGCTGGAAATTAATCAAATTTTCTTAGTTTTCTGAAAATACAGAACGGCCTTTCCCGATGTGTCACTCGCCAAATCGGACCATTGACAAGAAAATCCTCTCGCCAACATGAAAATTGACTTGCCATGGCGAGCGGGGCAAGTGAATTTTTAAAAGCCCTGCCATTTGTAAAACAAAATGTCCGCCATAAAAGTTGAACCAAAAACAGTGCATAGTTTGTGTACACAACTTCTCCGAAACTGTTCAGTCGATCGATCTGAAACTATACACACGTCTTCTATACATATTGAAGATGTGCACCTTGGTGCTTTTATGCCGAAAAAATATTTTTTAACGAAAATATCACCTTTTTAACTTTAATAGCCATTTGTTCTACATTTTTATATACAATTATATATACGGTACAGAGTTTGTGTACACAAATCTCCGAAACTATTCAGTCGATCGTTCTGAAACTATACACACCTCTATACATATTTGAAGATGTGCACCGATGTTGTACTTGGTGTTTTTATGCCGAAAAAATATTTTTTAACAAAAATATCACTTTTGAACTTAGCCATTATTTCTACATTTTTCTATACAATTCTATATACGGTACAGAGTTTGTGTACACAACTCCTCCGAAACCGTTCAGTCGATCGTTCTGAAACTATACACACGTCTTCTACACATATTGAAGATATGCACCTTGGTAGTTTTATGCCGAAAATATATTTTTTAACAAAAATATTACCTTTTTAACTTAGCCATTTTTTCTACATTTTTCTATACAATTCTATATATGGTACAGAGTTTGTGTACACAACTCCTCCGAAACCGTTCAGTCGATCGTTCTGAAATGTCTTCTACACATATTGAAGATGTGCACCTTGGTGTTTTTATGCCGATAATATATTTTTTAACAAAAATATCACCTTTTTAACTTTTTTCTACATTATTGTATCAAATTCCCTATCATTTCTACTTTACACTCTACTTTTCTATCTCTGCCTAAATTAGTATACATGTTTAGCACAACGAGATGAAGAAATAATGCTATAGACTTTCAAATTCTCATTAATGTTTCTTGCCTTGGTGACAGCTTCACATTTCTGCATCTTCGCTGTCTGGCCCATATTGGACGGGCGTATTTGTGACTTGCGGCACTCTTGTTATTATTTTAAGTATGTAGATGGCATAGCCGAAAAAAACAACCTTCTATCTGCATTATAAATGTAGATATGAATATTACAATATATTGTATATGATTTCAGGGTGGCCATTTTTAAATCGAAGATGGCCGTCATGGGGGTTGTTAAAAATTAAAATAACACTGGTGTTATTCTTTGTGGTCAAAAGATGATTATCACCAAAAAAACAAATCAATCTTCTACCTGTATTAGAAGTGTATATATAAGGAATACAGCATTTCTAGGCGGCCATTTTGAAATCCAAGATGGCGGCCAAAGGAATTGTCGAGAAAAAAAATGGAACCAACCCAGTTTTGTTCTCCGTGGTCTAAAGATGACAAAAAACATTGGTTACAAGAATGTAGCAAAAAAAATGCAAAACTACATACCAGTATACACTAATAGTTAAGTCATTTCACGTTCCCTACATTCTAAGGGTTAAGCTGGAACCATCTGCGGTGTGTTCTTTCTTCAAAACCATGTGCCAATCTATGGAGGTATGCACTGTTGTGGGCAGGTCACAACTCCAGGGGGACAGTATCCAGCGTTTGGCCCCTTCCCAGTATAAGTGCAATGATGTTTTGTATATGTAAAGAGACAT
Source organism: Conchocele bisecta (assembly GCA_029237695.1). Classification (NCBI taxonomy): domain Eukaryota; kingdom Metazoa; phylum Mollusca; class Bivalvia; order Lucinida; family Thyasiridae; genus Conchocele; species Conchocele bisecta. Next base: position 3,272,568 of record CM055280.1, on the reverse strand, counting down.
TTCCATTTTAAGGTGGGAAAATATCCTCTGGTGGTGCTTTAAATACAACACTGGATATGTTAGGCCATAAAAAAAAAGTACTTTGTTTTTCAATCCTGACGAAAATCTGGTGATTTTTCATGTCTAAAGAGGTTATAGTAACTTTATAGAACATACATGTATCTGGTGGCTTGAAAAAAATCAGAGACAGACAAAAAAATGTATTTAAAAAATCAGCCCTCCAGTGCACATTCCACAAACCACATGCCTGAGAACCCAAGTACTTGTTTTATGGCCTTATATAAACAACAACAACAAGTACTGAAACTTCCAGAAGCCCTCTGATTCAAAGTACATATTCTTTTGTGGGTGGTGGTCAGGCGAACGTGACCGCGTAAACTAACGGTAGGGGTTCCTCCTTATAGGAATCACGGTTTGCCTGGTTTGACCCTCAGGTACGTTTTTATCTTCGGCTCTTTTGTTTACCTGGGAGTTAAATTTGGTTATTGCCCATTATAAAAGTAGTAAGATTATTACTGATCCTACTGCTTTTGGGAGGGGGCCAAGTGATTCTGGTGTGGTGAGGGCCTGGCATCAGATCAGGATTATTCTGATTTCAGGGCTGTTTTGTTATTGTAAATATTTAGTGCTGATTTTGGGATTTTCCCCCCATTTGTACATGTACTTGAACATGTACATGTACTTGCACAGGTAATATATGGGATTTAGTACTAAACCCATTGACCCGGCCTTAAATGACCTTAGCTGTTGATAGGCCGTTAAACCCCAACAAACAAAACAAAAACAACACATATTCTTTTATTTTGTCCTTGTTATGTAACAGATTTTGATGAAATATGGCGCATCAAATGTGTCTTGTTAAGCTTGGTGGTCTTTATACTTTGGCCCAAACTTCTGTCATTTTTGCGACGACACGGAAATTGATACTTCGCAAAAACGATATAAGGATGTGCCAAACTCCCGGGACCACCAAATGCAGCTCCTGAAGACGCGTTTGCTGCGCCATATTTCATCAAAATCCGTTGCATATTAAGGAAAATATCAAATGATACTTACTTTGGAATGGGCGAGCTTTCAACACTTTCAGACATTGTTGTTGTTGTTGTAACCACGTGATCATGTGTGGGTGGCAAGTGGGAGCACGCGATGGGTAATTTAACGATCGGGGTTCATTCTTACCGGAATCCCGTAACCACGTGATCAGGCACATTGTATAAGAAATCTTTGTTGTTGTGCAGGGGGAGCTGGAGAAATGTCGACACGAGGTGGAGGATCTGGATATGGAGATGGAGAGTAAAGCAGTAAGTGGCCTTGCCCATCTGTAGAAGGGGGAACAATCTAATTACCGTAATAAGCCTAAATATTCGGACACAATTTATTCTGGGAAACACATAAAATATATGGTTCCCCACCATAAAGAGCGTCCTGATAGTCATGTTTAGTACTATTGTGCAATTTTATCACAATAACAATGTATTTGGATACAATTTATTTTGGGAAACCCATTGTTCACAAAACAAATTGTGTCCGAATACTTAGGGTTATTATGCTGTTATTATGCCTGAGCTTATGGCATACCCCCGGCGTCGTCAGCGTCCACAAACTTAACGTTGGGTAAATGTCTTATAACATCTGTTTCCTTCCATGGAACGCCTTGATAGTTCATACATGCATTCCTCAGATGACCCTCTATCGTGCTGTAGCAAATCCATGACCCATCACCCAACCCTTACCCCAAGGTCAAGGTCACAAACTTAGCACATTCATAAACTTAACGTTGGGGTAAATGTCTTATAACATCTGTTTCCTTTCTTGAAATGCCTTGATATTTCATACATGCATTCCTCAGATGACCCTCTATCGTGCTGTAGCAAATCTACAACCACCAACCCTTAACCCACCCCAAGGTCAAGGTCACAAACTTAGCATGTTCATAAACTTAACGTTGGGGTAAATGTTGTGTAACTTCTGTTTCTTTACAGGGAACGCTTTGATATTTCATACATGCATTCATCTGATGCTCCTCTATTGTGCTACAGCAAATCCATGACCCCCCACCCCTTTCCCCAAGATCAACATCATAAACTTAACAATGGAATAAATGTCTTTTTATAACTTCTGTTTCTTTACAGGGAACGCCTTGATATTTCATACATGCATTCATCTGATGATACTCTATCGTGCTATAGCAAATCCATGACCCACCCCCACCCCTTTCCCCCAAGGTCAATGTCACAAACATAGCACATTCATAAACTTAACGTTGGGATAAATGTCTTGTAACATCTGTTTCATTTCATGGAACGCCTTGATATTTTATACGTGCATTCATCTGATGATTCTCTATCATGCTATTGCAAATCCATGACTTACCGCCCACCCCATACCCCAGGGTCAAGGTCACAAACTTAGCACATTCATAAACTTAGCGCTGGGGTAAATGTCTTATAACATCTGTTTCCGTTCATGAAACGCCTTGATATTTCATACATGCATTCCTCAGATGACCCTCTATCATGCTGTAGCAAATTCACAACCCACCACCCAACCCTTACCCAAAGGTCAAGGTCACAAACTTAGCATGTTCATAAACTTAACGGTGGGGTAAATGTTGTGTAACTTCTGTTTATTTACAGGGAATACCTTCATATTTCATACATGCATTCATCTGATGATCCTCTATTGTCCTACAGCAAATCCATGACCCCCCCCCACCACCCCTTTCCCCAAGATCAACATCATAAACTTAACGTTGGGAGTAAATGTTTTTTTTTAACTTCTGTTTCTTCACAGGGAACGCCTTGATATTTCATACATGCATTCATCTGATGATACTCTATCGTGCTATAGCAAATCCATGACCCACCCCTTTCCCCAAGGTCAAGATCACAAACTTAGCACATTCATAAACTTAACGTTGGGGTAAGTGTCTTATAACATATGTTTCCTTTCATGGAACGCCTTGATATTTCATACATGCATTCCTCAGATGACCCTCTATCATGCTGTAGCAAATCCACAACCCACCACCCAACCCTTACCTCAAGGTCACCTTTCATCTGATGATCCTCTATTGTGCTACAGCAAATTCATGACCCACCCCACCCCCACATTTTTTCCCAAGGTCATATTCATTTATTTTGTCCTTCTTATGTAATGGATTTTGATGAAATATGGCGCATCAATCATGTCTTGTTAAGCTTGGTGGTCTCTGTACTTTGGCCCAAACTTCTGTCTTTTTTGCGAAGAATCGATTTCCGTGTCTACCGACATGGAAATCGATACTTCGCAAAAACGACATAAGGATGTGCCGAACTCCCAGGACCACCAAATGCAGCGTCTGCTGCGCCATATTTCATCAAAATCCGTTGCATATTAAGGAAAATATCAAATGATACTTACTTTAGAGTGGGCGAGATTTCAACACTTTCAGACATTGTTGTTGTTGTTGTAACCACGTGATCATGTGTGGGTGGCAAGTGGGAGCACGCGATGGGTAATTTAACGATCGGGGTTCATTCTTACCGGAATCCCGACTGGAGACCTGGTTTGGCCCTCACATACATGTACGTCTTTGGCATTGTGTATGTGACAGTTGAATCTGGTTATACCCCTTATGTGAGTATTACGATATTCATAATCCTATTTTAGGGGAATGGGCCAAGTGACTTTGGTGTGGTATGGACCTGGCACCAGGTCAGGTTATTCTAATTTCAGGGCTGAATATATTTGTTCTCGATGTAAATATTCCTTTCTGATTTTGGGATTTTCCCCCCAATGCAGCAGGTTAAAATGGGATCGAACCCGTTTGCCCGGCCTTACATGACCTTACCTGTTGATAGGCCGTTAAACACTAATAAACAAACAAACAAACACGTGATCATGCACCTTGTATAAGAAATCTTTGTTGTTGTGCAGGGGGAGCTGGAGAAATCGCGACACGAGCTGGATGATCTGGATATGAAGATGGCCCAGTGTAAAGCAGTAAGTGGCCTTGCCCGTCTGTAGAAAGGGGAACAATCTAATTACCGTAATAAGCCTAAATATTCGGACACAATTTATTCTGGGAAACACATAAAATATATGGTTTCCCACAATAAAGCGTCCTGATAGTCATGTTTAGTACTATTGTGCAATTTTATCACAATAACAATGTATTTGGATACAATTTGTTTTGGGAACCCCCTATTTTATAGGTGTTTCCCAAACAAAATGGTATCTTAATATTTATAGTTAATACAGTCTTTCCCAGTCGAAATTAACACTCATCAAGGCGACTGGGCGAGTGAAATTCACACCCTGTAATCAATCCATTGCGATAGCAGAATGAAGTAGCTAGGTTAAATTTATGGTCTCATAACCTCCTTAATGTAAAGCACACATTTAGACTGCGTTGCAACTAATAGTAATTCAGAAAAGAAAACGGGCCACTGGGCATCGGCCCGACAAATTTTCTGGGCTTGTGTGCCCGGGTATTGAAGGTTCTTTGAGCCAATTCCCACTCTTAAATATAAGATAACTAACTCATTTCTGGAGAACGTAAGATACAATAAGGACTGCTCGGAGTTGAAAACTCGACTGACAACGAAGATGAGCGATCTAATGAGGCTGGAGGAGTTACACGATCACGTTACCGAGGACAAGAAACGACTCAGTCACAGGGTCAATAAACTCATGGCCAACCAGAGCTCCAGATAAGCTTTGTGTCTACAGCGTACTATACACCCGGATTTCAAAATCATTATGTATTTTACTTTTACAAATGGATTATTTATTTGCTTTATTACTAAATATGGAACAAATGATAAAAAAAATATAACAAATTTAAACATTCACTTATTTGCTCAACTAAGTGAATTTTCAACTTTATGACAGTATTTTCACTACTCCATTTGAAAATAAATGTGTATTTCACATTGCTGTGCGTATTTTGTACTCCCACTTTTGAATGAATGCGTATTCAGCTAAAATAATTGCGGACAATACGCCAATACGCAGCTTATCTGGAGCTCTGGCCAATGGTGAGTCGTGCCTCAGTCACGGTCAATAAACTCATGTCCAATAGTGAGTTGAGCCACAGCCACAGGGTCAATAAACTCATGACCAACGGTGAGTCGAGCCTCAGTCACAGGGTCAATAAACTCTTGGCCAACGGTGAGTCGAGCCTCAGTCACAGGGTTAATAAAGTCATGTCCAACGGTGAGTCGAGCCACAGCCACAGGGTCAATAAACTCGTGGCCAATGGTGAGTCGAGCCTCAGTCACAGGGTCAATAAACTTGTGGCCAACGGTGAGTCTAGCCTTAGTCACAGGGTCAATACACTCGTGGCCAACGGTGAGTCGAGCCTCAGTCACCGGGTCAATAAACTCATGGCCAACGGTGAGTCTAGCCTCAGTCACAGGGTCAATAAACTTGTGGCCAAGGTGAGTCGAGCCTCAGTCACAGGGTCAATAAACTCGTGGCCAATGATGAGTCGAGCCTCAGTCACGAGGTCAATAAACTCGTGGCCAACGATGAGTCGAGCCTCAGTCACAGGGTCAATAAACTCATGGCCAATGGTGAGTCGAGCCTGAGTCACAGGGTCAATATACTTGTGGCCAACAGCGAGTCGAGCCTCAGTCACAGGGTCAATAAACTCATGACCAACGGTGAGTCCAGCCTCAGTCACAGGGTCCATACACTCATGGCCAACGGTGAGTCGAGCCACAGCCACAGGGTCAAGAAACTCTGGGCCAACGGTGAGTCTAGCCTCCATCACAGGTTCAATACAATCATGGCCAACGGTGAGTCGAGCCTCAGTCACAGGGTTAATAAAGTCATGTCCAACGGTGAGTCGAGCCACAGCCACAGGGTCAATAAACTCGTGGCCAACGGTGAGTCGAGCCTCAGTCACAGGGTCAATAAACTTGTGGCCAACGGTGAGTCTAGCTTAGTCACAGGGTCAATACACTCTGGCCAACGGTGAGTCGAGCCTCAGTCCCGGGTCAATAAAACTCAATGGCCACGGTGAGTCTAGCCTCAGTCACAGGTCAATACTCTGGCCACGGTGAGTCGAGCCTCAGTCACAGGGTTAATAAAGTCATGTCCAACGGTGAGTCGAGCCACAGCCACAGGGTCAATACTCGTGGCAACGGTGAGTCGAGCCTCAGTCACAGGGTCAATAAACTTGTGGCCAACGGTGAGTCTCGCCTTAGTCACAGGGTCAATACACTCGTGGCCAACGGTGAGTCGAGCCTCAGTCACGGGTCAATAAACTCATGGCCAACGGTGAGTCTAGCCTCAGTCACAGGGTCAATAAACTGTGGCCAACGGTGAGTCGAGCCTAGTCAGTCATGGGTCAATACTCAGGGCAATGGCCAACGGTGAGTCGAGCCTCAGTCACGGGAGTCCAATAAATCGTGGCCACGATGAGTCGAGCCTCAGTCACAGGGTCAATAAACTCATGGCCAATGAGGTGAGTCGAGTGGCCAGTGTACAGTCAAGGGTCAATACTTCGTGGCCAACAAGATGAGTCGAGCCTCAGTCACAGGGTAATAAACTCATGAAACCACGGTGAGTCGAGCCAGTCACAGGGTCAATATACTTGTGGCCAACGCGAGTGACCTCAGTCACAGGGTCCATACACTCATGGCCAACGGTGAGTCGAGCCACAGCCACAGGGTCAAGAAACTCTGGGCCAACGGTGAGTCTAGCCTCCATCACAGGTTCAATACAATCATGGCCAACGGTGAGTCGAGCCTCAGTCACAGGGTTAATAAAGTCATGTCCAACGGTGAGTCGAGCCACAGCCACAGGGTCAATAAACTCGTGGCCAACGGTGAGTCGAGCCTCAGTCACAGGGTCAATAAACTTGTGGCCAACGGTGAGTCTAGCCTTAGTCACAGGGTCAATACACTCGTGGCCAACGGTGAGTCGAGCCTCAGTCACCGGGTCAATAAACTCATGGCCAACGGTGAGTCTAGCCTCAGTCACAGGGTCAATAAACTTGTGGCCAAGGTGAGTCGAGCCTCAGTCACAGGGTCAATAAACTCGTGGCCAATGATGAGTCGAGCCTCAGTCACGAGGTCAATAAACTCGTGGCCAACGATGAGTCGAGCCTCAGTCACAGGGTCAATAAACTCATGGCCAATGGTGAGTCGAGCCTGAGTCACAGGGTCAATATACTTGTGGCCAACAGCGAGTCGAGCCTCAGTCACAGGGTCAATAAACTCATGACCAACGGTGAGTCGAGCCTCAGTCACAGGGTCCATACACTCATGGCCAACGGTGAGTCGAGCCACAGCCACAGGGTCAAGAAACTCTGGGCCAACGGTGAGTCTAGCCTCCATCACAGGTTCAATACAATCATGGCCAACGGTGAGTCGAGCCTCAGTCACAGGGTCAATAAACTCAAGGCCAACTGTGAGTCGAGCCACAGCCCCAGGGCCAATAAACTTGTAACCAGCGGTGAGTCTAGCCTCCATCACAGGGTCAATACAGTCATGGCCAACGGTGAGTCGAGCCTCAGTCACAGGGTCAATGAACTCATGGCCAACGGTGAGTCGAGCCTCAGTCACAGGGTCAATAAACTTGTGGCCAACGGTGAGTCGAGCCTCGGTCACAGGGTCAATGAACTCATGGCCAACGGTGAGTCGAGCCACAGCCCCAGGGTCAATAAACTCATGGCCAATGGTGAGTCGAGCCTCAGTCACAGGGTCAATAAACTCATGGCCAACGGTGAGTCGAGCCTCAGTCACAGGGTCAATAAACTCAAGGCCAACTGTGAGTCGAGCCACAGCCCCAGGGTCAATAAACTTGTAACCAACGGTAAGTCTAGCCTCCATCACAGGGTCAATACAGTCATGGCCAACGCTGAGTCGAGCCTCAGTCACAGGGTCAATAAACTCATGGCCAACGGCGAGACGAGCCTCAATCACAGGGTCAATAAACTCATGGCCAACGGTGAGTCTAGCCTCAGTCACAGGGTCAATAAACTCATGGCCAACGGTGAGTCGAGCCTCAGTCACAGGGTCAATAAACTCGTGGCCAACGGTGAGTCGAGCCTCAGTCACAGGGTCAATGAACTCGTGACCAACGGTGAGTCGAGCCTCAGTCACAGGGTCCATAAACTTGTGGCCAACGGTGAGTCGAGCCTCCGTCGCAGGGTCAATGAACTCATGGCCAACGGTGTGTCTAGCCTCAGTCACAGGGTCAATGGACTCGTGACCAACGGTGAGTCGAGCCTCGAGTCACAGGGTCAATAAACTCATGGCCAACGGTGAGTCGAGCCTTGAGTCACAGGGTCAATAAACTCATGGCCAACGGTGAGTCAAGCCTCAGTCACAGGATTAACCCTTACGACCCTAAGTAACTGTAATGGACTGTGATATGTTAAATTCCCGACCAATCCAATCATAACAAAATGATTTTCAGACTACGGTAGTCCATTTATAAAAAGGGGGTGTTTTTTTTCTTCTAAAAAATAAGAAAATTACTTGCAAAAAGTGCAGATCCTGATTAGACGGCTCATCACGAGCTGGCTCATCTGGATCTACACTGTTTGCAAACATCACAAAAGAGGTCTGTAGTGTGAAAGGATTAAGGATTATCTCCCCACTTTTTAGCTCACCTGAGCGAAGCTCATGTGAGCTATTGTTACCGTAATGTGTCCGTCCGTCCGTGAACATTTTCAAACGTCTTCTCCTCGGTTGGGCCTATAGTCACCAAACTTCATGGTCATGATTCTTAGGTAGGGGGATTACAAAATTGTTAAAATGACGTCATTACGTAATCCAAGATGGCCGCCGTCTAAAAATAACACAAATTATTCAAAAATCTTCTCAAGAACCGTCAACCAGATTTCGACAAAACTTGGTAGGAATGATCGATGTACAATGCTCTTTCAAAGTTGTTAAAATGGTGACCCCGGGGTCAAAAATGGGCGTGGCCTGTGGGGTCAAATTTTATTTTTGACCGAATATGGTCATGTCTATATCAAATAGAAGGTATCGCAAAGAGGCGATCGCTCTGGTACATTTTTTGTCGAAATTGGATGGTCATGTCATTCAAGATGGCCGCCCATAAGGTCAAAAGGTCGTTCTTTTAATAAAGATTTCAAACGTCTTGTTCTCGTGAACCGCTGGGCCGTGCATTCCTCAGATGACCCTCTATCATGCTGTAGCAAATCCATGACCCACCACCCAGCCCTTACCCAAGGTCAGGGTCACAAACTTAGCATATTCATCAACTTAACATTGGGTTAAATGTCTTATAACATCTGTTTCCTTTCATGGAACGCCTTGATATTTCATACATGCATTTATCTGATGATACTCTATCGTGCTATAGCAAATCCATGACCCACCGCCCAACCCTTACCCCCAAGGTCACAAACTTAGCATGTGCATAAACTTAACATTGTGGTAAATGTTGTGTAACTTCTGTTTCTTTACAGGGAACGCTTTGTTATTTCATACATGCATTCATCTGATGATCCTCTATTGTGCTCAGCAAATCCATGACACCCACCCTTTTCCCAATGATCGGCATCATAACCTTAACGTTGGATTGTAAATGTCTTTTTATAACTGTTTCTGATTTACGGAACGCCATGATATTTCATACATGCATTCATCTGATGATTCTCTATTGTGTTACAGCAAATCCATCCTGATGTTCTCCTATTTGTGTAGCCCAATCCCATGCCTTTACCCAACCACCCCTTTCCCCAAGGTCAAGGTCACAAACTTAGCACATTCATACATGCATTCCTCATGTGAATAGCTATCATGCTGTAGAAAATCACCAACTTATTGCGTTCATAAACTTAACGTTGGGTTAAATTTTGTTTTACTTCTGTTTTCAGGGAGCGCATTGATATTTCATACATGCATTCATCTTAATATGCTGTATCATGCTATAGCAAATCCACGAACCACCTACCACCACTGACCCCAATGTCAAGGTCCACCGCACACCCCTTAACCCAAGGTCAAGTTATATAATATTCATGTTTTTTATACAACTCTGCCAAGTTTGAGTGAAGGCTGCCAACAGGCGAGCTTCGTTGTCTTCTGACAACTCTTGTTATACCCCCGGCATACGAAGTATGTCGAGCGGTATATAGTTTTCGTAATTCCGTTTGTCCATCCGTCTGCGTTAAAGTTTTTGGGTACCCATTATTTCTAACGGTAAGTCGGATTGACCTCAAACTACATAGATTTCCTTATCATCCATATTTTCATTCCATACCACACGCATGCGGCCTTCATGTTCAAGGTCAAGTTACTTAGAAATTTGTGTTAAAGTTTTCGTGTACCCATTATCTCTGCAACGGTAAGTCAGATGGACTTCAATCTTCATATACTTCTTTATCATCATCCATGTTTTCATTCCTTACCACACCCATACGGCTTTCATGTCCATGGTCAAATTACTTACAAATTTGCATCCGTAAGATTTGTGTTAACGTTTTCTGATACCCATTATCTCTGCAACGGTAAGTCGGATTGACTTCAAACTCCATATACTTCCTTATCATCATCCATATTTTCATACCATACTGCACCCATGAGGCCTTCATGTCCAAGCTCAAGGTGAAATTAATTAGAAATATTTGCGTTTAAGTTTTTATTTGTCAGTCCAGGCGGCAGCCGGGGGGTATACGTGAGCCCCTGCTCACTTTCTCTAGTCTTTCATTTTACACGTTATTTTCTCAAATCAAAGAATCAAGTGTAAAGAAATATGGGTGGTAATGATGCAACCAACCAGCCAACCAATCAATTAGTCTATCACCCAATCAAACAATCAGCCAGACCATTCAATGAACCAACCACTCAACTGATCAACCAACCCACCAAACCAATCAACTAACCCAACGTACCAACCTATCAACCAACCCACAAAAACCAATCGACTAACCCAACATACCAACCTGTCAACCAACCACTTAACTGACCGACCAACCCACCAAATCAATCAACTAACCCAACATATCAACCAAGTCAATCAACTAACCAATCAAACGACCGGCCGACCCACCAACCAATCAGTCAACCAACCAATTTTACTACAAACCCA